>JAENRP010000035.1:17123-28720 GCA_024741835.1 Diplocarpon mali | reverse complement strand
GGGGGACAGGAGCGGATGATGATGTTATGTAGCGAGGGTGACTTCGGGGAATAGCAACCTCGTGGAATGCCGGAGCTCATTCAGTGGCAAGAAAGGGATGGTGAGGTGAAAGGTGCTGCGGTTCCTGATGAGCAAAGCTGCAACTAAAGGTAAAGCTTCACTCCAGGGTCATCGCTTACACTTTGGTGGCCCGGGCCAGCCAGTTACGGCGGTGCGTGGGGAGCGCGTCTTGGCGGGGCAGAAACGGCTCGCCTGCGCCGTTGCTGGTGGCCGGCTCGAGAATCGGAAGAGGTTGATGAATCTCG
The DNA here is from genome assembly GCA_024741835.1 of Diplocarpon mali. Taxonomy (NCBI): domain Eukaryota; kingdom Fungi; phylum Ascomycota; class Leotiomycetes; order Helotiales; family Drepanopezizaceae; genus Diplocarpon; species Diplocarpon mali. The sequence continues at coordinate 28,415 of JAENRP010000035.1, read as the reverse complement.
TTGAAGGGTCAACAGGATGGACTGAGCGGCGTCCGCAGAATCCCTTCACGGCGGAGAATCATCTGCCCTCGCGCGTCGACTTGTTGAGAGGAGCAAAACGCCACCCTCCCGGACAGCTGAGACATAGCGGCATCAGTAAGGGGGCGTGGGAGCAAGGGGTTTGGCTTGTTTACATCATGCGTCTCCGAGCGAGGAGGATTTGGTCCATCATGCGCACCTGGAGCATGTCGAAATTCCCCGCAGACCATTCTCCTGCACGGCTCAAGGTGTAAAAGCAAGTTGACAGGCGGCACTCGACGCGCCAGACGAGCACTCCCGGCATTCAGATCACCTCTACATCACACCATGACGGCCGAGTGAGAGTGTGCGACAATGTATATATATGGTCTACGGAGTTGAGAATCTGAAACCAGTGGCAGCCGAGGCTTACGCCGGGAGGTGGCCGGAGCAGCCGATACTTTCTACTCCAGTTGTCAAGTCCTCCTTGGTAGCGAAATACGCACCAGAGCAAACATCATCTCTACTGGTACCAGGGAGCATCACGCATCAAGGCGTCAATCGGACCCATGGTTGGTCAGGCCGGCAAACTCCCGCTCCCAACCAGATCATGGCGCAGCCGAAGCCGACCTAAGAGCTTCGAAGGCTCCGTCTGTGCAGTGAGAACATCGTAAGGAGCACCGGGGCTTCACGGTCCTGCGGACCATCTGATCACTTCATCCGAAAAGCCTTTTGGTGCGCCGCTGTGATCGCCTCCCCCTCTCCACGAGTGAGAGTATTGTCATAACAGCCAACAGCTCAAATTCCTCTCCCAAATCCGCCATTTCATCCCCTCTCAAAAACCTAAACATGCCCAGCATGCGACTGGGATTCGTCGCCCTCGAAGTCTGTCGCAGGCCGGCATATACCGCCATCACGTCCCCAGTACTCACACGTACGAGCCTCAGTCCACCGCTATCCTGGCGGATCATCCGAGTCAATGGGCCAGAGGAGTATCGCCACTCGAACTTTTCTCGTTTGCCGCTCCCGGAGAGGCCATGGCAGAATTCGTATTTTTCTGATCGGAGAATTCCGCTTGTGGGAACCAGTTCTTCATATTGGAACCTTGGACGAATCCGTTGCTTCTCAGGGCACCGTGGTCGTGAGAAGTTTGTGATCACGAATTTGCCCACAGCGTTGGTCGGGGCCGGGCAGAGAGTGATACTAGTCGCCTGCGTGACCGAGTGGAATTTGGCGAATGAGATGACTGTTGATGCCTTGCTAGGGCCCGAGTGAAGGGTGATCTCAGGCCTACTAGTGCATCTGGCCGGCGATGTATCTTTCTGGATGGTGATGTAAAATCGGTGAAGTGGGGAAGCTGGAAGTGTTCCCATGTCGTCCTGGGCGGACGCAGGAGGAGACGGACAGATGAGAATATCGCCCTTGCACCGGAAGAAGGTAATGTTTCTCGGTAGGCGAGGGTATGCGCTGTATACCGGCGGGCAAGGGAGGAGGCGACGGACAAGTTCATGGGTAGGCTCTCGCCCGTCAGAGGAGGATGTGGGCGAGCTGTCGGCGTTGCTTCGACTCCCTTGCGGAGAATAGTCCTCGCCGAATCCAAGTACTTCCATCCACTTCGCCCTCGAGTTGGGATGTTGCATTGTACCGATCGGAAGAGCTTGCCGAGAACCAAGGAGAGGAGATCATGCCGGCGTCTACACAAGCACCATAATCATGGCTGCGTAATGCTGGCTATGACGATCTAGCTCCTGAGGATTTCCAAATTGCCAGTGCAACGCCGGCGTGTCATCATCGAAGGCTAAATACATCTGATGGTTGGACTGAAACAATCGGCTGCGTAAAATGCTGCGACGGTTGTGGATGTCATTGGCTGCGATTCAACTCTGCGACATGCAACATGCTTTCTCTTGAAGGGTGACCGGTGGCGGGGCGTCAGCGTCGGACAACGAGATGGAAGAAGAGATGTACGGCGAGGAAGCTGGGTGATAGTCCCAGGTGGCCGGGCACCCGACTTTAGCCATGTTGCATTGACGCTCGTCAGTCCACCCACGCATCATCCATTGCCTCCAAGCTACCTCGAGGGGCTCACTGAGGCTGGAAGCATGGCAGGATAAGGGGAAATAGAGACACATGTGCCAGGCTCCTGATAACAGAGAGACAGGCCAGGATAGCTGCTTCCTCGTACACGGCAGTGCTCGATAGGCCAAAATATGGTCATCATGTCACTCCAGAGCCAGACTCGCTCATGTCCTATCTGCTTTCCAGGAAAGCTTCAGAAATTCCCACGGCCCAAGACAGAGTCAAGGAGTCCGAGCCCGCTTTGGCGTCTACTCAACCTCTTCGCACGGCTAACCGAGCAGACTCCTCGATCGCTATGGCCACCCACGAGTCACATCTTTCGAGGAACTCGGGTGCGAAAGATGCGACTTGTGAATATCGTCACTGGCGGCATGCTCTCGCCCTTGGATCCCAGTCTTGATCAGTTGGTTTCCCAAGGTGCGCACTAAAAAGGTATGATTGAGTTTTTCTGGTTGTAGCTGGTGATAATGTGCCTAAGAGAGAGGGAGAGAGAGAGAGAGAGAGAGAGAGAGAGAGAGAGCGCGAGAGAGGTACTCGAGGGCAGCCTATGCCAAGGCCATCACGTGTCCCTGAGATTCACTCTCCTCCTTCACTCTCATCACATGCCCAACATGTGACCCCGATCAATATATTCCTACCTGGTCAGATCTCGAGGGGCGTGCCGTGAGCGGGTCAAGAGTTACGGGTAACGGCCCTGGTCTCTTCTCATCATGCCCGGCCAGCCTCCGATGCCAGGTCGGGTGAAAGAGCTGTGTGAGTGGCGCGTTGTCTCCTGGAGTCTATAGGTAGCTCTGGTGAAGGCAGAGTCAATAGATAGCATATCTGTAAATCTCCGACATGATGCTGTGGACAGTGAAGGTTGCGGCAATGCCGAAGCGGAATAGGGGGNTCTGCTTTGGGGACGGCAAGATGAATTGACGTTACTGATAAGCAATGATGCGAACTTCGATGTGTCTCAGGTCAGAATCTCCAACGGCCGTCCGACAGTCCGGTTAGAAGCACATGAGCAGCGTTCGTTTCAGGACCAAGAAGTGATCACACAAATCCTCAAGTAGACAATGCCGCGATACCAGGCCTAGCTAGACGACGAGGCCTCTTCGGCGTCGCAAGCTTGGATCTGGTATTGCAGGGTGGGAAGCCTGAACCTCGTTATTGCTTACTCTCGAGATAATAGCCTCGCTTTACGGCTTTCCCATGGCGCAACCAGGGCGTGGAGGAGAGGCATCCAGCGAAGAGAGACAAGGCGGAGGAGAGGAGCTTGGAGGCTATAATGCCAAGGCATCTCCACGGTCTTCCGATCAAATATAGCTAATCGTCAACTTTAATAATTAGCGCGACGGTTCGTGGTAATCAAATCACGCATTTGTATTTTTAGTCCCGAGTGTAGGGCATATTAGGCCGGATAGAGCCTTCTGCCGCCCGGTACCGCCTGGATCCGCCAATCAGAGAAGCTGCGCAGCGAGAGCCAGCTCGACTGGATCCAGGGAATAGGGAATCGCCCGGCAGCCCGCTGGTAGCCCCGGCCGACAGCTATCCTCACCACCACCCCAGCCTCCTCATCTCAGTTCCGGGCTGCTGTTCCCATCTTATAATATATTTAAGCTGGAAACTGCGTGAGAGACATATTTCCTGCGTAATAAAACATCGACCAGTGGCCGCTGCCCGACATCCTGTGGGATTACGGAACGGCCCCCGCAGTAAGACGGTAATTTTCTGTGGTGCAGCCTCTCCTACTCGCACCTCCGTGAGTCCGCGGCGGATATACCCGGGGGATTGCGGGCGGATGAGGCTCTTTTCGCCTTGCCCTCACCACGGCTCAATGAGAGAAGCTGAGAACTCGGTGGCCATGGCACGAGAGTCGGGTTTCGGACAACTCCATGGATGATGACTATCATGATGCCTCGGATCTTCCCAACGTAGAATCGCTTGTCTCCTAGGACGAACAGGGATGCACGGTGTGAAAAGTACGGGTGTCGAGGGACCTCGTCGTCGACAGGGAAACAATATCCGCGCTGTACCGCCGCATGTACCTGCACCATACGTCCCCTCCGTGCCCCGAGTGCACGGAGACATTCCAGCTTCCCATGTCTCCAAGCTAAGAATATGTTGAGAGCACGCACATCCTCGCTGCGTAATGAGCGTCGACGGCTGGCTGTTCGTGGCCTGGCATCCCACAGGATTCCGGGTCGGGGTGTCTGATCTTTTACTGTTCGGCCCAGAAGGCTTGTGTCTCCCAGTCTTCTTTTAGACCGATCAGAGCGGACGTGATTGGTGGGAAAGGAGCTTGGTGAAGCTTGTAACATGCCTCGTGCACCAGCTCCCAGCAAGACAGCCAGGCCGAAGTGCAATCGAACCGTCGAGCCGGCACCTACCAGACAGGAGGTGGTTGTCGGTCGATGGAGCCTCGCCGACGCCACCCGCTCGCTCGCGGCGAGCAGCAACTCCGTCGGCGTGGATAGCTTCCCCTGGTGTCCCCGAGCCTCTTCCCTGCGGCCGTGATTTGTGTTCAGGAAATGAATCCCTACAAGACTCTGGCCTCCAGCAGCGCCGACCTCCCTCCCCGTTCGCTGTCCACGCCCCAAGTTCCCAATCCTAATTCGGGATCCAGGTGCCGGAGTGGGTAATGTTGAGCAAGCCTGCCTTTGCCCTGCCATCGCAAATCCTGTGGCACGGCCGACTCCCATCTGGGCATCTGGACGAGTCGCTTGGACACCTTCCATCCAAAAAGCTGGCCCATCTGCGGATTACGATCCTGGCCCCCCTCTCCCCCCACCCCGTCCCCTGGACCTATTCGGCCATTCGGCCATTCGATTTCCTTTTAATGGAGAGAACTTCGCACTCGATGGATCGCTCGTCAAGCTGCTGCCGCCTCTCATCGTTCGCCATGCCTTTCAATTTCAATACCTTTCAGTCCAAGTGTGAAGGTCTCTCGCCCGAAGAGCTTCAGCGGGAGTGGGAGAATTATACTCGCCAGTTCTCCAGCGGAGCCACGTCGGCGGCCACGGCTGTCGCATTCGCGCCCTTGACTGCTGGAGTCTCTCTGCTGGGCTTGGGCTTTTCGGCCCCCCGTGTGTTCAATGCCCGGAGGAAGAGAGCCATTGTCGAGGGCGAACTCCAAACTCATGGACAGACGCATGTCACGAGAAAGCGAGATATCGTCGCGCCGGCTGCCATCTCGGGCGCGATTGGCGGCTTGACTCTCGGACTGGCTGCTCCGGCCGCACAGCTGGTCGCCGGCAATGCTGCTGGGAAGGGAGCCGAGTACATCGTGGCCCACGTGGCGCTGGATGCGGTCGGAGCCGCGGTAGAGCATCACCACGACCAGCATTCCACGAAGAAAGGGTACAAGAAGACGAAGCTGCAAGGCGAGCAGATGAAGCGGGAAATCGCGCAGTGCGAGCACTGCCAGCACGAACTGCTCCGGGAAAAGGACTCGGATGACATAATCCTGCCCGAAAGGCCGCAGCTGGCCGGATCCCCGCTGGAACAGCAGCCAGCAGCTCCGATGCCCCAGATCGCGGACGGGAATGTGGGCTCTCAGGAATACCATCCACCGGCTCCGCTGCAGGACGAGAAGATCCAAGTCGTGCCGATTCCTGCACCACCACCAGCGCCAGCGTCGGCGCCACCGCCACCGCCAGCGACCGCACCGGCGACCGCGCCGGCGACAGCACCAGCGACAATCCCGGCGCTCCCCTCGGCGCCACCGCCCGCACCGCCCATCGATGCAATCTCACCCCACCACAAAACACTCGTGGCGTTGGAAGAACAGTCGCAGGCACCAGTACAACAGCTTCCTCCATATTCCCCCCGCCACAGTACTGTTGGGCCGCCGGGACTCGCGCACGCTGCTGCTCCTCCCATGGCCCAGAATTCGATTCGTCGGAAGCCGACTCGAACTTCCCTGCCGGCTCGAACCTCCCTGCCGGCGAAACTCTACATCCCGCAGCCCTACCCTACGCCCTGCTCGTCTCCTCCGCCTTCTTGGGGTCAGCAGCATCCGGACTTCGAGTCGGAGCCAGTCTCCCCCGTCTTGGAATATAACCCAGCCACCGTCCGGGCGTCCACCGACTTTTACCACTCCGCCGATAGGAAAGCCCCTCTGTTGTAAGTGATGCCGACCTTCCATTTGGCTCGGGGTTCGCATGCTAATCTGGCCACAGAGACGTGGTTGGAATCCCTGCAGGGGTGAAAGCAGCTGCTCCAGAGAGCCATTCGGCGTCTGCAGTCGAACGCATGGAGAAGGAAATCATGATTTTGAAGGCAAGAATCGAGATCGAGAAACATATAGCCCTGATCGATGCCATCTCCGGCTACCCTACTCACCCGGAACAGCAGGTCAGTGCCCAAAACTTCCAGCAACAAGACGCCAAGTATCCGATACTTGCATAACCTATGAAGAGACCAGCCCAGAATAAGATCGTTCGGGACAGGCTCTTAGCGGAGGCCAGCAACATCTCCATCGCTATTAGAGAGTCTCCCGACAATCAATCATCTCGGGGTGGGCTGAACATGACAACGAGCCTATGCTGTTCTACCCTCCGCCTCGGCGGGACCAAGACCGGCATCTCGGACACGTCCTTGCAGAATACAGCAGGGTGATGAGGGGCCAGCGTGATGCCGTCCTTGGGGCTAACAGCTTGACCTTTGACGATTGTGCACGATTAGAGTTTGATTTCGTGACGAGTGGGCTACAGGTTTCGGGGTGCTTATGGGTTTGTTTGTGTGTTTGACTCATTTCCTTTGTTATCTGTTTGGGTATAATCCTGTGCTATATATAGCACCTCGACACAGTAGGATGCCTACTTAATACCGCCTCTCGGCAGGGGCCCAAACCCTATTTCCTTTGTCTGGCGTTAATCTCAAATAGCCGGGACGATCATCTTTCAGCCACGGCGTCGGACCTTGGATTGCTTTTTGGTTTGGCTGTACTCGCTTTGAAATGTTTTGGGCTTTGCACTTCTGGTTTGGGAGATCCGGAGTTTTGATAAAAGCGCTGGATACATCGTTACTGCGGTAGAGAAGAGCTAATTGTCGGAGTCCTGGGTCTTTTCGGTATTTTGGGCTGGTTGGAATCACACAGGTAGTAATCTAAGCCTAATTGAAAAATGATTTTTGAAATATGATTCCGATCCGAGTAATTTATATTCCAAACATTGCGCCAAAGTTTGAATCATCGATTCTCGGGCTAATTTGATAATCGTATAAATGATATTAGAATTGTCAAGGGTATTTGATAGGAAGACGACGACTCGACACCTATACGCGGTGTCTCCCAGCAGAGCCGAGACTGAGTCCGTTCGACCGCGAGACAATCCAACCCCGAGCCGGATGGAGCTAGAGCATCGCGAAAGCTTTCGGAAAAAGAGATTCTCCTACCTCGCAATAAACCCCATCGACTTGCGACCTCGGCTGGCCGCTAGGATCCCTTGAAGACATCCCTCTAGCCAAGCGAAAGGCTGAGCGAAGGATACTGTTGATTTCACAAGGCGTGCGCCCTAGAAGAGGTTTGGTTCTTGGTTGTATTGTTGATTGATCTGCCTAGAGAGGGAGAGGGAGAGAGAGGGAGAGAGGGAGAGAGAGAGAGAGGCCTATGCCAACACCGTCACGTGACATAGTTTCACCCTCCTCCCTCACTCTCGTCACATGCCCCACACGTGATCCCGATCACTGTATCCCTACAGATACGATGGGAGAGCAGGCGGGCCACGATATGCAAGGAAAAGGAAGAGCGGGAAGGACATATCTCGGAGTCTGCGCGCGTCTTCTCCCAAAGCCCGAGTCGGTGAGGAGGGTTGCGGTCGAGAGCTGCCGCCGACTGGCCAGACGCCTGCTATGCTTCGGTGGAGAGCGGCTGTGCGCGAGGCGGCTTGTCCTAGACGAGGGGGCGGGAGGCGACTCGACGGGCGGAGGCGCCGTCGCGACAACGGGACCCGCCTGGATGTGAGGGGAGGGCTTGCGACGAAGGTACAGGGCAGACTCCTAGCTGGGCATCGGGAGCAGTGGGTGCAAAGTGCCACATGGTGGGTCGCGAGCAGTTTTCCCTGTAGTTTCTCCGCCTGTCGCGTCTCTCGCTTGTACTCTGTAGTTGAGAACTGGTATGGCACCTCGAGAGGGAGAGGGAGAGGCGGTGCGTGATGGTTTGGGAGTGTATATTCGCTGGGCTGAGGGGACTTGCTAGGGTTCAACTGTGGCAGGACCAGTCGTAAGCTCGACGAGTTTGAAGGAGAGCGACAAAGACTGTATTGCGATGACTTACAGGTGCGCATAGTGATGAGTGGTGTAGTGCTTGCCGACTGAGGGTGGGTGGAGACATGTCATAGGTTTGGATGACTTCTCAATGGATGCCGAAGAAGCTCGAAATCAAGGACTGATTTGGTGAGAAGGACTGCCTGGTCCAAAACTCCCCTTGGAGATGGGGAGAGGCGCGCGGTGCTACCGAAAGATGACATGTCCCCGGCTGGGCAGATGTGATAGTACATGTGACGTGAGACTTTCACAAACATCCCTCGTACCCAAGGTACGTAGTGAGTACGGGAGATACATCACCTGCTAGCGTCAAGCTCGTCAGCAGCCCGAAAGAAGAAGAATAAACTCTTACAGCAATACATCGAGATACATCAGTTCACCTTCACGCTCGGCTCAGCATCCTCCGCTCTCGTCAGGCCCTCACTGCTCAACGACATCTCCTCTCTTCCCCATCTCCCCCACAAGAAACTCCCACTCCTCAGCACTGACCCGGGTAACACTCATCCTCGTCAGCTTCAACATCTGCATGTTCCCCAACACACTCCCCTTCTCTGCCTGCCACGCTCTCAACTCCTGGAGCGTGACTGGAGTTTGCAATTTCTGTTTGAACGTCACATGTACTACTGACCATTTGGGGTCGCTGGGCTTGGAGGAGGCATCGTAGTAGGGGGCTGAGGGGTCGTGGGCGGTGACTGGAGGGTGTGAGTGACATTCAGGCCTGGTGAGGGAGAGGAGGGGGGAATTACGGTCAGGTGTATGCTCCTCGACGATTTCCATGGTGCCTACGATGGCTGGAACCTTGCACGAGGAATGGTAGAAGAATGCGAGATCGCCTCTCTTCATGGCGCGAAGGTTATTGCGTGCTAAATCCCTGTCAGCCACTTGCTCCGGCGTAGAAAGCCAGAGAGGATCAAGTACCTGCATAATTCCGGATGCCTGTGGATTTCACCCAGGTTAGTCTGGAGCCCGAGATTTGGGGAATGGGATACGTACCGTCCCACGGCTCTGGCTCGGTCTTCGCGGCTAGATCATCAATTGAGAACTTGATGTCTTTGCCTTTCTCAATCCGCGACTCGGGCTCGGCTTTCAGAAGCCAGTATTGGCGGGCCGTGGGAGCTTGTCCATGAGGGTCGGTTGCCGTGCTGGGTCTTTCCGAGGGCTTGGGTTGCTCTGTGTATCTCTGGAACAATTATTATTCAGCTGTTGGATGAGGAGGGTAAGGTGTGCAGGAGGATAGCGGGTGTTCTACGTGAGAAAGGAGAAGCTTGAAATGTAGAGGCTTCAATCGGCTCATGCCTCGAATTCGATGCACCTACAGGGTCTCCTTCATCTCCTCCCCCTTTATCTTCTGCTCCTTTCCCTCTGACTGCCTGAACATCTCTTCTCAGCGATTTTTCCTCTTGTTTGACCTGCGGCGGTTTTGACGGCTCTTCATTGATGGCGTTTTCCTTGGATGATATTCTTCGACTGGATCTGCGTGGCTGCTCCTCAACCCCCAGATCTACCGCTTTTCGTTTCGGCATCGTGTCGGTATTTCATCAGTCTGTACGGCGAAATTTGGACGCGTAGAGGATCGGTGAAATCGTATAAGCCGTTCGTCACATTGGACCGGCAGGGGCCTTGAGACATAATACCACGTGATTTCGCTTAATACCCGACCGAAGCGGGACTGGACCGACCAGAAATCGCTGCCGATTCTAATTCTGACTGACTGGTTAACTCCTTTCTCCCGTAACTCAATCATGCTGGCTCGGTCAAACTTGCCTTCACCCATGCGTGCTGGGTTTCGCGTGCCCGTGACGGATTATTGGACTTTGTCCCATGCAGGGAAACTGGTATGGCGTCGTCAATCCTTGCGACCCAAGGAAGCGGTGGCACAGTTAGCCGAGGCCTACGACACCTCACCTCACCAACGAACCGCTCATGCTCCCCCCAGCCGCAAGACAAGGCTCCGCCGGAGAGGTGTTCGATCTGGAGCTCACATTCCGTAAGATCTGACTCTGCTCTGGTCATAGATAACTAATGCTTGTAATATACGAAACACCCTGCTTCGCTAAGCCCGGCGGCGGCAGCAATAGCAGCGGCGGCAACACGAACAACCAAAACAGCAGCAGCAGCAGCAGCAATGAGAATAACAACAGCTGCCGCAGTCGCAGCAGCAGCAAGCCCTCGCCTCCACGATGCTGCATCGCTAAGAGCTGCTTGGCCTCTTGGGTCATGAGATTGGGTCTGTGCTTCAAATCTCGATGACTGCTCGACAGTCGAGGCTCTGCGAGAGCTAGACGAGATCGTTGGCGACAAGGGCAACTGCCTCGAGATTAAGATCCGAGCCCGGCGGGCTGTGGGAAAGGGAGGGCTCGCACGATAGCCAGCGAGTAGATAGCCGCGCGCGCAAGTCACGAACGAGCAGGGGCTAGAGGAAACGGTGGCTGGCAGTTAGACAAAACCATGCCCTCACGGCTGGGCTTGATCGGAGGGTAGACCCGAGAGATAGGTTGGAGAACCGTGTGTTGGAGGTGGAAATGAGGCCAGACGGACCGGCATCGTGCTCCTCACCCCCCTCCCTCAGCATGCCGGGTTACTCGCTAGATAGCCGCTCCTTGACTCCCGGCCCGAGCAGACCAATTCTCACATCTCGAGAGAGCCCTGCAGGAGGAAGAGGCCAGGGGAGCAAAGCGAAGCAGAGAGGAGCACCGCAAGTTCAAGGAATGATGCTGCAAAGAGCTGTACTGCGGTACTACCCGTGACAAGCCCCCTGGTCTGTGTGAAGTGTAACAGGGCCAGCGAAGCACGAATCTCTGGATTCGGGATCGTCGTGGAGTGTTTGATGACGCCAAAGCAGGCGTGCCGAAGTTTATCAGTGCCTTTGGTTGCCGTTGTCACGACCTCAAGCGTGATTAAAACCAGACTGGCCTTGTCCAGACGACTACTGCTCTCACGCTCAGCATTTCTATATAAGACCCGCTG
>JAENRP010000035.1:5623-16346 GCA_024741835.1 Diplocarpon mali | reverse complement strand
GGGTGATCTGGCCGCTTATTTATGTTATGGTAGCTGATATGTGGAACACGAAGGTTTCTCGTTTCTCAGGCTCACGTTGATATTCCGCAGCAGGGAACGCGAGGTCTGCAGACAACAAAGTACTATTTACTATTTACTATGTACTGTTTAGTATTTACTAACTGCCTACTGTTGACGGCCTACTAATTACTATATACTATTTACTGCCTATTACCTATTACTTGCTATTTACTGCCTATAACGTACTACTTACTGCATACTATTTACTGCCTACTGCCTATTGCCTATTACCTATTACTTATAATTTACTGCCTATAACCTACTACTTACTATATACTAATTACTGCCTATTCCCTATTACTTGTTATTTACTGCCTATAACCTACTACTTACTACACACTATTTACTGCCTATAACCTACTACTTACTACATACTATCTACTGCCTACTACCTATTGCCTATTACCTATTACTTACTATTTACTGGCTACAACCTATAACTCACTGCATACTATTTACTGCCTACTGCCTATTGCCTACTTTGTACTATTTACCATTTACTACCTACAACTTCCTACTACCTCCCACCACTTCCTCCCACCACTCCCTCCACCACTCCCTCCACCACTCCCTCCCACCTCTCTCTGCCTTGCCTACGGACAGACCTGCGCTGAAATCTCCCCTCCGAGGCGAGCGCTGACTCGGTTGTCACGCTTTACCTACCAACCGACCGACCTGTAGCCACCTTGCCTGACATTTCTCTAACCCGCCTCCCCGGGCATTACCTGCTTGTCTCTTCTTCCCCCTCCCCGCGCGTTACCTGCTTGTCTCTTCGTCCCCTTCACCGAGAGTACCGAGTTGTGCTGCTGGACTCCGGTGGCCTGCGCCCCCCACCTCCTCCACTACGGCAACCCATTCCCATCCCCCATTCCCCATCCCCATCCCTCATCCCCCCAATTCCTCACACCCACTTTCACCTCCACTCGTACTCGGACTGTATTACCGCATTCCCAGTCCAGCCCAGCCTCTCTCCACCACACCCAAGGCGAAGGGAAAGCCATCCAGAGGCGAGATCGATTACAACCGGGCCCTCATCCTTTGCCTTGACCTTGCTTGACCTTCATCGTCTTGCCTGGCCTGCTTGGCCCCGACTGCCTCTCGACTTCTCCCCACGACCCTTCGAGCCCGGTCGGATCCCACCCATATTCGTATCTCGTCGAGGCCCCGTCTCCCGTGCATCACCAGCCCAGCGCATCGGTCGACGACTCGAGTGTCGCATTATTGGGCATCTTGCTCCTGAACCCACCCCGCCGGCAGCTCAGCTTGCCCTCTCCCTCAACCCAAAATCCTCTCTCTCTCGCTCTCTCTCGCTCTCTGCCTCTGCCCCCTCGCCCCCTTCTCCCCCTTCTCCCCCTTCTCCCCTCCCCCCTTCTCCCCTCCCCCCTTACCCCCTCCCCCCACCCCCCCCCCCCTCCCCACGAGACGAACACCATTGCGCCCGCACCCACTACTCCAGATCCCCTTTGGAGGCTCATGATCCAGAGCCCGATCCGTGACTTCCACTAGCTTTGCTCTGCTTTGCCATCTTGTACGTACGTCCCGGCTCGTTTTCCTCCCTGCGCCCTCTCCTCTCTCTCTCCCTCTCCTCCTCCGGCGGCTGCTGCTTCACTCAGATGCCGCTTCGCCGACTACCGATCACGCCCCCAGAACGTGATCGCAGCTTCTCAACACCTCGAATTCACGTTAAAAAAAAACAAAAAAAAAAGAAAACCACTTCCCCGAAAATCGCCGCCCGGCCCTACCCGCGGGGAATCCGCGCTGGCCCAATCGCGCTGGACGAGCATCCTGACTGACGACTATGTCTTGACAGCAATCGATCAATCGACCACCTAATTGTGGATATTCATTGCCGCCTAGTCCCGATCCGGCTAGCATCTTTTTAGATTTGGTCGGAAGAGAGCCTTCGATTCCATTGACCATCAACAGCACCGCGAATTAGGTAAGAAACAGCCCTTCCATTCCATCCCTCTGTCGCGGTACCTTCGTCTCCGACGTCTGCAGATGCGCCTGGCGCTGATCGCTCGAGGCTGTCGATGATGTCGATGGCCATTGGCCTTTTCGTCGTCTCGCATTGAACTCTGACCGGACCACGCGCGTCGCGACTTTCATGTACCCGGCCTGGCCTCTCTCCTCCTCGAGGCCTTCTCTAGCCGTGACGGCACCGCTGACCTTTGTTCTTCTCCCGCAGATGGGTCGCCTCGATACCGCCACGTCGACATGAGCTCCTGGATGAACGACCAAACCCACCATGGCGCTGGCTTCAACCATCTCGACCCCAATGCCAGCTCGACAATGCTCGACCAATCCGCCTTCATAAACAACCACTCCTCCTTCGACGCGGCCCAGTTCCAGAACCAGCAGCTGCAGCAGAGGATGCAGAATGGCGGCATGCGCAACGGTTCGGGCTCTCCCGCCTTGAGCAACCCCCAGTACCAGACGAATTCCGTGATACCATCCAAGAGACCGCGACCCCGGGAGGAGAGTCTCGGGGCATCGCCGCGTCAAGCGCCCAGCATGCTCCCAAACTCGCGATCGCAAACCCCTTCGCAACCTCAGTACCCCGGGCCGTTTCCCCAGAACAACGGCACTCCCCAGCATGCGCCCCAACAGATCCCGTACGCCCATCTCCAGAACGGCAGCGCCAATGCCAGCCCATCTCCCATCATGCGTCCTGGAGGCGTTCCCCAGAGAGTGTCGACAGCCTCCCCGCATCCCTTCTCGCCCGCGGGGCAACAGTTTCCTCAAGCATCCCCCTCCCAGTCCGAACCGGGCAGAGCAGATACTCCGGGAAGCGGTCATTCGTACGCGCAGAACCCCCCCGGCTTCGCCCAGGGCTTTGGCCAGAGCTTCAATCCGGTGCCGGGTCGAACCTCCGTCCCGCCTCAGAGCGGCAAACCCCAGATGCAGCCGCCTCACAACCAACCCCCGCAAATGTACCAGCAGAGCCAAGGACAGCCCCAACCGGGCCAACAGCGCCCACCGAACGCCGTGGAGCAGCAGAAGATGCTCTACCAGCAGATGCAGATGCAGCAGCAGATGCAACAGCGAAGTATGATGGCTGCCCGGCAGGGGAACTTGCCCCCGGGGGCCGGCCCGATGCCCAAAGGGCCACTACAGATGCCGCCGAATGGGCAATTCGCAGGAATGCGACCACAGCAGCCCCAGCAGCCCCATCCTCCTCCTCCTCTTCCTCCTCAGTCTCGGGGGGGTCCAAATCCCGAAAGCTTCATGAAGAGTCTGGTGTCGTTCATGCAGCAGAAGCAGCTTCCCTTGGACATCAATCCGGTCGTAGGGGACCGTCAGATCACGCTCATCACATTGTACATGACGGTTGTCAAGCTTGGCGGGCACAAGAAGGTGTCGCAGGCGAACGGCTGGAATCAGGTCGCCCAAGCCATGCAGTTCTACGAGGCCCAGCATCCCAACGCGGCCCAGCAACTGAGGGCTCACTACGAGCGGAACCTGAGCCTGTTCGAGGAGGCCTGGGCCGTAAATCAGCAGCGACACAGAGCAGCCATGATGCAGCAGAATCCCAACCTGGCCCAACAGATGTCGCCGACAAAGCCAGGAAACCCGCATTCCATGCAGCCGTCGCCAAATTTCTTGCAGCAGCCACAGATGCAACAGCACCACCTTCAGCATCCGCGGGACGTCCAGTCCACTCCAGCGAAGCACCCTCACCATGCGCAGCAACCGTCGATCAATGGCTTTGCGACTCCGCAGCAACCCCAAGGACCTCACCCGATGGCTCATCCGAGCCATTCCCACAACAGTCTCTCGCGAAGCGTAGACGTGACGCCGCCCCGGAGCGGCTCTGCGTTTGCGATGCTCTCTCCGGTACAGGGCACCATGACCGGCAGCGTGCTAGCTCGACCGTCAGATGCACGCCACGAATCAATACCGCCGATCTTGACGCCTGTCACCCTACCGGACATGTTGCAGCCGAAGACGCGAGTCGTCGACTCCTACGGCGGCTATGAGCTCCTCCCGCTGGCCAATCTCGGCGACGCGCTGAGGACCGTCCGGCCGGATTTTCCTCAAGTGGACGAGCTGGGTGCCATGGGCACTGTAGACATCCATGCCTTGACCATGAGTCTCCAGTCTGGGATCCACAGTGAGGTGCGATTGGCTCTGGACACCCTTACAGCGCTGACGATGTCGAACGCGCGACTGGACATGCGTCAATGCGAAGATCTCGTCGAGACCATGATCGA
Source organism: Diplocarpon mali (assembly GCA_024741835.1). NCBI lineage: Eukaryota > Fungi > Ascomycota > Leotiomycetes > Helotiales > Drepanopezizaceae > Diplocarpon > Diplocarpon mali. The sequence goes on along the minus strand of JAENRP010000035.1, from coordinate 12,072 downwards.
CTGTGCCGAAGTGCAGATTGATCTCCTGGCAGAGAACGCGGCGGAGGTCTCGGACGTGATGCTGATCAGCTCGTATGAAGAGATAGCCCGTGGATGTCGGCTCGATCACCAGAGCCTCCGGGAACTGCCCGCTTTCGGCTCTGCGGAGTACGAGCTTGATCGGTCGGTCGACCGGTTGATATGTCTCACGACGATCCTTCGAAATCTGTCTTTCGAGGAAGTGAACCATGGACTTCTGGCCGACGAGCTTGTCGTCAGGTTCTTGTGTGTTGTCATTCGATACCTGGGTACGCGGAATATGTTCCTCCGAACGAACCAGAACACCCTGGACTTCATGAAAGATGTGATCACGTTCCTGTCGAATTTGGCGCAGTCGATTGAGTTGCCCGGACGGGAGCAAGCGTTGTGCCTGATTCACTTTCTCCTCGCCTTCGCTCCATGCCCTCCCCCGAACACAATGGGAGTCGAATCAGCTGTCTCCTTCTCCTCCTATGACCCCGCCGTGCATACGTACCTCCCGTGTGCGGTGGACGCCCTCGCAAAGCTCTTGGCTAGGGATGAGCCCAACCGGACACACTACAAGACGATCTTCGCGTCCGATGTGGCGTCGTTGCCGCCGTTTGACCTGCTCACCCGAACCTTCGGTCTGGCCATTTCAACGATACCAGATGAGAAGCCAGAGTCCACGCGGGGGGATGGCTTACTTCCAGTCCTAGATTCGCGGAAGCCATCTCTCATGCAGGGGATGCTGGCAGCCGAGATCCTGTCTAACCTAGCCCCCGGGTACGAGACCGGCGTGGCCAAATCCTGGCTGACGTCTGAGGACGGATTTTCCCAGAAGCTCGGCCGCCTCGTTGTGTCTTGGTGTCTCGAGGGTCCACCACAAGCCCAACACCAGCGAGCCGCGGCCCTCCCCAAAGGTGCGGACGACGAGTCTCTACTTCACATCATCACGAGTGGCATTGTAGTCCTCCAGCGCCTGGCAGAAAAATCCAAAGATCCGGAAGACGCGTCTTCCAATATACCCCTCTCTGGTTTGCCATCCAAGGACAGCCTACTGAGCGCACTTCGAATCGCGCACCCTCGGTTCCGGGGAGTACTCAGACAATTGTGTGCATATTCAGGGTTCGGGACATGAGCGACAGCCTATTCTGTTATTACCACTGTACCACTTTTGATAGACGCATCAACGAACTCGGCAGCGGATCTGGCGTTTACGAAGTGGACTTTTTGATGAGCATAGCTGCTTTGGCTAACGGAGTGTTTTCTTTGATTGGATTGAGACGGATCGATTCCCTGGATGGTGTACAATTCGATGTCTATGGGCTCTCTTGGCCAAGAGGGCATGAGAAAGACTGGTGATGTACATATAGCTATTGTTTGCAGAGAGACAGATACAGCGAAATCCTCGCGAGCAAAATGACGAGAAGCCATGTCCCATCATGCAATACATGCGACCGATCTACCGGTCCTCCCTATGGGTCTCTCCCTTGCCGTCCTTGCACTGACAGACGGTCACAGTACCGTCGAAGGCCGGTCTGTGAAGAACTGCTGGATTTGGGGCTTCATGTGCCCCTGTGCCACCAGTCAGCCGCGCAAGCGTTTGTAAACAGCGACACCTGGCACATACCTTCACGATGATCTGCTTCGTCAACTGATTGATCGTGACATCCTTTGCATCCATCCCCAGTGCCTCCTGCAAGTCCTTCTTCAGCTCCTTGACATCGCCTTCAATCCTCCGAATCCGAGTCAACTTCTTGTTGCCGCCCCGTTTCGCCAGCAGGTAGATAGGCAGGCTCTTCGACCGGGTGAGCGTGATTCGGTATGGCCTCGAGGCCGCGAGTGTGGCCTGTTCGGCTTGTACCGAGGCTGCTGAGGTTGATTCTGCGCGGATCATGGCTCGAGAAGCTCTCGCGGCGCCGAGGACGCGCTGGAGGCTTGCGGGCCCCGGGAGATTCGTTGGCCGGAGGAAGACGGGGTGGAGGGAGGAGGCCATGGTTGACTGCGTCGTCTCGAGATGCCCTCAGCGCTCTCCGAACGGGTCATGGCCGTTGGTCTTGGAGAAAAGATGCGCTAAGCAAGCTAGCTAGCGCCAATCCCTGCTTGGCGCACACAATCGTCGCGATTTCATGGTCCCCACCCCACCACGACATTGACTCCCTCTCAACGCCGGACAGTTGCAAGCATGGCGGATAACGCGCCCGCAAAGTCGCTCGAGGACGTCGCCAGAGAGAACGACCTGCTGCCAAAAGTGATCCCACACCTGGACCGCCACTTGATCTTCCCCTTGCTGCAGTTCTTGGAGCACCAAGCTGAGGAGAGCGATGAGTCCACCGACGCGATCACCAAGACGAAATACGAGTTGCTGAGAAAGACAAACATGACGGACTATGTGGCGCAGTTATACTGCGATATCGAGGATCTCGAGGAGCCGCCGAAGGAGTTTACCAAGAAGAAGCAGGAGGTCGTGGAGAGGCTGACCAAATATGCCGACGACACGGCGAAAATCACCGACCTGCTGGGGAGCGAAGATGTTGTCAAGGAACTGCGAAGCGACAAGGTGGCCAACTTGGAATTCCTCAAGAAGGAACACGGTGTACGCTCCCACGATCAGGGTTGGGAGATCTCTGCTTACATGAATAGGTTTCCATTGAGAACATCGACGCCCTCTACGAATTTGGCAACTACCAGTATAGCTGTGGAGACTATGCCACTGCAGCGGAAACCCTCTACAAGTTCCGTGTCCTGTCCACCGACGAAGCCAAAGTGACGGCCGCAACCTGGGGAAAGCTCGCGTCGGAGATTCTCTGCCTCAACTGGGAGGCGGCGATGGAGGAGGTGACGAAGGTCAAGGAATCCATCGACACCAAGCTCTTCAGCAATCCGCTCGCCCAGCTCACCCACCGAACCTGGCTGATCCACTGGGCGCTCTTCCCCTTCTTCAACTACGAGGCCGGACGTGACGTCATCTGTGAGATGTTCTTCTCGGCGCCCTTCATCAACACCATCCAGACCGCCTGCCCCTGGATCCTGCGATACCTGACCGCGGCCGTCATCACCAACCGCAACCGGACGCGCAACACGGGCCAGTACCAGAAGCAGCTGAAGGACATCATCCGTATCGTCAAGCAGGAGAACTACGAGTACAGCGACCCCGTCACCGACTTCATCAAGGCGCTGTACATCGACTTTGATTTCGAGGAGGCACAGAAGAAGCTCTCCGAGGCCGACGTGGTGCTGCAATCGGACTTCTTCCTCAACCACGCGTCGGAGGGGTTCGTCGAGGCGGCCCGGCATCTGATCTCCGAGAGCTACTGCAAGATTCACCAGCGAATCGATATCAAGGACCTGAGCGCGAGACTGGGCCTGAACCAGGACGATGGCGAGAAGTGGATTGTCAACTTGATCAGGGATACCCGGGTCGACGCGAAGATCGATTACAAAGAGGGCACCGTCGTCATGAACCATCCACCCAGCAGCGTGTACCAACAAGTCATCGAGCGGACGAAGGGTGGCTTCTTCAGAACACAGGTCCTGAGCGCTGCGGTCGCCAAGTGATGGGCTCGCGGGCTCCGGAGACGGTGCATGAACGCAGGGATTGGGGAGGATGGGGAGAAGGGATGGGAGAAAGCAAAATCTTTCCTGATCTCTACTGCATGGCTGGCGTTTACAGGGGACCGGAAGCAGAATGCTGGTAGAAGCAAAAAACCTCGACGATGATCTTGACTCAGCTGCCGTCATCGCAACACGTAGGGTGCAACATGTACGTATGTCTTGGCCGCGCGAGACCCGGAGGGATCGCGGGTCAAGGGAGGGGCCTGGCCGGTATCTATGGAATGCGTGGTTCAGAGCTACGTACGGCTCTTGATTTCCCGATTTTCAGGATGTGATTTTGCCGCTCGTGTGAACACCCACCAACGATTGCTCGGTGCGTTTTGGATGCCATGCGATGGCAGATCTGGCGTCCCACATCTCGAACTGCTCTCCATCTAGTTTCTCCCCACAAGGCCATCCTCTGGCTGCGAGCCCCCCGATGCGCGGTAAGGTGAGTGCCCCTCTTATCCACCACGTACAGACAGTCAGGACCCAGCCGAGTCGGCGATTTCCCACTCCATCTCCTTGAAATCCTAGCCGACCGGTGCACGAGTAGCCTTCGGCTTGCTGTCTATGAAGCTCCCCGTTTGCCGAATCGGTGTAGGAGGTCAGAGAAGCAGAGAGGCAGGAAAGTTCCTTCGTTCGCAGCGGGGGGCCCTGACATTGTTTTTGCCACTGGCGATTCAGCACGTGGAAGCGCAAGCTCTTCGTTGTATTGTGGTCGTGTGTAAAAGCTGGCCCTCGAAGCTGGCCCTCGAAGCTATTCCTCGAGAGCGTAGAGTAGATAGATACAGTATCTGCCAAGCCTCACGTGTCACGTGTCTGATCACAGGACCGTTGGTCATATGACCTGTAAGCCGACGACGGGGCCGAGGATTTGTTCTGGGAATCCAACACCTGCTCGAGCAGAGCCCTCCCCTTGCGACGCTTCATCCTGTTGTCCGCATATCGGTCTTCTGGTCTCTGTTCTTGCGCGGCACTCCCCGTTGCGTCGAGCATGGGTTTGGGTGCTGGCTCATGTTAGCCGCTCGCGCCACTCAAACTGAAAGATCACTATACGTCCTCGTTTGGCCCAAGGCGGAGGCTCGGGGCGCTGTCGAGGAGGAGATTCACAAGGAAATGGGGGTTTGTGGGAGACAAGCTCGTACTAGAGCTTCGTCGCAGGCTGGAAAAAAGACCACAATAGCGTACGCTCCCACGAGGCCCAGAGTGCGTTTTCAAGGCGAAGTCTGTCGTTGAGAAGTGTTTGTCTGGCCGGCGGTGAGGTGACAACGTATAGTCGTGGCTTTTCTTCGGCCCCTGGTAATCACCCCGCGTCAACCCCACGCTTCTCACTCGCTTCCCGTCCGTCTTGATAGCCGACCACAACACGCCTCGCAGTAATGACAGGCGACAGCAGGACCAAAATCCCAAGTGCCAGCCGATCTGCCATCACATCAAGGTGCACTCTCTCCGCGGTATCCTTCGCTCCTCGAGCGGCGGTCGAGGCCAGCGCAATATGGCGTGGCAGTGTTCGGGGCGAACGAACACCGAGCTGATCGACAACCTGTTCAAGAACGGCTTGATAACCAGCTCGAGAGTCCGAGACGCCATGGCAAAGGTAAGCCCTCCCCGACATGCCGGCATTGCCACCCCGAGGCGGCTACTGATCCGACCGGTTGCAGGTCGACCGAGCTCACTACTGCCCGGATCCGGCGTCCGCCTACGAAGACTCACCGCAAGGCATCGGCCATGCTGCCACGATATCCGCGCCCCATATGCACGCCGCCGCAGCCGAGTCCCTCCTCCCGCTCCTGCGGCCCGGCTGCCGCGTGCTAGACGTCGGGTCGGGATCGGGCTACCTGACAGCCGTGCTCGGGGAGCTCGTCGGCCCGGCCCCAGGTGCGCGGGGCAGCTCGGAGACCGCTCGCGTCGTGGGACTGGAACACATCCAGCCGCTGCGGGACCTGGGACAGCGGAACATGGAGAAGAGTGAGGGGGGGGCCGCGATGCTGGGGGAGGGGAGGGTCAGGTTTGTCGTCGGCGATGGGCGCAAGGGCTGGCGTCGGGGGGAGGATGACGAGAAGGGCTGGGATGCCATCCACGTGGGAGCGGCGGCCGCCGCGCTCCCCCAGGAACTGGTTGAGCAGCTGAGGAGTCCCGGACGGTGAGCGGAAAGGAGGGCCCGAGTCGTGCGAGGGCTGACGCAGCGACCAGGATCTTCATACCCGTGGAAGAGGCCGACGGGTCTGGCCAGTACCTCTGGATCGTCGACAAGGACGCGGCCGGCGTGGTGACGAAGCGAAAGACGTACGGCGTGAGATACGTACCCTTGACCGACCCTCCACACCCGCGACACCAGTGAGGCCGACGCGGAGGACCCGGTCGAGATTTCGAGAACTGTCCACCCCGGGATGGGCGCTACGGCATCACGACAACACGAGATACGCCCGGACAACAAGACAATGCCCTCTCGGGACAAAGGAGCGTCGGGGGCTCGAGAAGATGGGGTGAGGCGCGCGCGGCAGTCAGCTGCCACTGCAACCAGTGTAATCCCCTAGCTAGTGTCCATGGTGAACAGCTCCTCAATAGGCACATCACATACATCACGCGCGTGGCCTTGACACATCCTCCTTGATCTCTCTCCGGAGCCTCTGTTCCCGTGCCTCGCGTTTGCTTTGTTCTCGCCTGCAGCCCCTTTTCCCAGCTCGCTTAGATCGCCCAACATCAGACGCCGGGCCGCCCCCTCCACTTGTCGTGGGCACGGCTACGAAGAATGCGGCGGCGGGGGAGGGGGCAGCGCTCGGCGGGATCAGGCTCCGCAGTCGAGAATCCACGGAGGGGTGAGAGGGATGAAGGGAGAGTGGCGCGGAGAG
>JAENRP010000034.1:169525-232459 GCA_024741835.1 Diplocarpon mali | reverse complement strand
CCTTCTTTATTATTAAAGAAATCTTATTTAAACCCTATTATAAGAGTCCAGTTCTCTTTTAAAATAAGCAAACTATAAGCAGAAGCGCAGAGCCTTAGCATATTAATAATAGTACTATTAAGTAGGGTAATATCTATAGCCCAATTTGATCTTTTTATAGCCCTATTAGCTGCTATAAGTACTATATTAAATAGGCCTACAAATCTGTAATTACGAATTCGATTGCCTTAGAATTTTACTACTCCTTTTTAAATAATAAAGAAATTGAGAATTTAAATAGCTCAAGCGGTAGGAGTATTTTCCTTAAGAATTTTTAATAATACTTGTCTTCTATTATTAAAATCAATATTTATTAAGAAGCGCGAATGAAATAAGAGTCTTCTCTTATTAATAGTTAAATTATCCAATTGTTAAATAGATTCTTCTCTTTTATCTTAGTCTATTTTGAAAGTGTTAGCTAAGGTTATATATTAATCTGCATTAGCTAAGAATTCCTCTTTAAAGATTCCCTTCAGTCTTAATTCTTTAGTTAAGAAGTTGTTAAATTAGAGAATTCCAAGGGCTACCTAAGTTGAAAGGTTGCTAATGGCATTCGCATAAGCTAAAAGGAGTTTTTATTACTCTATATCTCCTAAGGCTGCGTAGGTTGATTTAAAGCTCTTTAATAATACAATAGCTCTACTGTCCTAAGAGAAGTTTATAACTAATACTTATTTATCCCCTATTATAGTAGATAAAACCATTTATAAGTTCTTTAAAGGTATATTGCTTATAAAAGATAGGTAGTATAAATAAGAGAGTTTAATAGGGTATAAGAATTAAAAGGGCATATAAGCTGCAATAGGTTTACTATATATATATTAAGGAAATTGGACTTTTTATTTATTATTTAAGGAAAGTAATAGGAATATTATAATTAAAGGCTAATATTAAGAATATAAAATAAGTCAGAGTAGGTAAGAATTTAAAGTGATCCTAAAAGATCTATATCTTAAATAATAAAAGAGGTGACCTTGCTGAAAATGTAAAAATAAGGATTAAAGGGAGGTAAGACAATTAATAGGCTAAGAAATCGTTTAATATTCCTGCTTGCATTCTTCGGATATTTTAGGAATAATAACTTAAGGTCGCAATTAGTTAGGTATTTTAATATTCTTTACTTATAGGACTGGCTTATAAGTCAAATTGGAAAAATCTTAATCTTTATCTAAAGGTTTAAAATTGCTTATATTACTATCGGTTCCTATAAAGGATTCGGAGGTTGTATTAATTTCTAATTTATCTTTTAAAGGGAATAAGGTCTAGTTGCATTAATAAAAGCGCTTTAGTCGGTTGGCTGCAAAGGTTCCTTTAATATCGATTTTATTAAGTTCCTAAAGAGAATAGTATCCCTTTTCTTTTTACTTAGATTTAACCTTAAATAGACTAAGCTATTAATAGTCAAGTTTAGTATCTACTAATATATTAATACTTCTTGCAATATTATAGACTAAGACGAGATTATCTTTTCAAATAGGGTGCGTTTTAAGTACTTTAGAAGCAGCCTACGCTTCTTTAGCTTTTTCCTAATATCGTTTCTTTTGCAGAATGATTTCCTTTATATCTATATCTCAAAGCTTAAGTTATTAGCATCTTATTGCAAGCAAATCGGAACGGTTCCGAATTTGACTATAGTTAAATAATCTTTAAATAAGCTATTAGGATTTAAGAGGGAGCTATACCTCTCTATTATAAATAAGGAAAAATAGTATAACTCTAGTCGGTTTATAGATTATCATTCAATAAGCAAAGAGTATTTTATAAAAGCGTTTTATCTAATCCTTAAATCCTTTGTAAGTAACTTTAGATAGACTATTAAGAATATTATAATATCCTCGTTCTACTACTCTATTAGCTTTCGAGTTATACGCTAAGATTTAAACCTATTTAATACTATATTTTCGCAAGAAAGCTTTAACTACTCCTTTGTTTTTAAGGCCTTTATTAATAGTTAATCTGTTAAAAAGTCTATAGCAATAGACTATATCTTCTTAAAGGAACTTTGCAATAGATTTAAAGTTAGCAGATCTTAAAGGTCGTCCTTTAGGCCATCCTAATAGGTCTTCCTTTGCTAAAATAAAACATATTATCCTATTCTTAATAGTTAGTATTTATATAATATTAAGGCTAACTTTATAAAAAAGGCCTAATGGCCAGGTTAGGAATAAGGGATTTTCCTTACAACTAGGTTTTCATTTCTAATAAGGGATGCAACTCTTTACAAAAGCTTTATAGTCCTTAAAAGAGCCTTTTCAAAAGAATTTTCTTAAGAGTTAGTAGTAAGTAGATTCAGCTCCTTAATGGCTAGTTTCCTTATGAATATCCTAAATAGCCTTAGCCCTTAGTTTTTCATTATCTAAGCAGAGTCATATAAGGAATGAGTTATCGCTCCTTTTAAATAATCGTCTTCCTTATACTAGATAAATTAAAGCTTTAGCTTTGAATTTCTAAAAATCCTTAAAAGCAACTATCTTTAGTTATTTAAGCGTAATTAAAAACTTTACGATTTCTTTAGAATCACTTAAGTAGTTAGGTGATAAAATTCTCTTATTTAACTCGCGGGCTAGGCTTGCAAGTCGAATCCCTTTAAGGCAATATATTAATAGATAATTAACTTCGTTTTCTACCTACTTATTAATATCTATTTCGTCTTCTTTAATCAAATCAAAGGGGTAGGGCCGAGTTCTTTTTAAAAGGCCGTCGGCGGTAGTATTTTTTATTCTTAGAATATATTTGACTTTAAAGTCCATCAGTCTTATCTAAGCAATCCATTTTATTAGCAAGGCTCTTAGTAAGTCGCTTATAGCTTTATTCAATTATTCTACTAGTATTTTAGCATCGGTTTTAAGAATAAAGTAAGTGCTATAAAGGTCGCTTCTTATCTTTTTCATTACCTTTAAAGCACCTCTACATTCCTATTTAATAATATTATACTTTATCTCTATTAGATTCTAAAGACCACTTTTAAAGCGAGCTAAATATCTTTTCTACTAGCTATTAGCTTATTGAAGGATAGTACCTTATTCAATTAAGCTTATATCAACTATTAGTATAATTGGCCTAGCGTTAGCTCTATAGTCTATTTTGATCAAATAAGGCGCTTTAAGTAATACTTGCTTTAGTTATTTTATAGCCTCTATTTAGGGTTTCTCTTATTAAAACTCAGCCCCTTTTCAAAATAAGGAGTAAATAGGTGCTACCTTTTTAGCAAAATCCTTAATTTAAATGCGATAGTATACCACAACTCTAATAAATGCGCAAGCTTCTGCCATATTATTATACCTCTTCTATTTATCGATTTTAAGTACTTTAGCCCTTTAAGGACTTCGGCTATTGGAATTAATAATAAAACTAACAATTTCTATCGATAGGAGATAGTATTATAACTTTGGACCAACTATTGCTCCTACCCTTTCAAATTGTATAAGCACCTGGTCTAGGTTCTATATATATTCTATTATAAATCGTCATATACTAGAAAGAACTTCTTTATAGTTATAAAATGATCTTAATCCTTTTACTCTTATATTATCTATATAAGGGAGCGCAATATTAGGTATATAATCTACTAGTATCTTATAAATTACTTAAATAAATTAAGCAATTGAATTTATAGCCCCTTAAGGTAATCTTATCATCTGAAGTAGCTTAAGAGGGGTTTGAATTGCTATTATATCTCTTAATTTAATATTAAAAATAAATTGGTCATATTTAAAGAAGAAGTTAATAAGAGAGCTGCGGGTTAATCCTACGAATTTATTTAAGAATTCATCTATATTTAAAGGAATATTAGCATCTTTAACAGTTACTCGGTTCATCTTTACTACTACTATTATTAGTTTGTAAGTTCCCTTCTCCTTTTTAGCAATTAAGAACCATTTATTCCTATAAAGGCTATTATAGAACTTAAGAACACCTTACTTTAGCCTATCCTTTAATATTTCAATTACCTTTTCTTAAAGAGCTTTAAGGACTCCGAATGTTTTCTCTTGCCAGGCTTTATAAGGTATTATCTTAATCTTAATATAAGGTATAACCTCTTCTTAAATCTGGCCAAGTTCTATCTAGTCAAAAGCTAAGGCGTCCTTTCGATTTATTAAGGTTTTATAAAGTAGTTCGCGTTCTTATTCTATTAAGTCTTCTCTAATTTTTAGCATATCGAAATGTTCTTTTATTAATCGATATCCGATAGGTTTATTAGAAAATCTGCCTATAATAAACTTATCGAATTTGCCACTTAGCTTTAGAGGTCGAAGCTTCTTATCTTATTCAAACTAATCATCTAGTCCTCTAGGCTTTGAGCCATTAGAGATTCCCCAATCTATTAGTTATACTTTATCGGCCTTACTTTTATATATAGTTCGAATATTAGCTAGTACTATACTTCTCTACTTCTTTCCTTTTTTATCAAATCTTATAAAACGATCCGAATTTTCCTTTTTAAAAACAAATAAAAGATTTTCTAAATTATCAATTTAAAGTATATAAATAGAAATATTATTAGTAATTTTATTATTTTTCACTTGCGGGTCTAGCTTATAAGTGGTTTTTAGGTTTTTCAAAATGATTAGTAAATTATCGAAATTTATAAAACGAACTCTTTTCTTTACCTTATTTTTCTTTTTTCTTAATTATTAAGCTAATAAAACGCCGATTGTACTATTTTTCAAAATTCCAGATTTGACTCTTAAGTTAAGACCGCAAGTCAAATTACTATTATTTAAAATCGATAAACTCACCTTTCTTTTGCTATAACTCTTTGCTAAGTGCCCTCCTTTATTAGCATTAAGCCTAGCCCTTATGCTAGCTAATCGTTTCCTAAAACCTTATTCTAGAATTCGGCTATATCTCCTGCGATAACTATTTATCCTTTTAAGGATTGATTTATATTCTAAAGGCTAGCTTTTATAAGCCTATCTTTAAGATAGTTAAATATTAGCTGAGATTTTAAAATAAAGGGCATTCTTAAAAGAATATCATTTAAAGAATTCTCTATTACTAGAAAGTTAGTATAATTAATAATTCCTTTAACTCTAACCTTTACGTTTTTCACCTATCTATCAAAATTGTATTTTAATCTAAAGATAGTCGAATAAATAAAGAGTCGATCGCTAACAATTATTAATTAAGCCATTTCTGCTACTTTTCTAGTTATTATATTAACTTCTAAATTATAATCGATCAAAGCCTTTGCTTTAATTGATTCTTCTATTAAACAAATAATAATAGGGCTTTTTATTACAATTGCTAAACAATTTCAATTAATATTCTAAGATATTAAAGCTATTGCTATAATATCGTAGTACCTCTAGGTTCCTTCGTTTTCTATAATCTAGAGATATTTGATTAAGGCTAAGTGCTTCTTAAAGTTCTTTTATATTACAATTTCCATTTCCTTATTATTATTTAAATCTTTAAAGGCTATTAGGATATGCTTTCCTAGCACTTTATTAAAGCGTTCAGTCAAACCAAATAAGTCTTTAAATATAAGGTTAATTTGCTAGGCTATAACATTCTCTATAGCTTTCTCTATTACAGTTGAACTAGCGTATTTGTTAACGAATTTTTCCTATTTTAATATCTATCTCTTTCGCTTAAGGTCAAGGGTCCGCGCAATAACTTCAACTTCTTAATCTTTAAGCTTAAAGCTATCTTCATCTATTATATCTCTAATTAATTCGTCTACTATATCGGCTTTATCCTTATTTATTATAGTTTTAAATTATTAAGTGTCTTTTAGCGTTTGGACTCTATATTAAGATTCCTAAGTTGCATATGCTAATTTCTAGACTTTAGCTGGTTTTATTAGTATTAGTAAAGTGGAAGATCTAAAAGGACGCTAAGAATTCCGAGGGTTCTTAGATATAAAAGCAGCATTAATATTAGCTGAAACATTATTATTAACCTATCCTAAGATAGAGATACCTCTAACTTCTATAGCTATTTGATCAAAAGCTAGGTCCTTAAGAACTCCCTTAAGTAGATTGCTAATTAGACCTATATATATATAAGTTGGGATTTTAGCGTTTATATTTATAATACGCTATTGTTTAACCAAATTCTTATCTTATTTTATATTATATATTATCATTCAAATAGTCTATAACTATAAGCGATTCTAGTGCTTTTTAATAAGGATAGCTTCTAGCCTAGGATCCCTAATGCAAAGCATCCTATACTTATTAATATATATAACCTTAATATTAATAAAATAAAGGAAAAGAGGGCAATTATTACAATACTTATATAAAGCGCAATTAGGTTCTTTATTATTGCAAAAGTTGCAGGTTAGTTGTCTTCTATTGCCGTTTCCTTAGTACTCTATAATATTAATATTGGCAAAGTGCTAGTTAGGATCAATTCCTCCTTCTTTAGCTAGCTATTACATTCTTATATTAGCTGGTTATTCTAAATAATAAGAAGCAGGAGTCTGATAATAGGAACTACTAAGTTGGCTTATAGTGGCCGAGTTTTATCTATTACTAAACTAGGGAATATGCTATTTTTCTTATAAGAGATTATTAATCCTAGTTTCTAAGCTTTAGATTTAGAGTTCTATAAATTAGGTCTTAAGTTCCTTAATTCTAAAGTTAGATCTTACTCTTAGGTTAGGACCGCAAGTGAAAGGTATGATTACTAGGTTCTTCTTTGCCTCTTCTATAACTTCTAAAGCTTTTAAGTATTCTTAGACCAGGCTCTTAAGGTCTTTAGTATAAGAGGGAGTAAGGGCTTTTTCCTACTTTATAATATTAATAGTTCTCTTACTAAGATCTGATTTCAAAGTAAAGGCTAAGAATTCCTCAAATAAGGCAAAGGTTATAAGGTCTTACTTATTAATCTTAAAATGCTTAATAATCTTATTTCAAAGGCCAGTAGGTAATCTAAGTAAGAAAAGGCGGCCTCTTTCAACTTCGTTAAGTATTTTCTAACTAATTAAGGTGTTTAATATATAAGTAAAAGTCCGATAGTAGTTTTTAAGTTCCTTAGGAGTATAAGTAACTAGAATAAATTCCTTTAAGAAAGCTAAGGTATCGCGAATCTACTATTTATCAAATTCTCGGAATTCAAACTTAAGAGCCTTAATAAGGAGTTCTTATAAACTATGCGTTTTCTATTTAAAGAGGGATTTGATAATATCTTTACTTATATAGTCATAGTAGTAAGGAAGTCGAGAAATCATATCCTCTTATATAATACCAAAATCGTAATAAGTTTCCTTATATTGCTTAAGGAAATTAGTAATATTAGCGCCTATAAAGTAAGGAGCGCTAAGGGAACTAAGGAGGAGAAAGTGATTAGTAATAGCCTTAAATGCGGCTATTATTATTTTATACTAACCATTTAAGTTGATAGAATCTATAAAAGGCAAAGGGAAAGCTTTAATATTGTAAGATTGATTACTAAGAGGAGTACTTCGAAATTCAAAAGGGCTTAAAGAATATTTAGAATCTGAGTCAATCTTAAAGTAATTAAGATAAGTTTGAAAAGATTTAAATAAAAGGTTAGTAAAAAGTTTAAAATTATTATTATTTTTAGTATTTTCTAATATCGATATTAAAAAAGTAGGTAGTAGTCCTAAGTTATTTAAGGATGTCTTTTTATCCTCCTATTTATAGGCTAGGCCTAGGAGTGGAATTCCGAATTCTATTAAAAGTTTAATCCGAGTTTGCTAAGAGATTCTAAGTGGGTGCTAAATAGCTAATAGAAGCGTTGCGACTAATTGTAATAAGATAAGGTTTACCTAATTAAGGACCAATTTCCAAAATAAGGTTTATATCTAAGATTCTTCTTAGCCTTTAGGCTAATTCCTATTAGTCCTTAGAATAAAGGGGTCTTTAGAGACGATTCTAGGGCAATTTTTAGAGTTTTATTAAGCTAAGGCGGCTGAATTATTAGATTCGGATTTCTAAAGATTCTAAGAAGGCACTTCTGATTAGAGTTTGCGCTTAGTATTACTTAAGTACTCGAAACTACTGCTATTTAAGATTGCTATTATAAGGTTCGCTAAACTTTTTATATTAAAAAGCTGAAAATTCCGAAAATCTTAGAGTTAAGGAAGAGAATAGGGGTTTTCGGAGCAGAGCTAAAAAGGGAAAGTCTAAGGTTATTAATAGTTGCTAAACGAAAATCGATAGTTCTAAATAACTAGGCGATTAAGGATAAGGGTTTTAGAGTTAATCAAAATGCTATAAGTATTTCGAAGACGTATTTTAAAGGCTAGTCTCTTATCTGCGAACTAAAAGATCGATAAGATTGTATAAAGATAGAAATCTTAAGAAATCGGTCCTTGCATAGGTCACTAATATAAAACTTAAAGAGGAGACAATATAAGAATAGGCCTAAGGGAAGACCTAAAAACAAAAGGAGGAAGCACTACAAGCAGGCTCTCTTAGATAAGATATTAGGGACAAGTCCTAAGTATAAGGTATATTCAATACTATAGCGATACGCGCTATCTCTATATATAAAAGATGGCCCTTTTATCCTCCCTCTGTCCTACGCCGATCATATGATATATATCATAAGACCTATCCATCTCAGGTCTCCATAATAGTAGCCGCTAAAGACCTTAAATGCAAATAGTATAATATTAAAAATGCATTTACTAAAGCGATTATAAAGGAATGGATTTTTCTCTTTTAACCTAATAGTATTCCTATATACGCTAGCTACTCTTTTTATATATTCTATAGTATCTATAGGCTTAAGTAATCAGCCTATAATTAGAACCTCTTATATAGCTCTACTTTAATAAAAATGGGATTCGTTTAAAGCCTAGCTAACCCTTATCTATTTACTTATATTAAGCGTAGAATTAAGTTGCTACTATATATTAATAATATTACTATAGCTATAAAAACAACTACTTAATTAGATTAGTTCTTTATAACTATTTAGAAACGTTTTAATACTAAGGATCTAAGGGGAATTTATAAGATCCTCGGCATTTACATTATAAGGAACTGCTTTACTCGAGAACTCTAATTAGATTAAGAGTAATATATTAAAAAGATCCTAGACCAAATAGGACTCTTTACTTATACTCCTAACTTTAAGCCAAAGCGTACTCTAATCGAAGGAAAGTATAATAAGTTAAAGCCTATTAATGAAAATAAGTAGAAAGGAGATCTAAAGAAGTACTAATAGGATATTAAAGCAATTATATATACTATAGTATATATAAGACCAGATATCGCCTTTATTATTAGGCAACTTAATCAGAACTTAAAGGATTTGACAATTCGATATAAGAACGCAATTAAGCGACTTAAAAGGTACCTTCGATTAATAATTATATAAAAGGTAAGATATAGACTAATGAAATATATAAGCGCAAAGCTTAAGGTATATACCAATTCCGATTAAGTAAATATAAAAGGTCGGAAAAGTATATCTAAAAGCATAGTAGTACTATATAGCAGACCTATATTATAAGGAAGTAGGAAGTAGAAATTAATAGCTATTACAAGCATTAAGGCCGAATATATATCAATATTATCAAATTGCAAATAAGGATTATAGATTACCTATTACGACTTGCTCTCGAGCGTACAGCAGGGCGATAATCGAGTAACGCTGATTGTATTACCTTAAGAGGTACGCTATATAATAGAGAAGAAAAGATAAAGAAGAGAGAGTCTCTAGTAGAGCTCCTTCAGAATAAGTACAGGTGCTTTACTAGCGTGCATATAATCCAGCTACCTCGCTACCTTAGTATACACCTGACTTCTTATAGTCTTAGCAATATGTAATATAACTGTATATATAATGCGGCTGTAATACTACCTCCTCCCTTTGAAAAACTATACCTACGCAGTTGTATCTATAGGCGTATCGTCCTTTAGGTCCCTATAATCGTCAACTCTATTATTATATAACCTAAGTTAGCTTAATAGCGCCTTTAGTGGCCCCTTAGCTTAAGGGTTCTTTAAATGGAAATCTTAAATAGTATATAGCGCTATTATAGTATTAAAGCATAGGTACTATTCGAGGTCTTTATTAGCTCCTTTTTACTTAATCTAATATTCGAGCTTCCTAGTTCGAATACAAGATCCAATTATTTCTTCTATCTCCTACTCCTCTTATTTTAGCAGTACTTTAATTGCGGCAGGAGGTTCTTAAACTTGTCTTAGCAAAGGGTTAGAAATGTATTTACGCAGTAAGTAGGAGTGGAAAATAAGGTAGATCAAATGGAGTAAATTAGGCAATTATAGCTTCTAGCTTTCTCTTAGCTTTTTTAATACTTTTACTAGGCCGTACTACTTATCGGAGAGCTTTTAGCTCGGCCGATCGAGCTTCCAGTTTTTAATACTAATTAGTATATTATCTCCTATAGTCTAATCAACTGGCCGGTAGTAAAGGTCTGCAAGCCGTTTCATTTTAGCCTATTATACTTAAAGAGATAATTAAGCGAATTAGACTACTTTTTAAGCTTTAGTAGCTATGCAAAGCGCTATTTTATAATTTAATTTCTCAGTTGCTATTTATAAAGGCTCTAGGTTAATTAAATTCTAAGATAAGCAAGCTTCGTAGCTATTTAGCACTTAGAAAGGGGAAATTTGCCTTAGGGATTTATAAGGCAAGGTTAATTAGGCAATATCTATTAAAGGTAAGAGACGACTCTAATTATCTTAGTAGTATAAGTAGAACGGTCTAAGGCATTATTTTAAGTATTGGTTTATAATCTCAGTTTAGCTATCGACATTAGGGTTATAGGCTATAGTTAGCTTGACCTTTATACTTAGTATTCGATAGAGCTCTTTTTAAAAGGAAGAAACGAATTAAGCGCCTTTATCTAATAGAATCAAGTCGGGTATATTAAAATAGCATATCTAATGAATTAAAAACAATTTTGCAAAGCCTTTTGCATCGATCGAATTATAGTATAAAACTGAAACTGCCTTCTTTAATAACTTATCAATAATTATAAGGGCAAAATTATAACTAAGTTTATTAAGCGAAAGCTTTATAAAATCTATTATTAAGTATTAGTAAGCTTGTTTAAGAATTGGCAAAGGTTATAAGAAACCTAGGGTTTTATTATAATAAGCTTTTATTCTCAAATAATAATAGTTCTAGATATAAGTACTAATATCGCTACTAAGGCTTTTCCAATAGTATTTTTTTCCTATTAAAAGCCTTATTTTCCCGATTCTAGCGTATGCAACGCAAGGTTACTTATATATATAATGAATTAGGGCTATTTATAGTTTAAGGGGTTATAATAATACAATAAGTCTACTTTAAAAGAAGAGTTTGCCTTAGCTGAGTTTATAGTCGAAGCTATAGCTCTACGCCTTGTTTTAGAACTTCTATAGCTTAAGAGAGGTCCTATTAGCTTAAATGACCTTATTAATAATATAATAGTTTACTATATTATACTCGACCTTAGATATTAAGTCGGCAGGTGCCTCTATTAGCGCGATTAGCACAATCGTCACTTATAAGCCAGGCCTAGGAGTGGAATTGGTCTGCGCTAAAGTCACTTGTAGGCCGGGCCCGCGAGTAGAATCGTTTCTAATAGCAAGTACTTCTATAGAGAGCTTATCGTTAGGCAAGAGCTGCTAATAGCATAAAGCTTATTTCCTAGCCTTAAGAAGGGTCAGCTCCTAGTCTTAATATAAGATTATATTAGTTAGTATATTCGTTATACCTATTTAATATATAATAAGGAAGTTAAAGTCAGCGAAGAACTCCGCCTAGCGAGCCTATTAGGCTATTAAGTCCTTAGTTATTATAAAGTACTCAAGGGCCTTATGATCTATATATATACGTACTATTTTCTAGACTCTAAGTAGCTTTGCCTTATACTAGTAGAACGATCTAAAAATCGCTAAGAGCTCCTTATTATAAATAAGGTAATTTAGCTTAGCGTTTTTCATAGTCTTTAAGAAGTACCCGATTAGATAATAGTTATCGTCTTCTTAAAGTTAAGAGAGTATACTAGCGATTATACTATCGGAGGCGTCGGTCTTAAGCCTTATCTGCTTTTAAGGGTAGTAGTAGCATAAAATCGGGATTATTTAAAGGCTTAAGCGCAAAGTTTCCTAAGCTTCTTTATAAGCGTTATTAAAATTAAAAGGAATGTTCCTTATAAGAGCTATTAAAGGTCGGCAGATATAACTATAGCTTTAAATAAACCTTTAGTAGAAGTTATAAAAATCTAAGAAACTCTATATACTATATACATTCTTGGCGTATTTCTACTCTTAAATAATTAAAACCTTATCAAGGTCTACCTTAATTCTATAAACTCTAATAATAAACCCTAGGAACCTAGTCTTAGTAACCTTAAACTCGCTTTTCTTAATATCTATTTAAAGGCTATAGTATTAGAGAATTCTTAAAATCTTCTTAATATAAATCTTATAATTAAGGGAGTTTTTTAAGTAGATTAGAATATCATTTAAGTAGGTAGAGTAGAAATCGTCGAAGTATTTAAGGAGAATATTATTAATAAACCTCTAAAAGGTAGCAGGCCTATTTATTAGCTTAAATAGCAAAACCTTATATTTATAAGTCTTATAACGCATGCGAAAGGTAGTTAGGTCCTTAGTATCAGCTAATATGCAGATATAGTAGAAGGCTTATTATATATCGATTTTTATAAAAACATAAGCTTTCGATATGCGTACTATTATCTTATCAATAAGTGGAATCAGGTAAGGGTCTTTCTTTATTAAGGCATTCAGTTTCTAATAATCGATATATAAATATAAGAAGCTATTAGCTTTTCTAATAAAGAGGATTAAGGCTACTTAAGAGGAACTCGAAGCTTTAATAAATCCTTTATATAAGTTCTTAAGAATATAGCTCTTAACCTTTAAGAGCTATTTATTAATAAGGCAGTAGAAGGATTTAATTATTAAATTATTCTCGCTTATTAGTTCGATTTTATAATCTACCCTTAGCCTGGTTTCTAATAGCTAATCGAAGGCCTAGCGACTAAAGATATTCTTAAACTTAGTATATTAAGGTAAGAGCTTTTAATCTATTAGCTTATTATTACTCTTATACTTAGCTTATAGCGCTAAATTAAAGCTAAGGGAGCTAATTTCAGCTTGCTTAGCCGATTCTCGGCAATTAATCTCTTAGTCTAAATCGTAAATAAAGCTTACAAATATAAACTCTTTAAGCGCTAGTTCTTAAATTTATATAGCTTATCTTACCCTAATTATAAAGCGGTAGTAAAAGGCGCCGATTGCTAAGGCTAAGATTAGGCTAATCTAATAAGCTATCTTTAAAGGAATATTCCTCTTTATTAAAAGAAGGAGTAAGGGGTCTAGTACTCTTAGCAAGGCCTTCTTTATATAATTCAAATCTCTTTTTAAGTCTTTAAAAAAACTGCTATCCTTAGGTTTATAAAAGGCTACTTATAGGCCAGGCTTAGAAGTGGAATTCGAGTTCGCAGTTTTCACTTATAGGCTAGGCCTAAGAGTGGAATTCGAGGCGTTATTACTTGCTAGTATTAAGAGCTAAGCTTAGGCCATTCTTAAGTCTTCGTCCTTAGCGTCTATTATAGCTACTTAACGATTGACGTCTTATTAAGCTATTAAAGGTTTTATTAGCTATAAAAGATCGATTAATATACGTTAATTAAAGTAGGAGATAATAGGTATATCTTTAAGCTAAGATATACTATTTTTCCCTTTTCTATAGGACTATTTAAGGTTATAGTACTTTAGGAACTTCCTATTAATTAAAACGTCGATTGCTTTTAAGCTTATAATTAAAAAAAGGAAGTTTATTTATCGCCTATCGATTATAAAAGTGAGTAAGATAGCAAATTGAATAGTTTCTCCCTTAAGACTATTATAGCTAATAAGGGTAATCGGTTTAGGCAATTTAATAAACTTCACCTTAAGTCTTTAAAAGAGCTAGTATACTAAAGACGTTTTAATAATATTAAAAATATTAGCTCTACTATTAATATAAGTAGCTATCTTAATAAATAATCTATTTTAAGCTAGTTCTATAGGAATTAAGAACTAGCAGCCGCTTATTAATAAGCAGGAATTAAAATCTAAGTCTTTTTATAAATTATAACTTATATTATAATAGGAGTCTTTACTATAGCTTAGCAGTTTCTTAATAGTAGGTTGTTTTCTATCTTAACTTTAGCTATTATAAACTCGCCTTACTTTTTTAACTTAAGGCAGTCTATTATATAGTAATTAAGGGCTTTGCAATTATAGTAAAGACTAAATAATAGCTTTGGACTAGCAGACCTTTCTTAATAGACTGCTAGCAAAGGAGAATAAGTGCAAGGAGCTAAGAAGGTAGCTATAGCTATAGGTCTTTATAACTCCCTTTTTAATATACTAAGGATATAGTCCTTTAAAAGGAAGAATATAATAGTAGGAGCGACTTATTAAGTATTATAGGCTTCTTCTTACTTAATATTATAGGCCTTGCGGTTCGCAATAGCTAAGAACTCATTTAAAGTAGTATAATTATTATTTATTTTATACTTCTTTACTTAAAGGTCGTTCTTTAAAGCTAGAGACCTTTTTATAAACATTATTAAACTAGTAAGACTAATCGACCTTACTAACTATAGTAAGGGTAATAAACTTAGATCGGAACTTATTATATAATATTAAACCTATAGTTAGCCTATTATATTTAAGCTTAATAGATTAAATATAATTATAGTTAAAGAACCTTTAATCTAAGACCTTAAGGATATTAGCAGTATATATAAACTTATTAGCAAAGATAGGATTTATATATTATAAGATTAAGTTCTAAGCTTTACCTATTATATACTTAAAGTAAGTAGTAATTTAATCCTTTTCTAAAGTAAAGTTACTTAAGTACTTTTAAATAAATACCTTTATAGCTATCTTTTAAGTATTATAAGTGATCTTACCTTAATTATAGGTTCTATACCGGTAATCGATATTCACGTGAATATAGTTGAGTACTTATTATTAAAAAGAGTCTATTATAATATCTGTCTATCTTTATATAACTGAGATAGTACCTTTATACCTCTGAATATCCTCCCTCTTATATTCCTTCCTAGTTGTATATAGATATCCTTCTAAGGTCCTCCGGCTAAACAGCCGTCCGAAATATATATGAAACCCCTTATATTGCATATAGTATAGCTATATAGGATGACCTTAGGAATGAGGATAGCTTGCCTCTTGTATAGGAATCTGCGTACTAATACTGGCAGTACTTTCTTTTAAAAAGACCTTTTCAACTCGTATAAGGAAGTACGCAGAATAGGTGCATAAAGGAGGCAGATTAATAGCAAATAATCAAATGGTAATAAAGAATAGAATAGTAAAGATAAATAGCTTAATAGTAAAGGCAAATGTAATAGGTAATAAGGATAGTATATATATAAAGTAGAATAGCAAAGATAAAGGCAAATAGTAAAGATAAAATAGTAAAGAGGGAAAGGAAAGGTGTTTAAGTAATAGAAGTAATCTAAGGTCTTTATTCGAGCCTTGTGGTAGTGCGATTATAGTCTGGTTGCGTTCTGGTAGGTTTGAGACTCTTTATTAAAGAGTCATTTAGAGTTGTAATCCACTATGGCTATGAATTATAATAATCTATGGAAGGGAAAAGAAGGGCCTTTGAAAAGGCATATATATTAAGCTTCCCTCTTCCCTTGATCTCTCAACTCTAACTCCTACTTCTTATAAGTAGGTCGATTCCCCTTTTTACTTTTAAATTGATTAACCCTTTAGTAGATCTTATCCTATATTATCTTATTATTAATATTATTATTATTAGTAAGTGCTCTGATGGTTAGCCGACCCTCTTTAATATATATATTACTGACTTAAATAGTGCTTGAATGCAACTTAGAAGATCTGCCTAAGGCCTTTCGAGTACTATGCGTATATTATACGCGTATAATATTAAGAAAGGAGGCTAGTAAGAATAATACTGGCTATATATACGCCTTTAATACTCTTACTTTTAAGAAGTATGACTACTGCATTGCGTAGTAAGCTAAGTGTATCTTAGTAAGTACCCTTTAATATCCTTTTACTCTAATAACCTTTAATAGATATCTGTTCTAGATACCTATCTAAGCTTAAGATAAGTATATTATCCTTTAAGATACTTAAGTTAGTAGTGATATTAAAGCGATCTAAGAGGCGGCCTAAATCCTATCTAAGGAGACTTAGATATAAATCTCTATAGTCCTAAAGACTTGGGATGCCCTTTAGCTGGCCTAGTTAAATAAAGCTTATGCTCTTTATTATAGTATTAACCTTGCGAACACCTAGCAAGCTATATATGCCTTTGAATTTATCTAATATTAATGACTAACTATTCGCAGGATCTATTACGCGCTGTCCGAAGTAGCAATGCTGCCCTCAGGCGTCTTGAAACTTAAGGCGCTGAGGTACTTAGCTCCTTTTAGCATATAGAAGGGCTATCTAGCTCAGCTAAGGGCCGCTCTTAAGCTCCCTCTAATAATGTCTGCTGCTAAAAAGGCAAGGGCAGATAGGTGCCTTTTAAGGGCTCTTTAAAGGGTAGGGATCTAGATCTTAATAATCTAAATAAGCCGAATCTAAAGGAGATCGCAGCTGCTCTTGCTTAAGTGTAAGCTTAAGAGGAGTAGGCCAATTTGGCTGCTGCTTCAGGTAGTAAGGCTTCTAGGCCTTAGGGGTTTAGGGATCTACGCTTTAGAAATCCTAATGCTTAAGATAGGTGCTTATTAAGGGTAGAATTGTTAGTAGATCATTATCTTTAGTAATATAATAATTGCTACTTTACTATAACCTCCTTCTCTAATACTGCTTAAGTGATAAAAAAAATATAAGTACGCGTAGGTAAGTAAGAAAAGATAAAAAGAAGGTAGTAATAGCAAGTGTAGGAATATATCTTATAGTAAAATAAAAAATAAATAAAAAAATTGCTAATAGCTTGCAATTAAAAATATCGAATATTGTTAATCTAGGACCTTTTTAAGTCTAGTTATGCCTTAATAGGCCTTTGTACCTATCCCTCCTTCCTAACAGTTATCGAATTAGTGTCTACCAGTTGCTAAAGGGCCTGATTTAGATTGGCTTTTATTATAGCATCAGCAGGGTTGCTAGCGCTATTGATCTAATGTATCTTTATAAGCTCTCTATTCTTATACGATTATCGAATAGCTATTATATCGATTATCAATCGCTTCTCCTTTATAGTGCCTAATTTGATAATACACTTATATAAGGAGAGGGAATTTATATATATAATGGTAAGGAGGTAGGATAGACTCAGCTTAGCTGTCACTATATCGATCGTTGTAGCTATAGAAACCAGTATATTAATACCTGCTATTATAGCATACAGTTTAGAAGCTAATACAGCTCTTGTCACTCTCTTATACTTTATTGAGCTATAGTATAGAATATTGCCTTTTAAAGTAAACTGCGATTCTCCTTCCTCTTTAGTAGCTAATATAATAATATAGCCGATCTGTAAGCTTAAATCCTTATTATTAGCAAAAGATCTATTGATAAATGCAAATAGTTTAGTGTTTTGCAAATTAATAGCAAAGTAGGTTAGGCCTCTTTTAGGGTTGTTTCGAATCCACTTGAGTTGCTTATTTAGATTCTCCGCATCTTAAACTATTAGATCCTAGTATTAAGCTGCAGCTGACAAATCGAAGGAAGCTTCTAGCTGGCAGATTATAGCTAAATAAGCTCCTCTTGCTCTTTGCTCTAGGTATTATTGCTTATAGCCCTTTTAAGAAGTATCGACTAGTTCTAGCCTTTGGCCCTGGCCCTTTTATCATATATATATTATATCCCCTTCTTAGGAAATAATATACCTATTGAAAGCTAGTAATTCAATGCTTAATAGGTATTGTATTAGCTTTATAAGGAATCCTACCCTTTTAATCTTATCCTCCTTCTTTTTTAAGAAGTCTACTTCTTTAAGTATCAAAGTATCGTCCGTTTGTATTCCTACTATGCCGAAAAAGGGAGAAGTGCTTAAGGTTAATAATAGATAAGGGTTATAAGTTGAGTTGGCTATACTAAGATTGCTATAATAATACTTATAGTAGGTGCTAAACTAGTGATTTCCTAATTTAGGAATGCTATAGAGTAGTAGCACTACTTTAAAGACTATACTTATAGGGAATAGCTTAGCGATATCTTATAGGAAAAATACAAATATATCGCGTAATAGCTTTAAAGCTGCTTAAGTATACGCTTATATAATATCTTATAGGCCAAGGATGCCCTTCTTACCCTATTCTTTAAAGTGTTCTTAGATTAATGCCGAAAGTGATACCAAAAGGCATTAGCTTACTTATTAGATAGTTAGGGATTGAGTGATTATACCTTCCTTCTTCTTGCTAGTATCGTTCCAGGCCTATACAACTAGGCGTGATTTCTCAAATGGGTGATCTATCTCCTTCCCCTTTATCTTATTAATTATTCTCGATTTGAAGATCCTTTTGCCTTTTATAATAGGGTTATTTTTATTCATCGGCACAAATACCTCTTTATTCATTAGCCCTTAGTACTCCTTTAGGCGAGATTGCTAAAAAGGGCGCTTAGGAGTGGTAATCTTACCTTCTGCCTATAGCTTTTGCAATAGTTCCTGGTCCTTATTCTCCTTCTCTATTAGGAATACCTCCGATTTGGCTATATATAGCTTATTATCTGCTTTAAAGGATATCTATATCTTAGCATTATAGTTATTATCGATTGTAGGAAGGCTGGAAATAGGCTTAATAAAGGGAACCTTTACTCTTGGCGATTGCTTGCGGCTATTAAGTTGCGGCTTAGCTAAGCGAGAGGGCTTTACTTCTTTATTAATATTAGTTGCATTCTACTCCCTTTTAGTAGTCGTTCGATCCTTAGGTTTAATTCCTTTAGTTTCCTTTAAGCAGTTTTCTTTATTATCGATTTTGAATAGACGTACGCTTATTAATCTGAAGTGCCTTATTCTGCCGCCGATATTGACTATATAGGTTTTGTTCTTTAAGCCTAGGAACTTGAATAGGCCTATTTATCCTCCCTTCTCTTAATATACTAATACTAGGTCTTTCAGCCTTAAATCGTAGATATAAGTGGTTCTAAGGCCATTTCTTATGCCTAAAGCGTTATTAACCTTGCAAGTAGCGTAGATCTTCCTAACTTCCTTTATAGCCTTTTTAATTATTATTGCCCTCTATTCTACTAACGGATTTGATAGATCCAGTTTAGTTAGCCTTAGATATGCCTTAAAAATAAGTAAGGTAGGAATTATCCTATTAGGTCCTGCTGTATTATTAACTGCCTTAATAGCCATTTGCAGCCTCTTATTATCGCTTAATCGGGAGTATTTAGCTATTATTATCTTAAAGGCACGTCTTAGAGGGCGATGATACTATTCGACCTTGCTAATAGAGTGGTACGCCTCTATAGGAACTAGCTTAAGGGTTATTCCTATAGATCTTAAAGAGCTTCTAAACTCTGCTGAGTTGAAGTTAGTACTATAGTTATATATTATAAAATCAGGAGGTCTAATATACGTATCTAGCTAAGCCAATTTGAGGGCTTGAAATACTATATCGGCTAAATGTGCTCCTATTCCCTTTTATAAGAACCTTGCGGTTCTAAATCCTGTCGCTTTATCAACTATATAGAGGGTGTTCCTTCTATTGAACTAAGTAATATCGATATATATAGTATAATTGAAGTCGATATCGTCTTATAGCTTGAATCGGAATCTATAAGGGGCGTTGGCGTAGAATTGGCAGTATCGGCATATTTCCCTTACTCTTACTATAATGCTAGAGTCTATATTATGACTGGCCTGGTTCAAGAGGTATTTAAGGCGCTTTACTAAAGGATGTTCGAATCTTTTATATAGCCTTTGGATCTCTATTTCTATTAAGTGGCATATATTAATCATACCCTTTAAAGTTATTAGAAGTTGCTCTATTATATTAAGTAAGAGCTATAGGTGCCTATGTTTTCTAATAATTAAGTGTTTCTCCTTACTAATAATAAGTAAATTGTGCAGATTATCGTATTTAGTTCCTATTTTATTAAGTTATTATAAGCAGATCAAAAACGGTATATCTGCCTTTATAATTAAGAACTCTATAGGGCCTGCTGGTATTCGAACAGTTGTCTTGCTGATTGCATTTCGCAAACCTGCCCTAAAGGTAATTTTATGCTTTTTAGCGCCGAGTAGAGCTAGAACTACGTCTTATATATTTTGCAGGGCTTTGAATTAATTGATTCCTCTTATATTTTTATTTAAGGCGCCTATATTAATTAGGAATCCTTAGAAGAACTGATCTGTCCACTAGGTTATAAAGACCTTAAAGTCTATTTGTATCAGTTTATTAACCCTTATTATTAAGAGGTATTCAGCCTTTTGCTTTTTAAGCTAGTTAAGTACAGTTCTTAAGTCATACTCCTTTTTAAAAGCTAGGAATACTATAGTAAAGTTGATATTACTATCCTTAGGGTCGCTAATTGCTTAGTCCTCCTCTTCTGAAGACGTTTCCTATTTATCCTTATTGGTCCTATTGCCCTTTAAATATACTCTTTTATCTTCTTATAAGAGGTATACCTTATATGTTTTATCTATTAGCTTATACCCTTCGGCTTATCGGCTTGCTATATAGCGAGACTTTTAGGCAGCTCTTTCTTCTTTTAAGTGCTTGCTACTATAGCAGTCCTTTTTCTAGCATATAATATACCCTATATAGCCTGGTTTTAATTAGAAGGTTATTCCTCTTTTATTACCTTAAGTAAACTTTATCTTTCTATTTAAAAAGTGCGCTATAGATTGCCCTTGCTCTTTGGCCAAATGATATTAGGGTCTATTAGTAGCCGAACTAGGGTGCTAGGGTCTAGATAGTCTGTCCTAGGCAACTACTCTTGCGCAAGCCTATAAGCTATTTAATAGAGCTAGGAACGTTGCTAGTGGCTTAAAAAGTGCTATTTAAAATAGCTGATTCTTAAAAACACCTTATATAAGTCTGTCTTTAATTGATCGATCATTCCTTATATTAGTATATAAGCTTAATTGTAAGTTTTACAGCTCTTTAGCATAATTCTTAAGTTAGGTTAGGATCGGTTTCCCCTTTTAATAGTCCTCTTATTAAAATAGGTCAAATGTCAGCCGAAACTACCTCCTTAGGAATCTGCTACTTCTCTCTTCGGTCTTGTAATTGGCCCAAATGGCCTTTACTAGCTCGGCAAACTTAAAGTTCTTATTTTATAGGTACTAATAGTAGTATATTAAGGCCGAGTCTTATAGTATAAATAGAAAGGCTTTATACCATATGCTCTAGTCTATCAAGGCTCTTTAGTATAAATCGGCAAATATATAAAGCTTCTTATTAAGGTGATCTTTCCTGCCTAAGTACTAAGTCTCTTTAGTATATATCTTACTCAAATTTATAAGAGTTTTAGCCTGATCTAAAGTCAAAGGTTCTATAATATACTAAGATAGTTAAGCATTGCTCTAATTAAGGTCTAGAAGCGCTTTTAAACCCCTCCTTATAGCAAAGGGTAGTAATAATCTATCTTTTAGTTGGATTAGCGGTATCGGTATCGGATTTGGGATCTCTAGGTATTGTAAGATTAAGGTCTATCCTAATCGGGGTTAATAAGGTATTCTTTTAAGGTTGTACCGTTCGGTTGTTTGTCTTAAAGTGTCTGCTTTATATAAGTTATCTTGCAAAGTGTTATTATTATATCTAAGGTATTCTTGCTAAAGCGAGTCTTAGCATAGTATCTTCTATTTAACTATAGTAACCCTTTAAGCGGGTGGCTCGCTTATTCGCATAGACTTGGCAAATTCTAAAGTAGACCTTGTTTTATATCTCAGAGATTGTGCTATAACTGAGTTTGGTACTTCTTAAGTCTATAACTCTAGCTAGTCTTTTAGCTACTCGTTTCCTTCTTAATGTACTATATCGAAAAGTGCCTAGCTGATCGAAACGCCCTTCTTACGCTAAACGTATACTCTATAGTACTAAAGGTCGTCCCTTAGGTATCGTCGAATATCCTTATCTAGCAATTTAAAGTCGCCAACTATCTAATCTTAGAATTCCTTTTAAAAGTCCTTAGTAAGGTATAGCCCTCTCCTTTTACTATCTTATAATATCTTCCGGAAGTTCTCTATGTATTAATCTTTTAATCTAAGGGCCTCTTTGCTAAGTTGATCCTCCTAGGGTCTTATATCCCTTTTAAGGTCCCTTAGTATCTAGGGTTGCCTTAGATTAAGCAGTATTAATAGTCCTCCTTTGATTATTTCCTAATATTATCCAGATATTGCTTTGCGCCCTAATAGGGTCTGAAAGAAGTCTAATGTAATTGTATTTTACGTATTATTATGCTATTATCTAGTTGTAGTTAAGATACTGATTGCACTCCGGTTTTGCCTTAATTATAATGCGTAATAGAATGCAGGTAGAAGAGGATAGTATCTACCTTTAAAGTAATAACTCTAGCTAGATTCGCATACCTTTCGCCTTTTCCCTTTTAGTAGTAACTGATATTACTTTATACATTTGGGTTAGTATTTAAGGTAAGCCGGAAATATAATCAAGTACTCTTTAAAATCAAGAAAGAATTCTTTAGTTTAATAACCTTGCTATCTATAGTAAAGGTGCTACTACTAATTAGTATAGGTTCTATACTAGTAATTGATATTTATATAAATATAGTTAAGTACTTATTATTAAAAAGAGTCTATTATAATATCTATCTATCTTTATATAATTGAGATAGTACCTTTATACCTTTAAATATCCTCCCTCTTGTATTCCCTCTTAGCCGCATATGGATATCCTTCTAAGGTCCTCCGGCTGAATAGCCGTCCGAAATATATACGAAACCCCTTATATCGCATATGGTATAGCTGTGTAGGATGACCCTAGGAATAAGGATGGCTTGCCTCTTGCATAGGAATCTGCGTACCAACATTAATAGTTATTAAAATAGATTTAAAGGTACTTAATCTAATAGGGGTTAATAGCTAAGACTAAAGGTCGGATGATTAAAAGGTAGTAGTCTAAAGGAGGCAGTAAGTCGGCGGTAAAGGACCGAGTATTCTAAGGGCTAGTACTTAAGGAAGAAGAGGTAATAGTATTATTTTAAAAAGCAGTAGCTATAATAGCACTAATAAGGTTTGCGATTTTAGCCTATTAAGTAGCTAAAAAGAGAGGGGCCGATATAGTAAAAGTAGATATTATTAAAGAGAGTATATCTTCTTCCTTAACTTTAATTAATAGTAATAGGGTATTTTAAAAATCTACTTATAAGCTAAGCTTAAAAGTAGAATCTATATTAAAGGAGGTTTCTTCTTAAGTAAGCTTAAGAAGGGGAATATCTTTAAGACTAGGGTTAGTAGTAAGGCCTATAGAACTAGTAGTAGTAAGCCCTAGTAGTAAAGGTGCGGTTAACCTTTTACTTCTTTTAAGTAGTATAAGATTAAAGGTTATAAGTACTAACTCTTTTTATATTATTTAATTTAATCTAAAGGGACCTAATGCTAAATAGTAACCTATTTAAAAGGGAGAAGATTAGTATAAGTAAAGCTATATATATTCTTAAAGCCTTTTAATAGAGTATATATTAAAGTATTATAGGTTTATAAATCTTAAGAGAGAAGGTTTTACTTTAAGATCATATCTCTTTACTAATTAGGAGTTATAATAAGGTTATATAAGGAGGGGTATAGTATAAATCTAAGGAAGTAAGGTCTAAAGCTTATCACTTTACCAAAGTTGACCTAGTCTTAATTAGTATAGTATAACCTATTAAAGCTAACTAAGTCTTTATATATATATATATAAGTATAGGTCCCTTAGTTTTATACTTAAGTATAAGAAGGAAGGAGTAAGGAGCTTTAAAGAGTATATACAAGAGTCGATAAGTATAGGTCGCTAAGGAGTATAAAGAAGGTCGACGACTTATTCGCAAGGAGGGGTCTTTAAGAAGTCGAGTTATATTTAAGGGTTTCGAAGGAAGGAGTAAGGAGCTTTAAAAAGTATAAGGAGAGTTATCGATAAGTATAAGTCGATAAAAGCAAGTAGTATAAAGTATTTATAAAGGAGGGAGAGAGTTAAAAAGAGAAAAGTTATTATACTACTTTAAGCAGTAGCCTATGCTAGTAAAGCGAGGATATAGTAAATATATTTTTTCTTTTTAAATTGAAATTAAAGGTGAGTTTCTATTTATAAAATAAAGTAGGTAAGGGTTCGAAAAAACAAGCTGATCTTATATTCGAAGGTCGTTTTTTAGTATCCTTTAAAAACTAGATTAATAAGATTTAGGCATTATATATAAGTTGCTTAAGGCAATTTGTAATAGAAGAGTCGAAATCGAGAGATCGAATTGCTTAAGTGTCGTGCTGTATTTAGAGGTGGATTCCTAGTAGTGGCAGAAGCTTATAAAATTCTACTCTAACTGTATATCTGAGCTCCCTTTATAAAAGTGCTCCGTGGCCACTTTAAGGGTATATTACATAAGCTAGTCCTTAGAGGCCTTAGCGCTTAAGGCTCCTTATAGCGCAACACACCCCTTAGGTAAGAAGCAGCTCTTAGCTAGGCTTAGCTATAAATAGCGCTAGATCTAATATATAAGACTCCTTTATTATACTCCTTAGCTTTTAGAATAATGAAAATTGCTTAATAAAGCTATAATAAATAAAAGAGGGAGCGCGGTTTTAAATGCTTCTTCTATAGAATAGAAGTTAAATTAGGTAATAAATGAAAGTAAATAAAGGCAGCGCGCTTATAAAAGTACGCGTTTTCCTTTATAAAGCTTTCCTTCTTTATACTTCTTTAAATAATTACTTTAAAATGGAGAATAGCAATAATAACTCTAAGGAGCGCCCTATTAGGGCTACTATTATACGCTTCCTAATTATGCTCCCTTACTCTTGCTAATAGACTTATAGCAAAGTCGTTATACTTAAATATAGCTTAAAGCTTTTTAGCGTAGTAGATAGTAAGATAATAACGCGCTTAAGATATTTAATATAATAATACTCTTAAAAGGGAGCGCGCTTCCTCTCCTCCTTACTACCCCTTAAGCTATATTTCCTAGGATACTGGCGGTCCCTTCTATAGCTCCCTTCTTTTACCGCAAGCCGGAGCAGGGGTTGATAAGAAATATACTATATAAGGGGTGCGTTTAAAGCTTGCTAGTAGGAAAATCTATTAAGGTATACTTTAATAGTATAATAGGAGTACGTTGCTTCTATTATATGAAAGGAGGCTACGCGTATTAAGAGCTTCCTATCGGCGCCTTAAAGGCATAAGAAGATTATATATTCTTATTAAAGGAGAACGATAGTAACGCTATAGTACGTTCTTAAGCTTCCTTTAAGTGGTTTGCTACTAATAAGCAGTTTAGGGCCTTACTGCTATTAAGAGGAAGGTAAGAGTAGAGCTTCGGAAGGCGCGCTATAGAAAGATAAAGGAGGTAGTATTATCAGAGGGTATGTTAATTATAAGCTTTCTTATACTATAGCTAATAGCTTCCTAAAACCAGTTGCTCAAGAGCTCCTGCCGCTGATTATAGTACCTCTTAGCCTTGCCGCCCGCCTTGCAAAGGCTTTTAAGGCTCTTGCCCTTGCGGCTGCTCTTATTATTGCTCCTTAGGCTGCTCCTAAGGCTATGCCGCTAGAGGAGTCTATTGCTTCTTAATAAGGATGCGCCCTTATATTATTTGCAAAGCTACTAAAGGTTCTAATTATCTAAGGGAATTAGTTTTAAGCCTCTTTATATATTAGTATAAGGAAAATTGAATCCTATCTTATACTTCCTTCTTATTTGCTATTATAAAGGAGATAAAAAAGGATTATAAAGCATTTAAAATACTAGCTTCTCGATTAGACCTCTTGCGTTTTAAAGGTTTAAAAGCTTAATAAAGCTCTCGAACCTTTATTAAGGAAGGTTTTTAATAAGGCTATCTATATACATATCCTTAATAAGGAGATAGGCCATTTAAAAGCTCCCTTTTTAATACTCCTATTATAGCTATATATTATATATATTAATATATTAGAGCTTTATAGAAATCCTTTAAGAGTCTCTTATAATAAGCTATATTATCTATTAATTATTATAAAATATGGATTATAGAGCTTCTACCTTAAGTTCTATTTCCTTAAAGAACCTTCTTAAAGCTATTATCTCCTTTGCTATATACGCTATTTTTAGGAGCTTAGCCTCTATAGTAGAAGTAGTAACTATCGGTTGCTTTGAGGCCTTTTAAACGATTGCTCCTTTAAATAGGAATATAATAAAACTATAAAAGGAGCGCCTTATCTTTGGATTATCTGCAAAGGAAGTATTTAATAATACTATTAGGTTATTTGATCTGCTAAATCGATTATAAGTAATTCTTAGGAAGCGTATATTGAAAAGGTAGCGAATTGTTTAAATAATAGCTTTAAAGTATTAAAAGCTTGGATTTGTATAGAAATGAGATAGCTAAGCGATCGCAAATGCTATATTAGAGTATAGTATGATAGCTATATATAAGGCGGAGCCTACTTTTTCCTAGAACTCCTTAATTCTTAAGTAGGGAGCTATTTTATAGTTCTTTTTAAGTTCGAAGTAGGGGAGCGGCGTATTAGGGAAATGCCCTATATTAAGGCCGAACCTCTTCGCCATCTTCTTAATATAAGCGTTATATAGTAAAGTAATTATACCCTGCTTCCTATCTTAAGAGACTCTTACCCTTAAGAACTACTTAATATCTCCTATAGCTATCAATTTGTATGCTTTGCGCAGTCCTTCTATAGTCTTTTAAGCTTCTTTTATATAAGAGGAGTAGTATATTACTTATATATTATTAATATAAAAGGCTATAAATATAGTCCTATTCTTATTAATGAATATACAAGGCTCCTTATTAAGAGGGGTAAGCTTTAGAGACTTTAGAGTACTAGTAAAATCCCTATACTAAAGCGCTAAGGAGTCTCGAAGGCTATATAAAGCGCGATTGAGCTCTACTACCTTATCTTTCTACTTTTAACTATCTAATAAGAAGCAAATAACTAGCGCGCTCTAAAGGTCTCTCTTAGCATTTATAAAGGCGTTAATAATATTGAACTATCGGAGCTTTATATTAAATTTAGCAGCTATTGCTATTATAACCTTAAAAGATCTTAATATAAGTGTTATAGTATAGGTAGAGAAAATAGAAGCTTCCTTTTAAAGATCTCCCTTTACTACTATTCTTAACCTAAAGCGGCTAATCTCCTTAAAGGAGCTTAGCTTATAGTTAAAGACCCACTTTAGTAGTATAGGCCTTATAGTAGCTTTGCTTCTATCGATCACTCTTTAGCAATTGCGCGCTTTTAGGTTCTTAATCTCAGTTCTGGCTCCCTTTTTAAATTGCTCTCCGAAAGGGTGATTTGCAAGCTCCTTTTAATAAGTTGGCGCTTTAGGAAGCTTATCTTAAGGTAGGATTAAAAGGGTAGAGTTTCCTTTAAAGCTTCTAGATTAAGTCGCTATAGTAATAATATAGTATATTACTTTATACTCTTTTCTATCAGTTCTTATAAGCTCTTAACTTAGCTAGAAAGTCGATATAAAGCTATTTACTTACTTTAATTAATATATTTTAAGTTCTTTAAAGGCTAGTAAGAGATCCTTAATGTATATTATATATATAGCATTCCTACTTCCTCTTCTCCTTTTTAACCTATAGAGCGGTATAAGTACTATTTCCTACTCCTTATTAGGCTTCTTACGTTTTCAAAAGGCCCTTATATTAAGTACTTTAGGCTAAGCTTCTATTAGTTTTAAAGAACTCCCTCCTTTAGTATTATCCTTAAGAGCTTCTATATCCTAGTATAGCTCCCGATCGATTAGTGCTTTTAATAAGAGCTGGCGTACTTCTTTACTAATTGCCTATAGTAGAGCTTCTAGTAATTAAAGGGCCTGCTCCTACCTTTGCAATTGCTTAGTCTATATAGTAATTAGAGGCCTGGTATTATACTCCTTAGCGGAACTGGCATTTATAATATCGCTTTCGATACTCCTTTTAACTATTAATAGTTATCTTAAAGCGTTTAACCCTTTGCTACTAGGCAGCTACTCTTAAGTAGCTAAAGTAGAAATACTATAAGTAGCCTTATAAGGGACGATAGCCCTTAATAAATCTAAGCTTAAAGCTTCTATTAGTAAAAGATTAATAAGCTTACCTTCTACTAGGTTATCTATAAGCTACTTATCTAAAGCTTCCTTTACGTTCTTAACGATTAACTTAGCGTCTTAAGCTTCTTCCTCCTCCTTTTCGATTATTTGTATAATCTCCTTAATCATTAGGAGCAGGTGGCTAGCTACCTTTTTATACTCTTTAGAGTAGAATTTAGACTTATCGAACTCGACGTTTTAAGAGATTATAACCTTTTAAAGCTTAGGCACTTAGATCTTATATATATTAATAGTATAGTAACTAACTAAGTATCTAATATACCCTTATAGTATAGTTTTAAAAGCTTTCTTATTCTTTAGAGCTTCCTTCTCCTTTGCTAATAGGTACGCGCGCGCTCTATACGCTTTTATACCCTCCTATTCTGGTTTTAAATCAATAATAAGCTTTATAATAATCTATAGATTATACTACTTAAAGTATTATTTAAATTAGAGCTAAAGCACCTTATTTGGACTCTTCTATCCCTTGCGCTTTAATAGGCCGATATTATAAAGGTATATTGCAGCTAGTACAGCTTTAAGCCATAGGTGCTTTAAAAGGTTAGTAGAGATAAGTATAATAAGTGCCTTTTTAATAATCTCTACTCCTGCTCTTTTAGAAGCTCTATTTGGTTTATAAGTATAAGATAAAGTGACTTCTACCTTTATACCTTTAGCTTTGTACTACTCTTTATATTTCGATACTCCTTATAAGAGAAATACTAAGGTATTATTATCGCTCTTTAAAATATATAAGGAGAGGCAGTAATAGCGCTTTACCTATGCTTTAAAAGATTGAAGAGCTTTTAAAACTAGCGTTAGGAACTTATAAAGTAGAGTATATCTAAATAACTTCCTATTAAATTTATCCTTAATTAGGAGAAGCTAGCTTTTTAAGAAGAGGCTTGATATGCTATAGTCAAATAGGTCCTAAGAGCACTTAAAGAATAGTCTTAGAGCCTTGAAATCTAACTCTCTCTTAAAAGGCTTTTACTTAGCTTTTACCTAAGCGTAAGCTTTATAATTGATTTATAGCTTCCCTTTGATCTTTATCCCCTTTATGCTTAGTATAAGCTTTTCAAGCGCCTTTGCTCTTAAATGGCTTAATTAAAGGTACTAAATATCTGCCGAATCGTTCCTAGCTCTTAGGAATACGCTGCTCCTTAAGAGTTTATATTAGCTTTGCAAACGCTGTTATAAAGTAGGAAAGGCTAGGCAGGTTAGTTAAGTATAGTATAGCAAGTTAGAAGTATTATAAAAGTTAATAGGCTTATATTTAAATACTATAACGTTCGACTTACGCTTTAGCTGCTTTATAACTATATTATTATCTACTATACCCCTTTAAAGCGTTGCATCTAAGCCTATATATTATACCTTAGCCTTTTTTAAAAGAGGCTTTAAGATAATATTAATATTAAACCTATCTATAAGCGCTATATTCTTAAGCTTTAAATCTCTTTTATTAGTAAGAACCCCTTTTATTAGATATATATACCTTCTCCTTATTAATAGACTTAAGCTCCTTACCTTTATATAGTCCTAAGGATATACGATTTTTAATAATCTAAGAATTAAAAGCTCCTTTTAATTAATAAGGTGCGTTATAATGCAGTTATCGAATAGGGTTATATTTAAAAGAGCGTAGGGAGCTTTAAAGGTGGAGTATATTCCTAAGGTAAAGTCTTTAAAGAGAGTTGGATTTAAAAGGGCAGCTATAATCTTGGATTTACTACTCTTTAAAGCTTTAGCAGATATTCTTTCCTTAAATTAATCTATAAGAGCGTATTTAATATAGGAGAGCTTAGCTTAAAGCTCTTTCCATTTTAAGGAAGTAGGGTTTTTACACGTTCTTTTAACCTTATTAAAGCTAAGGAGGTTTCGAAGCATACCTTCCTTAGTATTAGTTAAGGCGTATTTTAGCCTATTATACTCCTTTAGGTTTTAGAAGTGATTTTTAACCTAAGGGTAAAGGCACTTTTTAACGCTTCCCTTAAGAGTCTTTTTCGCTTTACCTTTACTTAATGCTCTTAGATTAGTATAATCGCCTACTCCTTTAAGTAAGGTATATACTCTAAGGGTTACCTTTAATAAGGAGCTTGCAAAGCTTCGCTCTATTAAGCTTAAGAACTAATTAATATAATAGACTATATCTTTTTTATACTTTAGACTTAGCTTATTATCTTTAATAAGCTTTGCCTAGGTCTGCTAAAACTAAGTAAAAGCTTAATAGTAAACTAATTATAGAAATTTTATAATTGTAAAGGAGCCTTGAACTTCTAGGATTCTATATATTTAAGCTTTTTAATAGATCTCCTTAAAGCTAGCAAGCTAGGTCTTTAGGTCTACTTTGCTAATTCTTATTTTAAAGAGCTTATTATTATAGTCTTTCCGAATTGACTTTATTATACTAACCTTAAAGGGGGCTAGTTCCTTGCGCAAGTGCTTTATAATCTATTGAATTGACAATTTCCTTACTTCCTTATAGTTATATTATATTGCTCGAAGCAATATAAGGTATATTATCTTAATAATCTAATAGTATAACTAAGTATAAGAGCTCCTATTCCTTTTCTACGCTTCTACTATAAGATTGTATTGCGTTATTGCCATTTTATACTCTAGCTTTACGTCTTTAGCTATTAATTTTATAGGTAGTGCTAGAACTGGCGTTTATTAATCGGTAGCTTCCTACTATTAGTATAACTTATAGTAGCTTTGCAATATTGTTTAATCCTATCCTTTTACTATTTTTTCAAGCTGCAGTAGTTCTATTTCTAGATCTAGTAGGTATAGAGCTTTATTCTTATAAAGCGGAGCTTGATTTCCTATCTTTATAATATATAGTTTAAGGTTATTAACCTATCTTAGCTTTTCTATATGCTTCTAGAGCTGTAGAAATTCGGCCTGAAACTCTAGCTTAGCGTACTAAGTGCGCTATAACTTCTTATCTTAGAGTATAACTCTATTAGAGCTAAGCTCCTAAGCTTCTTTTTATTAGTATTCGCTTATATTGACTAGGATAGTAGGGAGTATAGGTTCTATTAGTTGGCTAGGAGCGTTGGAATATCGAGTCTAGTTGTATAATGCGTATAAGCAAAGGAGAATAGATGAAAATAGTAGTAAAACCTCTTTAAGAGGCCTTTAAATATAATGGATTTTTAATCGTTTGCTCTTAAGAGTCGCAAATAGTATTGATAACTATTATACTATATTTAAAGGTGGATTCTTAATAGTGGCAGAAGCTTATAAAATTCTACTCTAACTATATATCTAAGCTCCCTTTATAGAAGTGCTCCGTGGCCACTTCAGGGGTATATTACATAAGCCAGTCCTTAGAGGCCTCAGCGCCTGAGGCTCCTTATGGCGCAACAATTATACTATGAAATAGGCCTATAGGCTGAAAAATAGGAGGCCTACGAAGGCTCTACCTTTTAGAGAGCTGAAAGGCCTAACTCTATTAAAGGCGTACTTAGAACGTACTAAAGATCTTTTAAAAATTAGAGTATTTGGGTCTAGAGCATTCCTATTAAATAATAGAGGAAATGGCCTAGGTAAGTTCGAGTTAAGAACTATAATAGGAGCTTGGATACTCGTAGGTATAATAAGCTCGAAGACGTATAAGCTATTAAATGTCGAGACTTTAAAAGAACTGATATCTGCTAATATTAAATTTGACGAATACTTAATATATAATATAAGAGGAGTACAACTGTAGGAAAGACCTTAGAATAAGAGGCTAGCATATGGTGCTATAAGCTTAATAAGACCTATAAGGCTAGTAGATATTACTGAAAGACCTCTTGTAAGAGCTATAGAAAGGCTAGTATATGAAATTGAGAGAGTATATAGTACTAAAAGACCTGCAATGTTAGAGTCGTTGGAAAATAGGCAAATCTATAGTAATAAAGCTGAAGTAAGAGGTACTAAACCTTAAAGGGTGATAGAAAACATCCTTAAAGCGTTTGATTAACGCGTTCTAAAGCAAATAGAGACTCCTACCTTACGGTATAGTAGGAAGCTGAAGCTAAAATGAGTATTTGGCGAGATTAATACTTAAGAGAGTGCGTTAACCTCTATAAGAAATCAACCAACTATTCCTATAGAGGTAATATTAGTATATAATATATTAAGTTAAAATCCAAAAGAATAAAGAGAAGTAATACTAAGTGAATTTGAAGTTGTAAAATCAATAGGAACCTTTAAAATAATATTAAGTAAACCTTCTATTAAGAGAAAGCTAATAAAATCGAGATTAGTTCTACGAAATAAGATTGTAAATGGAGTATTAGTAAGAAGGAAGGCTCGAATCGTATTAAAAGGCTATAAGCAATAGTATAAGGTAGATTACTTCGATACTTTTGCTAGCATTATTAAGCATATAACTCTACGAGTTCTACTCGCCTTTGCAGCCTTAAGAGATCTAGAAATCGAGCAAATCGATATCGATATAGCCTTCTTAAATGCGTACTTAGCTAAAGACGTATATATAGTACTACTAGATAATAAATGCGACCTATTTTATAAATTATACCCTTAACTTTAAGGAAAACAAGCCTATATTAAGCTTCTAAGGTTATTATACAGCTTAAAATAAGCACTTTAAGAATAGTAGCTATTAGTCAAAGATGAAATAGAGAAGGCTGGCCTACGAAGCGCTAAAGCAGATCTAAATCTATTTATATAAGAAAATCAAGCTAATAATATAACTGCGTATATATTAGTCTTTATAAATGATATGCTAATTATTAGAAAATAATAAGATTATAATTACTTTAAAAAGAAGATTCTTAATACTTAGAAAGGAAAAGACCTAAGGCTAATTAGCACCTTTATTAGAATATAAGTTAAATAAGATCGCAAGGCTAAAACGCTATAAATCCACTAAATAGACTATATTAAGAAGATTCTTAATAGATTTGGAATAGCTAATTGTAAAGGGAATAATCTACTAGCCTTAGCTAATATAGTATTAAGGAAATTAGGTATAGATAAAGCTTATACTAATAAGCTACTATAACCTAATAATATCTTACTTTATTAGCAGATTATAGGAAGCGTTATATACCCTTCGAACCTTATAAGGCCAGATATCTCTTATATTATTAGCCAATCAGTATAGCATATGGCAACCCCTTTATAAGATCACCTTTAAGCTATAAAACCCCTCTTACGATACTTATAAAAGACTACCGAAGATGGAATTATATATGGAAAAGGCGAATTAAATCAATTCGATACTTATACAAATGCTACTTAAACTATAGAGAACGATAGGAAGTCATTCTAAGGCTAGCTTATTAAGTATAATAAAGGAGTTATTAGCTAGGCTGCGAATAGGCAAAAATCTACTTCTTTAAGTAGTAAATAAGCTAAGATAATAGCAGCTTCTAATAGCTTAAGAGAGGTAGCTTAAATACTAAAGCTATTCGCTAACTTTAATATACAACTTAATCAATTACCTTATTTATAGCTTAATAATAAAAGAGCGAGATCTCTTATTAAAGAATGAAAATTTTCAGCTAAATTAAAGCATATCGACGTTCGATACTTCTATATAAGAGACGATATAATAGCTAAAGGTAAGATAATAGTAGCTTATATACCTAGAAACGATAATATAGTAGATTCCCTTATAAAAGCTCTGCTAGGACCCGCTTTCGAGAAATATAAGGGTTATATAGGCCTACTAAAGCGAAAATCGATAAAAGAAGGCTATATAAAGGAAGGAAACCTATAAGAAGATCATATAAATAGAAGAAACCTATAAGAAGGCTATATATAGGGAGGAAATCTATAATACGATTATATAAAAGGGTAAAAAGCTATAATATAGCTAAGTCAGAGGTACTCTTATACTATAACGCACGTTTTTTATACTACGAGGCAGCTGAACTCCATATAAGGGAGACGTAGGCGCCATATACTAGAGAGTATATTATAGGAGTTAATAAGGCCTAGACTATATAAAAAAAAAATATGGGGCTCTTTACTCTGAGTTCTATAGAGCTTTGTAGTAGGAGGCATATTAGAAATATACAAGGTACAGAGATTACCGCACGGAACAGAGGCTAAGGCTTAGTAAGCCTACCTTGTATATATACTACTTCAGCTCTCTAGAACTAGAATCTACACCTTTCGATTCTATCAGAGGTTCTACTTTTCTGCCTATCCAACCAAATTGTCTGCAAATCCGAGGAAAACCAGTATGTATACTTCTAACTGCAAGAACTGAGTACAGGATTTTTTTTTCGACTAGTGTAGAGGGCTGAAAACGAAGAGATCTCGTGACAGGAAGTCATATGACTGGCATATGCTGGATGAAGGATAAATACTAGACCTATAATGTACTTTAGAAAGCGCGGAGCAAAACGCCAACACAACAGCCAACGAATACACCTCCAATTTGGGTATTGTTCCCAACTCTTCTTCGAGGCTTGCTCATTTGTGGTGCTCCCTCTTTTGTTTTGGTTCTTTAGAAGACCCTCCTCTTGTTGTGTTCCCCCCTTTGTTTCTTTCCCAGCTTAACTATTGAAACGTCTGGATTCGAGCAGGTGACCTTGTATCAAATCGTACAACACGCTCCCTTCAGACTGGAGCGAGGCATAAATGCAAGGACTTGACTGGTAGCCCGTCTGATCTGTTTCGTCAGAGTGCGCGTCCCCGGTCGGGCGTCCTGGGATACATATGTAGAATTATATAAATCCAAGTCAAAGAATTATTATTAAATGAAAAGCTCAAGCTCAAGCTCAAGCTCATTAGAAGGACTAATAGTAGAACCAGATCCTCGTAGCAGGCAGCCGCCCCGACCATGAACCGCCCTCG
This sequence comes from Diplocarpon mali, assembly GCA_024741835.1. NCBI lineage: Eukaryota > Fungi > Ascomycota > Leotiomycetes > Helotiales > Drepanopezizaceae > Diplocarpon > Diplocarpon mali. The sequence goes on along the minus strand of JAENRP010000034.1, from coordinate 197,460 downwards.
AGCCAGCACCGACATCTCGCAATCCCCATGGACTTGCCTTGCAACCCACGAGGTTGTCTCGGATCAGCAACTCTCAAGTCAATACCTACCTATCTACCTGACATCTCGAAAGCGATTTAAATGAGCCGCCACCCCTTTCCTTGCGCGAACAACAGAAGCAACAAACCCTCTCCCCCGCGGTTCGGTTGGCCGACCAGGCCTCGCTTGTCGGAGAAATCTCCTGCTACCCAGCGGTGCGATCCTCCAGCTGCGATCCGCCAAGCACAACTGCAATCCTCCAAGCGCTCCGACCCGCTCGTCCTAAGCGACGCCCCATGGCATGTTGTTATTGATTTTATAATTGCTATTCGCAGCTCGCAACGCTCCTGTCGAAATCACATCATCGCTTGGCAGCAGAAAGATGTTTTCCGCCTTTTCTGCTCCGCTCTTTTCTACTCCGCCCGATCCGATCCGCGTATCGTTCTTCCTCCCTTTTCCTCTTTCTCCCGGTCCATGTCTTGAGATACATGCATGTATGCATGCATGTATCTTTGTATGTAAGTGTATAGATTTGTACGACCTGAGACGGCCCAAGGGCGCAAGCTAGTCCCCGAAGAGAGAGCCGTGCAGGGCAACGACGAATGCCGATCCGATCCCGTTGCCCTGCCTTGCTGTGCTTGATGCTGTGAGACGTCGGTCCCGATCGTGTAGAGCAGGGGAGGTTGCACGAGCCGGGGATACGGGACGGGATGGGGTGGATGGGGTCGTGCGGACGTGGACTCGAGATCGGATCAGTCGTACGAGGGGATCAGAGATCAGAAGATGGGATGAGGAGCGGGAGACCCTGCGTGCTTGCAGAGGGTTCAAGGGAGGGTACATGCGGCAGGAGACTGCATGGAAAAGACTGTGATTTCAAGGTACTAATCAAGGTCCTAACTTATAATTTGTTCAGATTGAAGACAAGGTAGGAGAAGAGAAGAGAAAAGAAAAGAAAAGAAAAGAGAAAGATAGTAAAACATAAATATGAAGATATAGACCAGGTGGTGTGAGATGCGACTTGATGGAATGGGAGAGTCACCAGTCAAGCAAGACCATCTCACACACGTCCTTCCCAGCGCCCCGGTTCGGTGCCGGCCAATCCTCCATGCTCCACCTGGGTTCTAACGCCATGCTGAAATGCGCATTTCCGGATCCAGATAACATCCCCGATGCCGCTAGCCCGACGCCCCCAACGCCACGCAAACTCCAGATTCATTAGTACATGGTCGACGACGACGAGGCCGGTGAGTAGGATGCGGGCGAGGAGATCGGCGTCTTGAAGGCGTCGTGTACGACCGCCGGCTTGAAGATGTGTCGGAAGACCTCCAGATCGGCGGCGACGCTGGATTTTGACGAGGCGGAAGAGCTCTTGGATATTTTGGACGACGAGCTCTTGGAGGAGCTTGAGCTGGTTGCAACAGCTCCTTCCGGGGAGTCAAAAGCAAAGACAACGTCTCGGAAACGGCCCACAAACTCGGGGTCCTTGAGCAACGCCTCTCTCCACATCAGTGCAAGCTCTTCCGGCGGGTTTCTGAAGCCCGGGCCCAGGCCAAATGTCCCAATGACCAGGTTGATGTGCCCGTACCACGCGGCGATCCGTAACGCAGTACGGATCTTGTCTCTCATCAGCTCCTTCTCTTGCTTGAAAGAGTACTTCTTTTGGGCAGCGTCTAGCTTCGGCCTCTTCACGGGACAGACTGAGATGATTGGCAGCGCTGTATACAAGATGAGCAAACATGCCACCCAACGAGCTGGCCAATACTTACATTTATACTCCGGTAGCGACTCGTATTTATCGGGGCCGTTTCGAAAGACCACTACGTTTGCAGAATAGATGCCCGTCTTGGGGGGTAGAGGGTAATGTGAAGTTCCCGAAGCACCGATATTGCCAGGTCCCGGAGTTGTGAGAGTAGCATACAGGTTGCTCCTCCGGCATAAACACTCTTCAGGCGACATCACCCCTATCCTGGTAAGTTATGGAGGAAAAGTCTGACTGAAGCACCTACCCGCTTCCCAATCGCCACCCGGTCGCTTGTCGTTTGCTGGCATGATAACAGGAATCGGGGCGTCTCCCGGCTCGACCCAGTCGAGTGCGAGATCAACAGGATCCCTCTCGTAGAACGCTGCCAGAGGGTGAGCTGGGTTTCGGTTACTGAATTGACTGCATCAACATACCAAACCGACAGTACTGCATGTTCTCCTTGAGCTGAGACTGAACTGCCATCGATTCCGTCCAGCAGAGAAACGAAGTCGGAGGCCATTGCGAACTGAAGTTTTGCCGAATGTAGGGAATATACGTTCTCTTGGCCTCGGCCGCAATTTCAGACGGCTTTGGCTTCGACGGAGGCATTGTTTTGAATCAGGAGGGGCGGTAGGTGTTTACATATGTAGCTGGGAGGAAAATCTCGGGGAGGTATGGGAATCAGAACCCTGGAACTCTGGACGGTCTGTACCGCGACGCAGATGATGGACATGGATTAGCTTTATATCTAAAGATAACGTGCAGAGTGGAAGCCACTTGCTCCTCCCAACATTCCGCACGATAGCAACCATGCACAGATAAAAATAACCGCGATGGTCTCAGGCCTTCCAATAGCAAGCCCTCTGACCCGCCGCCCCGTTTCCTAACCTCACCAGAGATATACAGAGAGTACAGGCATACATTCGCTATCCCGTTTGGAAGGAAGCAGAGCCGGGGCAACGAGTCGATTGGCAGCACGACGGACACCAGACTGGGAGCAGATCGCGGTTATGCACGAGCCCGATCCCAAGATCTCAATGGTGTTCTGGTGTACCGTGATACTCAGATTGCCGAGCATGATCTTACAAGACCAGAGAAAACTGTAGTGTAACATGGGCCAGAGCATCGTGCATCCGGGGTGTCGGACGAGGCCTGTCCTATGGCTGGGGAGAGTCTGGATCCGACGATCGTGAGTTCTGCTCTCAAGAGTTGGAGTCGGAGGGTGCTGCAGCGGTCGTCTCATTGCATTCCTCCCCAAGGCGTCTACCGGAGATATCGCGGCCCAGAATCTCGAAGAGGCAAACTCAAGCGAATGCGAGACGTCAACCAAACGTGTTTGCTTGACTGGGGCGTTCCGCTATCAAAGCGACTGCGAAATGGTGCAACACGATGGAGGAATATGAGAGACGCGAGCTTGGGCCGAAGAGTGATGTGAGCTTTCACATGGGACGAAGTTTGTGGAGAGTTGGGGAAAGGTAACGGAGGATGGAGAACTGATGGAGGTCTCGCTTCGGCACGGGACGAAGCGCGGGGCGCGATTGACGCGTCTGAAGTTTTTGACTGGCACCCGAAGACCACCGCCTGCGCTCCATCGCCCACCTTCACCACATCAATCAAATGCAGACTCCAGCTACGGCACCACCAGGATCTTCAGCAGCAGTGGCCGATCGCAGGCAACGACTTTCTGACCGCTCACCATCACCAGCAAACTCTGCTCGCAGAATAAGCTCGTCTCCCAAGGCCCCTCCCCCAACCTCAACAACCGGTCATCACCAATCACACGATACAGCGCACGCGTTTTCGATCCACCACGACTACCAGGCTACGGAGAACACTTTTTATCGTCGAAGAACAGGGCCGGGGGAGGGAGCATGGTCCAGTTGAAGTCACGTTGTGTGGTAAGGGGCATCACGAAGGCCTCGACTCACTATCGGCAGCTGCATACACGATCTGCTCACCAGAGCCATGGCATTGCACATCTCCTGGACAATGGGGCGGCAGATGCCAGCAGAGTGGCGGTCAATGGCTTCGTCCGATCGGTAAGGGTGCAGAAGAAGTTGGCATTTGCTAACATCGTCGACGGAACAACAAACAGGACGCTGCAAGCGGTTCTCACACACGAGCAAGCCCAGAGGTCTGCCGTTCACCCGAGCGCAACTCCGCGGACCCAGCGCTAACGGAAACATCTGGATAGTCTTGCAACAGGGGCAGCAGTGCGCCTCACTGGAGCCTGGACGCCGTCGGTAGCCCCTGGCGCTCGCCAGAGCCACGAGCTCGTGGTAGAAGATGTGAGCATGTTTGGTAGTGTCGATCCGACCGTACGTAGGACATGCACTCCGAGACATGTACCCTGCCCCCGCGCTGATGAGTTTCTCTCAGACATACCCACTTCAAAAGAAATGGCATACGCCCGAGTTCCTTCGGACAATGCCACACTTGCGGGTGCGAACTCAAGCCAACTCTACATTGCTTCGGCTACGGTCGGATGCCATTGCGGCCGTGACCGACATGTTTTACGAGGCTGGATTTACTCAAACACACACTCCGATCATCACCTCGTCGGATTGCGAGGGCGCTGGTGAGGTATTCCATGTTGGGAGCGCACAGCAGAACAAAAAGCCCAAAAAAGGAGACGACGGAACCTTTTTCAAGAGCAAGAAGTACTTGACAGTCTCAAGTCAGCTTCACCTGGAGGCTTTGGCCCAATCTGCTGGCAAGGTATGGACGCTGTCTCCTACATTCCGTGCCGAGAAGAGTGACACGGCACGACATCTGAGTGAGTTCTACATGCTGGAGGCTGAATTGAACTTTACGGAAGACATGGAGGACGTGATGAAAGTCTTACAGAACACCGTTTGTTCTATTACAGAACATCTATTGAGTGGGTCCAAGGCAGCAATGGAGCTAATGAACTTCATGAGATGGGAGAGAAAGGCCCAGTCGGGTCTCAAATCCAAACTGCCCAAAGGCAATACCGATGAAGAACAGCAGATGATGCGAAGGTGGCGGGGGGGCTCCCAACAGTTCCATCGCATCACCTATACGGATGCCATCAAGCTGCTCCGTGCAAGCCTACGCAAATTCGAACACGAGCCGAAATGGGGACTAGGTCTTCAAGCCGAACATGAACGCTACATCGCCTCCACATTGGGTGAGACGACCGAGGCGATTGTGCCGGTATTCGTCACGCACTATCCCAGAGCCGTCAAACCGTTCTACATGTTGCCATCGAGCACCAGCGAAGAGGGCCGGGAGACCGTAGACTGCTTTGATCTGCTCGTGCCAGACGCGTGTGAGATAGCCGGTGGCTCCATGCGTGAGCATCGGCTTGAGCCACTGATCAAATCCATGCAAGCTCACCATATGATCCCCTCTGACTTGTTATCCACGGAACGGGAACTCGGCGACCTGGAATGGTACGTCGATCTGCGACGCTGGGGTAGTGCACCTCATGGGGGTTTCGGTCTAGGCTTTGATCGTCTGCTAGGATATCTTGCCAACGTCCCGAATATCAGGGAAGTGGTTGCGTTTCCTCGCTGGGTAGGACGTTGTGATTGCTAGGTGTGAATCGCCCATGTCACCTGTACTGTACCACCGTCTGTAATACTATCACCACCCGGCTCGGAAGTCCTTCGTCCGAGGTCACCGTTCCCAATCCTTGGATCTGGGCAGTCACATGCGTACACATGCAATACACATGTACTATTCTCCGTCAGTGAGACTGTGCTGCTCCACATTGAACCATATTGGGAGATAGACGGCCTTGCAGTCGGTCCTCGGTATCACTGCGAACGCGATTTGGAATCGACTGCACATGATCTGTAAGGTCCCGTCGTATTTTCGGCGGCCGGTCTGTATCGTGGCGATGCTGCATTGCTACGGTTCGACATTGTCTCTTCATAACAGTACCCCCACATACCATGGACCTCATCAGCATTCTGTTGCCTTCGTCCTCTTACACCTCCCTCTCCTCTCTCTCCTCTCAAGATGATTCTGAAACAACAATTACCAACATACTGTCAGCACTCCCCTCTCGACCCCATCCTCGTCCTGAGGACCAGCTGGCTCTCACCATTCCCGTCTGCAGATTCGTAGCAAAGCTTGGCCGCGCACACAATACATCAAATCTCGTGCGGTTGCAAGCCGAAGCCCGCGGAAGGGAGAAAGAAAGGATGCAGGCTCAAGGCCCGGTCGGCCCTCCCCTGGTCGCTGAGGAGAAATCCGATTCAAGTACTCGCCTTCTCACGACGGGATTTGAGTAGGAGGGCGTGCTGCATACCACTTCCCTTACTTGGTCTCCAATATTATGCTTCTTACCGTTCTCTGCAGTGCCGGTCCAGACGGCCGCTTTACACGGTGCATGCACTCACCCTGCGGCTGCGGCGCCCAAGCCGGATCTCTGCATGTCGGCCGGGCTGTGCGATTTCTCTGGCTTGATACTCATCCATTGCTTGTTATCTCCTGTCAGTTTCTCGACTTTGGCTGTGAAGGACGATGCTGATGCCATTTCTCGTACTCTGCGCATTTTTCCAGTCTCGCCTTGAGATGATCGTTAAGAGTAGCGAGGGGGTAGAGAGAGCGAGGGGGGGGGTGAGGATACTGATGGTTTAGCGGGTGTTTACAGGATTATGAACATTATTCTTGAGGTTGTTTGTGAGATGCGAGGTGGATGCCTCGTGGAAAGATGTGGCTGTGAGCTGGGAACTCGCCGGTATCAGCCACGAGGGATGAGACTTGGATCAGCAGAGGAAGCGAGCGGGTAAGCCGCCGCCATCCCACCGGAAATGGATATGGATATGAAACCACCTCTAACTGTGCAAGCTTCGGCGACGGTGAACAGAGTCAATAGGGTAGACTTACTTGCCGCCCAGTTTTCAGGGTTTGGGGGCTCGGGGCTTTCCCCTATATTGATGGGGGGAAAAAAGCAGAATTCAAGATGCTATATGAGTGATAATTAGTGCACAGTGTTTATTTCAACCATTGGTTTCTGGGCCAGCTGTATTTAGTCGTGGGAGAAGGGAGGAGAGGGGTTAGTATTGAGATACATCTGTGTCACACTCCAACATTAACACCCACAACCAGACCTTGATGTAGGAATTATGATTTCTCTTGTAAGTTCTGGCCTACAAAGACATACTCTTTACTTTTGCGCGGTGCAGGCTATAAAAACACCTAACTGCTTGCAATCTGGGATAGATACCTTTAGACAGCTGTGTATAACTTTCGATTACTTATATATAAGTTCACGATTTGCGATGAATTACGGACTACGCCTTTTCCCCCTTTTTCCGAAATTAACAACTACTCGCTTGTGGAGGTGATCTGCAAATATCGAACTGCTTTGATAGACTGCGAAGACCTACTTACTAATGGCTGCCTTACTTTCCATATGCTTTGAAGATGTATATTGTAATTAGAAAGACTTTCTAAGAAAGGAAGGAGATGAGGTATTTATTCAGAGGGCAAGAGAACTAACTACTACTTGGACGCAATGACTTTCTATTTCTTTTGAATTCATATAAGATATAAGGCGTTGGAAAAAGGAACTAGAATAAGAGCTCATATTACAAAATAGGATAGTATTTTAGAGTTAGAAATATATTCGCGCATGTGTGTGGCGAGACCTTCTTTAACTACTACGTGTAAGGTAGGCAATGTTAGCTTTATTTGCTCAGGAAGTATTTGATTCGCGTCATATCATATAAGATTAAGGCCTTGAGGGTTCTACTTTTTTCTATGGTATTTATCACTTTTTCGATATCTAAACTAATCAATAAGCAATTATTTAAAGGTTTATTGAAATACCCCTGAAATGCTTCCTAATAAGACTTTATGAAGGAGCTATAATACCACGGGAAAAAGGACTTAAGACGCGTCATATGAGGTCGTTTCCCTTATAGTTTTAGTCTTTAATGTATTATATTTTATACTAAATCCCTAGGCTTAACACGGCTATATACACTTTCGGAGGTCTTATCATATGCTTTACATAAGCCTTGGTCGCAAATCAATACTACCCACCTACGTCTTTTATTAGTCTCTTATTAGTCTCCTATTAGTCTCCTATTAGTCTCCTATTAGTCTCTTGCTCATCTTAATCATCTAACTTATATCACTTACTATAATACTTCTTGCTTACAGGACCCTACTTGAGGCTAGGCTTAGGTGGACTGGGTAGTTAGACTTATATCTACACATGTCTTTTCTGGGCTCGTAGTCTGGTTCGTACTTGCGGTGGGCTTGACGTTTCCCTGTCTTGGTATCACAGAAAGTGACTTGTGGCTAGTAATTTGTGACTGATAGCAATAGCCACATCCCAGCTCACGAGAATGTCATGCTCCTCCTTTAGAGGCAAGCGGTGGTTTTTGAAGGAGAGGAGGGGATGGGGATGGGGATAAGAGAAGGGACAGAGGCTGGAGATGTGCGCGTGGATGTGCTTGTCGCAGGTCGGTTGAATTATCCAGAGGGGGTGGGGGCAGGAGAAGATAATGGAAAGAGGGGCGATGGTGTGATGGATAGGAGGCAGAGGATTTGAGTCTAGTTTGGTGGATGATAGGGTGGGAGGGAAGTAAATTGTGTCGAGTTTTGAGAGTTGATGGAATAATAAATTTATAGAAGCTGCACCTCTTCTACTCTTTGAGTCGCAAGGTTAAATTATGCACCAAAGAAATATCATTTGATAGATTAGGTTTTACCCTTCAATGTCACTTTATAATTCAATATGATCGTTTGATAACTGCGCTTTAAGAATCAAGCAGCTTGAATATTCTGTGGATGGTATACCATGGTTCAAGGAGAATAGAAGAAAATGGACAGCGATGATTCTAAGATGGTAAAGTAAGAAGAAAAATGAGAACTATATTGAAGTTCGTGAATAGAGAGAATTACAGAGCTACACATCTACTCTTGAAACGTGAGAGAGGATACTTAGTAGAAAAATATATTATTTTAGATTTAAGTTTTAGCTCCAAATATCGCTTTGTATCTTAATATAATCATTTTACTACTGCACTTTGAGGACCAAGCAACTTGAATGTACCCCTTTAGAAGCTATACCTCGGATTGAGGGAAGAGATAGAAAATGGAAAGCAATAGGTATCCAGAGGTTAGGTTATAAGGAAGACGAGAAGTATAATAATGTTTAAGAGTATAATTATAGAGATTATTTATATATTCTACTAGTGGCTTATAAGAATGACTTATCTACTAGAGAAATAGCCTTCTGCAGATTGAATTTTGCATTCAAATTCGCTTTGTGTTTTGATATAATCAGTTAATGGCTGCGCTTTGGGATTCAAGCAACTCCAATGTACTGCTATGGACGGTATGCTCTGGAGAGTGGAGAAATAGGTTGTAATCAGGCATCAAAAATTCGAAAAAAGGAGGCATTATAAGAGTGAGTACAGGATTTAGTACAGAGACTGCTTAAGAGGTATCAAGAAGATGTGACCGAATCAAACCTATAATCCTGTCAAGGCCTCACGCCGCTTCGAGGATCCCAAATAGCAGGCGATATCAACATCGCTTATATCCTTGGCGGTTAGACCTCCTGTTGACTTGATTACCAACGTTTCAATCTACAGCTATAGGGCCTAGTTGCACAGTCACTATATCATCATACAAATGGCAGTACCCTGTTGAATCTCTACGCAGCTGAAACTTATCACGTGCGATATTCAGATCTGGACTATCTACTGAAGCAAGGCTACAATGGATTTGATTTACCAGAATAAGCTTGCTCGATACCTAGTGAATAAAGGGCGGTGTATTGCGATCGTGCGGTTGCTGCACTGACATGAATTCAGAATCCAGTGCTTCAATGTAGATCATCAATGATGCTATACCTTAGCTTTTGGCGAAGTGACTGGAACTACATACATACCTCGCCTCCCTCTCCCCCCCCCTCTCTTTCTTTCGGCAGACCTCGCTGTCATTCTAGTTTGGATACTGCTAGCGGCCTCTCTTCTCTATATCTGCACATATCTTAGTTCCACAAGCCGCGCTCTCGGATTGCACGTGTGGTCCTGACTATTGTTGCGCTGAGCGGTCTCTCTACATTAGCATATACGTAAGTGGGAACCAGGATAGAGAGGAGAGGCGAGGCTTATATGCCAAGGTAGAGCAGAGCAGATTATAATGTGCTACTATCAATATGTCTGGTTTCCTTGCTGCTGTAGGATTGTTTACATGTCTTCAAGACTTAACAAGTGCTGGATAGTAGGTGGCTCTTTCTCTAGCACTGATCTCAGCTCTTACCTACGTGTAGTATTTACTCGCTGCAGGTCAGCAGAGTGCGATGTGAATACATAAACATGCAACTTCAAAGTCTCGTCTGTTGCCGCATGGTTTATATTAAAATGCGTGAATACAGATATGGATATAATAGCTATCGTCTCAGCCTAAAACTGAGTCCCTTGTGAGCACCGCAAACTCGAGGAATCTTTCTTCCGGCTAAATCCCTATACAGGGGAATGTTTAGTCCTCAAGTACCCCGCCTGACGTGCCTTACTTATAAATCTAGAAAGCAGAAAATCCTCTCTGCGTAGTTCATAACACGAAAATGATACAATTTTGTAGTCCAAAGACTTTAATGATAGGTAGAGAAGAAGAAACACCGAAAATCTAAGCCCAGCTAGAGCCAAAGTCAAAGACAGAAACACGGAAGGTGTCGACCTGATTTGATCAAGAGCAAACACAGGCGTTCAACGGAGCTGCCCAGTTAGATGTCGAAGGGAGCTCGCACTGGTTGGGCACGATTGCGTATCTGGATATATACATGCAAACAACTTAGCCGGGTCAGCCAGGAAATCGATGAGATAGGATGGATGACCTAGGACAGAATAAAGCAGGACGGGAATAACATAGAGATTATCGACAAATTAGGCGGCGAGTAGAGAAGACAGGATTAACGTGACTTGATGATGAACTTATAAGCAAGTAAGTATAACCAGAGCAGCTTCAATTGCCTCCGCCTTTGGATCCTTTCATCCTTCTCCCGTGCGAGGGACTAATATTCAGTACTTGTACCCTAAAAAGAAAAAGAAAAAGGACGAGAAATCAACAAGACAATTCATGCGGCAATTTAAACTAAAACAGAAAGAAAATTTCGCCCCTTTATCTTTGTAAACTTGTCTTTCTTTTGATATGATAAATGACGACGGATGTCCGATTTTCTTTTCGACTTAATTTACTATACATCTATATAGTACTACTACTACGAATATATACTACACGGAAAAAACACAGGAACCTAGAACTTTGACAACTGTCTAAGCAATAATCTTCATATTTGCAGTGTTCTTACTACGTCGGGGGGAGATCCCCACTTCCTAGCGATATCACGTTGAACTCGCCTAAACGGGGTAGCCGAGAAAAACAGCAATGCTCTGCCTTGCATGTAATCTCTACGCGTTTTTTTTATTCCTTTGTTTTTTTTTCTGAAATATGTTTTACTTCGGGCTCAGACGGTGTCAAACCCTTAAGACGGGGAGTTCTCACGAAACGTGTGACCTTGAAACTTTACGGGATCATCTTAACCTTAACTCTTTAACCATAATTATCAACCCAAACGAGACATCAACACCAAACTGCGCCGTTGAAACTCGGTTGGGATCCTACGTAATACGTAGAATGATTACGAGCAAGAACAGGTCAATGTTGGAGTGACTTGCCTCCCGAGAGATAAGGCGGTCGAATAAGCTTAAAACGTGAAGGCCCTGGCGCGCGTGGGATTTACACCTAACTTCTAACGTTTCAATCAATTTTCCTGTTTTGTTTCCGAGCAGGAGGAACGGGGATGATGACAGGAATAAAAATAGAAGTTGTGATAGACTTGTAATAAATATGAAAATGCTCCTTTGCCTCCGCTCCGGCACCTCCAGCTCCACCGCGGGTTCCAACTCGAATGCAAATATTTCATGCTTATGCTAAACCCACTCCAGAGTTCGCAAGCCCGAACCTTCCTCGGAAATTTGCTCCGTCTCTCTAATAAGCTGCCAGTCCGCAGGGTCCTGTAAATCCTAAAGACAGGCAGGTTTCTAGTTAGTCAATGACCCTGAGTGGCTTCCGATACTTGGTATGCCCATACCTAGGAGGCGTTAAGACTCGAGAGTGGATATAGATGGCAACTCGAAGCTTGGCAATAACACGGCTTTAACTACTCGGCGATGATATGCTATTTGAATGAACGTTTCATAGTTATGTAATAAATCTTATTCATAATCAGGTGATATTGGCGGAAAGATTGAAGTTACTTCGGTCGTGATGAAAAATTCAGACCAAGATTATTAGGGGATACCCGACGACTGTGAAAGTACTTGGCATTAGATATACGAGTACAAATTAGTTTAAGCTTAAAGCACAATACATATGAAAGTCGTAGACTCGAAATGCAAATTTGCAAAGCAGGAGTGAATGATTACTACGCTTATCTAGATAAATGTTAAGCCGTACGATTATTGGACCACAACCAAAGTCTATGTAAATCTTTTCCCAGAGTAGTTGGTGAACAAACCTAGCTTTTATTATCTTCTGGAAGGTATATAGCTGACCTGGATTCTGTGCCATTTATATGGCCGGGGACCACAAGGCAGATTAAAACAGGATTCTATCTATTTCCTGCAGCTGGTAAAGGCCATCAAGCATTAGGAAGAGTGCTTTTTACCTTCGATCCTGTTTTACAGCAATTTAACTTTTACGTAGAGTAAAGTGAGAGGTAAAACTCATCACTTTTTTCAAGTTTCGAGTATGGTGGATCAAAAAAAAGTAGCCAGTGTACTCTGCTGTCAGACATATCAAACTACAATAATGTCATGTACAAATGCTAGGACCCGAATAGATATAAGGGTATCAACTGTGAGATATATAATCAAAGTAAACACTTGCGTGATCTCAGATGCATTAAATATCAGAGTAGAAAGCTCTCGGCTTGCTTTCTTAGTAGTCGGAATTCTTACTTTTCCAGTGGGTGCCCGCCCTGGCTGGGTTCAACCCTACTTGGAAAAAACCCCTCTAGGAGTATTACTGTAGTACTGGGCAAAGTTATTTCACCGCCCTTTTCTGCTCCTGACAATTCTGCAAAGCCAGAAAGATATACTCCCCGCCGAAGATGCTATAGGTCAAACCTAGTAATGAGCACTCCACTGCTAGGGACAATAGCTCCTCGGAGTCGGTAGTTACTTGAATAAGCTTCAAGATACGTAATAAGTTGAAGCATGTTTCTCAGAAGCTAATTAGCCGACAATCCTTGAATTCTGAGAAGTAATATGTTTTGCTCAGCTGTCTGCGAAAAGAAGTGCGCTACTAATCTTGATATTCTTAGCGAAATCAAAGCTTAAAGTATCAGCTCCATTGTCGTCTTGTGTTTGGATACCTGCGTTGCCTCGCTATAACGTAGTAATTGTGGGTTCTGAACAATGGTCGTTCCAAGATATATGAAAAGAAAGGAGTGTCTGAGTCCCTGGTGTTGAATGTCCAGCTTTCAACAGTGGCAAAGGCGAACAAAGTCGCATATAACACCAGGGGGAGGGAGCTCGTAACCCGCTTTTGGCAACCGCCCTCATAAACCACTCCCGACCTCAACAGCCCATATTTGTGACATACATAGTAATGGAAAAACATAGTCAGCACATCTTTCGCTACATTACAATATACTTTTCGTAATCGGTACCCAGCCCCACCCGATAAATACATGATACAGACGCTTATATACACCTGCTGCATCGCAGGCCAAACCAAGACCACACTAGCGTATTCTGATAGGAGTGGCTCATCATGTATGAGCAATATGCAAGGTTGCTTATGCTTTCACGTGGTGTTTGCTGTGCTGCGACACGACGCAGTACTCGCTTAACCTGCGAGTCTAATCAAACCAAACCGAATCGCATCGCGTCCGATACAAGCAGAAGCCAAGATCCCTGGGGACAGGCTTGGCTGCGGAAGGAGGTTTTATGGTTAACTTGCAGCTTGGCGCGCGTCATCCTCTTGAATACGGTTGGCTATTTGACCTGCGGTTTGGATTCTGGGAGGAGGGGCTTTTACGCAGCCGGTTTTGACTCGCTACAGATATGAGTATTGGCTTGGCCTGGTACAGTAAGTGTTAAATCGGCTTGGCCTCGACGGTGGAGGAGAACAAGAGATTCAATCTTTTTGTAAGCGGGCATTGTCGTATCCTGGCTGTTCACAGTGTTGTTTTCGCTAGCAGACTAACCGGAGGTGCTACGATATGCTACTCCGTTTTCCCAGAAGGCTACAACGGTATCACAATCCACCGATCAGCCTCTCCGCTGCAGGGCTGCACCAATTACAAAACAGCTATCTTAAGAGCGATTCTTAAATCCAAATAGAAGTCCTACTCTATACATTTCGATTAAAGTATAACTAAAATTACCGCCTCTTGAGCGGAATTCGAGGTGTAAGAATATGTATCGAAATTCTAAAACGGCAGGCAGCTCCTACTAGCTTTAAAACGAAGATGAAAATTAGTCTATTATGAAAGAAAGCCAAGTTAGCTGTAGAAAGTTCTAAAGAGTAACATGGGCTTGAATTGATTGATGCTATTAGTCATACTTTGAAGGCTACCCGCACCTGCAAGTTGTGCTCTGGTTTTAGTACGATTTAATCTCTGTTCGGGGGGGTGAAGGAGGTCAAATATTCAAAGGGGTATAATATTAAATTTGGATCCAGGAAATTCGAGGCATAAACAGCTTGTCGACGATCTAGGCGAAGGTTTCCGGACGAATCATCTTAAGTAAGGTTGATTTTAAATAAAGCGGAGAATACGAGTATTCGCTTCCCGACCATTTTATTTTCGTAGTGTCAAGTGGATTCGCAGCGGAAAGAGAACTGGGAGTATCGGTCCTAGATTAATTTCCAAGAAGCGTCAGGGCTTTTAGAGTTATAGTAGGTACAATATATCTGCGTTGATTTAATCAGCTTCAATTTGTGTCAAGGCAACCTTAAATTCATCCACTATGTGCTCCACCAATCCAGTCCAATTTCAGAGTAGGTCTCAGCTTAAGTAATCAGGATCTTGCGATATTTCAAGTTGGGCGCCACTCCAGGGATAAGCATATACCATCGCCTTGTTTTCCTGTCTGGCCGGTCTTGTCTCTCTTGGCTGATGCAGATCTTCGGGTAAGATCTATTACTGTACTTGGTAGATGGGATGGAGGTGAGAGGAGCGAGAAATTCGGATTCGAATTCGGGCTGACCGATGCGATGGGGGGGGGTGCGGATAGATTGGGTGCCAAGCCGAAGAAGGCGGAGGTCCGGGCTTGGTGTGATATCCTCGCCTCTTCTCCCTTGCAAAAGTATATCCTACGCTATCATACCACTCGTGCTGCGATGTGCTACGCTGCGGTGTCAATCATTCGCTCATAGCACTCTCGTAGGATGCATGGGTTACATGAGGTAGAAATAGACGCAGAATCCGCAGCACTGAGGCTTTCGCGCTGCAGTTGGAGAGAGCGGAATGGGTGAGTGATGAGCTAGGTATCCCAGGTCTAGGGCGGCAAGGCAAAGGCTGGAAGAAGAAAAGGATGCTAGCTACTTCAATCAGATCTGCAGCGAAGGAAGCTAATAAACATGCTTAAAACCTTGATTCCGTCCTACCATGAAAGGTTTCAGCTGTGGAACAATGTACACAGTAGATTGTTACACCCCAGTCAGCAAACGCTACTAATCATCTCAATGCCAGCTTAACCTTTTCTAGTAGCATCTGGGTCTCTAACTCACGTATTGAGTTTAGTCAGCTAAGGACTGGGGCTAGGATCTCGAGATATCGAGAGGGCTTGAGGTTAGAGTAGGGCTATGGTCGAGGAGGCTAGCCCGATGAAGTTATTGAGGTATTCTTCAAAAATTCATAGTTATCACACGAGGACCCATGAGCTGATTGGAGTGTATCGACTTGAAGTTGAAACCTTCGTTCTGTCATGCCTGCCAAGGAGGCATTACTGTTTCCTTTGCCGTGTGCATGTGCAGATTTTGATCATTGCTTATTCACTTTCAGCTTTCTTCTTTCCGCATCTTTGGTCAGGAGAGATGGATTGTGACCAGCGGAGGAGAGAAGAGGGTTCCCCTGCCAAAGGTACAAGTAGCGAGCGGAAAAAGTGGGAGAGGGCGAGTGAAATGAGATGTGCCCTTGTGTAGGAGAAAAGGTGTGCTCGTATATGCGCTTAGTCACCATGGTATAACAGCTAAGTAATATTATGTTTGAATTACTGGGAGCGAGGTAAAGGGCGTCTAGCTTCAAAGGGTAGTGGTATATATAATCCCTGCGAGCGCTTGACTTTGTACGAAATTGAATGTTGATGGATTTCTATAAGTGGCGAAGCATTAGTCAAAAGCTGAAGTGAGATATTGTTATACTTGAGGCATGCCACCAAATATAAATCATCAAGAATTCATGGGAAAATCTCAGCGTTACAGCATCTTCTTCCCTACTCCCACCCCCCTCCATGATGACAGAATACAATACCTAATCTCTGTGCTACTATGTACAATTTGAGTGACTATTACCTTGATAGTGGAGTTGTAGTAAGCACTTACAAGATAACAGGCTCTGACATATAGTGCCTGCGAAGTCCATTTGTCGCGGATATAATAATAGTCCCTATCCCTTTACCGACATATTACAGGGGTGAGGCAGTGATAGGGCTGTAGGGGAGGCGCAACTAATTATTACTCCGTCGCAGGCCAAACAAACAACCTTTGAAAGTATAATTTAACCTTGCAGGCCCATATCATACCTTCCCTGCAAATGACGCTATTATGGTGTTTATTTTGCCTGTGACGAAGCATATCAGTGTTCAATCAGGGGGGATCAATAGCAAGGGTTTAAGGTTTGGGTATACTTTAAATAGGGTTCCATTACGACTGCGATGTGGTACGCTGCTCATTTTACCACTCCGTAATAGAGTAAATAAACCGTTGTCGTGCTGTATTCAGAGGTTGATTCTTAGTGGTGGCAGAAGCTTGTAAAATTCTAATCTAACTGTATATCTGAGCTCCTTTTATAGGAGTGCTCCGTGGCCACTTCAGGGGCTCATTACATAAGCCAGTCCTCGGAGCCCAAGGCTCCTCATAGCGCAACAACCGTCACTTATCTTTATTTACGGAAGTGACTCACTGTGGATTTATCGCGTTAGATTTTACCTTCCTTTACTGTTTATTTATACTGTATTAAAGTGTAAAGAGGAACAGCTTCTGGCTCGACTTCATCAAAAGCAAAAGTTGATAGTGAAGCTTAAATCCTACTTTCAAAAATACATTTTCATTTGACAATTTCATTTTACTTTCAAGAAATTAAAGAAACAATTCAACCAAAGATAGCTCTAATATTAGCCTGGTACTCATATAAGCTAGTCGGCTATCAGTACTTAGGCTTCAAAATGCTGTTTTAAAGCCTAACGGACAGCTGCATACTGGGAGTGATTACTGCCCTATTAGTGGCGCCTGTTAGGTCGCTCTTAACTTGTGAAGTCTACCAGTACGAATAGATAGTAAAACTTGAAGCCAACTCCATATTGAGGAACATTTTGACCTCCTAAAACTGTCCGGCCTCCTCCCCCCCTGGTCTAAACGTCAAATGTTTAGCCTCGCCCACTATCTGAAATTTAAACTTGACACAGGGGTAGGTGGACGGTAAATCGAGGACGGATGTGTGAGCTCCCTAATGAAATTGACGTAAAATTGCTACTATTCCCTTCGTCGTTTTTTCCCTCTTCTTCTCTTCTAATGTACTTTACTAGTTAAAGACTGTATAGCACGAGCGAGAGACGCTGAGTTGTATTTTTTACTGCATAATCAAATTTAAGCTCATGTCAATTGCTAAAAGCTTTCACCTTTCAATCTGGGAATAAATAAATTGGCAAATTAATCCGCCTGCGACTAGGTTCAAACCGGAAATACCTCCGTAAGGAATATAATTTGTAAGGGGCTATTGGATTTCCGAATGGGTCTCTTCAAAGGCCAAAGCTTTATGTAATACTTAGTACATAGGGAAATAATCTGAGGTTTTCTATCTGTGCGCTATACTAAAACTTTCTTTTATACAGGGGTTTCGATAGGGGGTACTTGAAGCTTAGGAATCAATAAAAGTTGAGATAATTAGAGATTTGATTAGGGAAATGCCAAATAGATGTAAAGCAGTGATTGACGCAATAGGTGGCTATATAAAATACTAAGGAATTTAACAAAAGCAGCATTGCCAAGAATATAGTATACACAGATAGAAAACCTCAGATTATTTCCCTATGTACTAAGTAAAACCTTACTCAGAGTACCTCATTTTATTATATTGCGCAGGCAGCAGGAATTCAAACCTACAAGCAAGCAATCTATGATCAGAGAATGGACATTAGTCGAATAATATCTTATTTTAAGTCGTAAATTATTTTCAAGACAGTACTATGCACTATACTTAGTATCAAGCGGTAAGGCAGTGGGTCTAGTCTATCCTTGCCAGGCGCTGATCCAACTAAAGCTCATTGATTTCTCCAAAATGCTATGGAAAAAGCACGATTGAGGCACATATGCATGGCGGATGTAATTAAGCCTCGACACTTTTGTTAATTATGGAAGTGGACCTAGTGAAATCGAAGGTTTTCCTCCTTCTAATGTACTATAATAGTTCTGTAGGTTCTATACCGGTAATCGATATTCACGTAAATATAGTTGAGTACTTGTTGTCAAAAAGAATCTATTCTAATGTCTGTCTATCTCTATATAACCGAGATAGTACCTTTATACCTATGAATGTCCTCCCTCCTGTAGTCCCTCCTAGCCGCATATGGATATCCTTCCGAAGTCCTCCGGCTGAACAGCCGTCCGAAATACATACGAAACCCCTTATATCGCATATGGTACAGCTGTGTGGGATGACCCTAGGAACGAGGGCAGCTTGCCTCTTGCATAGGAATCTGCGTACCAACAAGTTCTGAACTATATAGCAGAAGCAGGAAATGCTATATTTGTAGAAGGTATAAGGAGAACCTATTGTAAAAACTATGTGAGTTTGGGGTTCACTCCTTGGTACTTACAGGCCCTGAGTCCTTAATAAAAGTCCAGTACGTATCTTGGTCAATTAATCTCCTCTCTTGGTCTCGGGCGAATATATTCTTAAACATGTGCCTGGATAGATTAAATTCCCTCAAGTTTCCTATCCTAAGATAAGGCCTCTTTGCTAATGCGACTATTTATATGAGTATATCAAGCGTCTTACTTGTTAGCGGAAGCTATTGCTTTTAGCCTTATTATCGATTCAGCTTTCGAAGAGAAATCCTTTAATGAAAACCTTCGAAAGCTGCGAGGCTTTAGATGTTTCCTCTCTTTCTTTCTTTTCCATATACACTATAACTTATCTAATCTGACTTTGTATCTACTATTAAGTCCTATTAGTATCACATTAGGTGATTGTATACACAGTGAAGCGCCTTAAATACAGTGATTGTATTCGATAGTAGAAGCTTGCTCTCAAGGCTATTCCTCAAGGGCGTAGAGTAAATACATCGTTTGCCAAGCCTTCCTTATCATATGCGCTTATTGCTACGTGCGTTATATAACATCCTATGCTAATACGTTATTATATGACCCTTATGCCGATACTAGCAACTTTTCTTTTCTATAGTTTGTAGTATACGAGCTACTCTACTTAGTCGGTAGAACTTAGCTTATATTTCCTCAGTTCGTAGTATGTGAGCTACTCTACTCAGTCGGTAGAACTTAGCTTATATAGCTGGCAGATTCGATTATAGTCTTGCAGACCTTAGTTATTCCCTTTTTATCTTACGATCTTTCCACCTAGCCTTTAATCCGAATATCGATCTCATTTATATTAATAAACTCTATTAGAGCCTTATTTGGAGTCGATTTCGTTATTGCATCTATGGGGTTGTCTTTCCTATTAATCCATCGAATCTCTGCTAGTTCTCGGCGTTTGTACAACTATTATAATACTATAATATCGATTATTAGTCGTTTTTCTTTCATTATACTAAGTTTGACTAAGCATTTGTATAAGGAGTATAAATCTATACATATAATAATAGGAATATTCGGGAGATCAAGCTTTAAAGTGATCATTTGGAGCGTTATAGCTATATAGATCGCACTATCAACCCCTGCAACTATACCGTATATCTTAAAGGCTAAGACCGATCTTGTAACTTATTTTAATTTCATAGAGCTTGCTATAATAAGGTTCCCTTTGATCTTGAATTTATCGTTATTCATTTGCTCGTTTGTAAGAATGATTTCGAATCCGATTTGCGAGCTATAGTCCTTGTTATTAGCAAAAGAACCGTCGATAAAAACGAATAGCTTAGCTAGTTATAAGTCGATTTAAATATATAAGAGAGCGCAGTCTTAGTTCTCTATCATCTATAATATTCTCTTATTTAAAAAGGCGATATCGTCTTGCATAATATTCTCCTATTGAACTTAGGCTGCTATAGACAAATCGAAGATTGCCTTAGGTTAGCAGAGGCCAGCAATATATACCACTAAAGCTCGTTGATTTGCATAATTAGAGCTATCTTCTTTTACTAAGTCGAGCTTTATACTTTGCCCTTTTTACTATAATTAAATCGTTCCATCGGCAGATCTTGCGATTATTCCACTATTAAATGTAAGGCTATTAGTCGTAGTCAATATCTCTTTAGCTTTAGCTGCAAAGCTAGCCTTCTTTAGTTCTTGCTCTTTTAGTATCGCAAAATCGTTATCTATAGCCTGGAGTATATCATCGGTTTGCATACCGATAATCGCAAATTTGCTAATTATCGATATTAGCAAGCAAGGGTTATATATTAAGGTCTTTATAGAGAGCTTGTCTTTATAATGACAATAGTATATATCCTACTAATAAGTTCCTGCTTTTAGAATACCGTATAATGGCTTCTTAATAGACAGAATATAGCCTTCTAGATATATATAATATAGTTCCTTCGGTAGTTAGGCTAAAATCGATCTCTTAAGTTGCCTATCTTCTAATATATATACTTAAGTGATATCGCAAAGGTAAAGGTTAATATTTCGAAGTGATAATACAAGTGCTAACGCAATAATCAAACGTTAGCTATTTTGCTAAATCGTAAAAGATTGCATAAGAATATCGTATTTGCCTTTATCTCCTTAAGCTTGAACTATAAGTCTTAACTTTTCGTATAATGCAGAAGTATTCTTGCCCTTCACTTTATCGACTATTTATAAGTTGAATATTCTACTATAGTGTATTTCAGCGTTATATAGTACAATCTCAAAAACTTGTTTTTCGATTAGTCCTCTTAGTTCTTAAAGTCGTAATTGCTCGAACGGTAGACCTAAAGTAGTTATCTTTCCTTCCGATCGAAGTCTGATTGCGAGGTCTAAGTCTGCCTTCTCTTTATAAGTTAGAAAAGTCATATATAAATTGTCCTCAGGTTTGTTAAAGTAATAGAATACAAATCGCTAGAGGAGCTTGCGAATTCGTTTAGGATTATATCGCTCTTCGATTTCCTCAATATGCGAAGGTTCTTCAGTTCGTTCCTCTTCTATATCAATCTCTATAGCGCCTAATTCAAACTATAACTTAACACTTATAATATGAAAATCGGAGATCCTTAAGTTTATTTGGACCTTGTAAGTCTTGCTATCCTTTGCAATTAGTTTATAAGGGCTAGTCCATTTGCCTTGTCTAAGGTGAGCTTTATCTTCCCTATATATTCTAACGTTCGATTATAGCAGGAGATTTAGGGTTTGAAGCGTATTTGGGCCATTCTATATATAGAGCGCATTATTAACTTTTCGCTCTACTTAAAGTTTTCGTAATTCTTCTATTGCTAATTATAGAGCGTTGCGTCTCTTTATAATAGAGGGTGATGGCGCGTTATTACTTAATAAACGGAGATATGCGCTATATACAAGTAGTATAGGTACGATTCCCTAAGGTCCTGCTATATCGTTGATCGCCTTGAAAGCCATTCTTAGTATTATATGCTTATCGACTATTTCGCCAGTGAGCTCGTCTTTAAGAATTGAATATATATAGCGTAACGGCGCATAATATCGCTCAACTTTCCTAATACTCTAATAAGCTTCGACAGGTATAACCTTAACCTTCGAGCTTATAGCTTTAGCTTGCTATTTAAACTCAATTGAGCTTAAGTTCGTTCTAGCGTCAGTAATTATCAGGTCGGGAGCTCCTAAATAAGAGTCGATCTAATAAAAACGTATCATATCCCATATATGCTTAGCCGTTATTGTAACGGCTGCACCTCCACTTAGTGCAATTACCTGGGAGTATGGCGTTTTAAGGTTTTGCAATCTTGATTCAATATAGGGTTTTCTCAAATCGACCCTGAAGGTGCAAAAGGATATTCTTGCATAATATCACGTGAACGGGCAATAGAGCTTCTAGCTGCTATATATATAAGGAAGAAGGGCTCTCCCTTAAGGAGGGTTCTCTAACTTCTTCGTTTCCTTCGTATTAGACCTATAGAATATGCCTTTTGCACTACTTCTTACTCTTATACTTAATCTCGCACTTTAGCGGTTTTATATCGTTATATTAAATGAAGAAGTTCTTC
Source organism: Diplocarpon mali (assembly GCA_024741835.1). Lineage (NCBI taxonomy): Eukaryota > Fungi > Ascomycota > Leotiomycetes > Helotiales > Drepanopezizaceae > Diplocarpon > Diplocarpon mali. The sequence goes on along the minus strand of JAENRP010000034.1, from coordinate 175,140 downwards.
TCCGCCGGGGACGGCTTTTAATAATATCCTACCCTTTTGGAAAATCGATTTGCAGTTGTTTCGACTTTCAATAGAGTTAGGATCCTAGAGATCTCTTAAATAAACTGGGAGCTTAAGTGTAGCTCATTAACTAGTATAATCGAGGAACGCTTTCATTAGCCGGATTTTCTTAACTACTCCTTTTATAGAAGCACTATAGGCAGAAGTTAAGAGAGCACTACGCTACTAAAACCCTTTTTCTATAGAACCCCTTTTTAACCGAATTACCACCGAAACCAAAATCGGTAAAATAAATTCCTTACTAGCCAGAAGTCAGCAGATATAAAATATACCTAGTTCGTTTAAGGAACCAGCTTCTATAGGAAGTACCCCTACCCCAGCCCCTAGGGCCAGACCTTCCTCTGCTGCTAAGGGCAAGAGACTATAATACTACAGCCGAGCTAACTGAGATAAATAAGACTTTTCGAACCTGAACGTCTTATAAGGAATAGTCTTAGGTTTAAAGGAATCTATATAACGCTAAGACTAATTTAATCGATAACTGTAAAGCGAGATTAGCAGGATTGCCTAGGCTATCTTTAGCCTAAAGACCCTAGCTTATCAAAGCCAAGAGACGGCTTAGCGCGTATATTAGACTATTAAATGAGATTCCACCTACCCTTGCGAGACTCAGCCTCCTCTAGAAGTCGATATAGATACGAAATGGCTAAAAATTCAGCTGATTAAAAAGATCACCCCCCTTGATAATAGAACCTCTTTGATATATAAGTAGTAGTTAGCTTTAGTCTAAGACTGATTGCAAGTCAACGCCGACCTATACCTAAATAAGCGAGCTCGCTGAGCCCTTATTTAGGGATCTACTATAGGACAAGCCCGAATATACCTTAAACCCTAGTACCTCTTGGAGATTAACCCCTTTCGAAACTATTAAGAAATAGTAGAACTGCTAAGCAGTTACTTTTTAACTAGCTAAGAGGTAGACCTATTCCGATCTACTTTCTACTACCTTTATATAAGGGAAGCCAGTTATTCTAAAGAAACTTTTCCTCAATTTCAGGCCCGATTCTAATCCGCTGCGATCTAAGGAGAGGTCTTAAGATCTAAGTAGTTCTTCTTTATATAAAATAAGATTACCCCTTAGCTTAAATCTACTTGCGCTTTAGCTAAGGCCTCCTAAGGGAAGGATTATACTATTATAATTAACCAATTGAACGCCTTCGATGCCGAACGCCGAAGTAACCAACTTCTCAACCCTTCGACTAGAAGCAAGGCGACCCTAGTATTATATTAAAAGACATCCGGTTCGCTCCTTAATAAGACCGCTCGCGGTCTAAGCGCCAGAAGTACCACCTAAGCTTCTAAGATACTAGCCCTAAAGCCGACTACCCCTTTTCGCTAAGATACGCTAGCTAAGGCTAATTCTCCTGCTTTGCCCTTTAAGCAAGCCACCTACTAGACCTATAGTAAAACTGGTTACTATAAGACCGAGTGCCCTTCTATAAGTAAGATCAATGCCTTAGAAGATATAAAGGAAGCTGATCCGACTCTAGACTCAATTAAGAATAGGATTAAAATAGAAGAAGATTAGGAAAATGAAAAGGCCTAGGAAAAGACTCCTACTTAAGCTTGCAAAAGTGCGACTTATTAAAGCTAGATCTTAACTCTTTAATAAGAGGGAAGCAATTCCTAACCTCTTATACTATTAGTATAAATGGACTTAAAGTATCATTATTAGCTTTAGTAGATACTAGAGCCCTTAGTTACCTGTTTTTAAATCATTCCCTTTCTATATATCTTTTGAAAGCGACCAGCTCTTAAATTCTTCCTTTGCCAGCCCCTATTCCTATCTATAGATTTTAAAATACTATTTGCACGCAAGCTACGCATTATATGCGCTTTCACTTAATAATTGATAAAAGGTGTATTTACAACTACCCCTGGGTTATTCTCAACCTAGGCTAGCGCGATGCTATTATTAGAGTTAAATGGATACGCCGATTTAGACTGAAACTTGATCTAAAGGAAAACCGATTTGTATAGCCTTTGTATTACCCCCTATCTCCTCGATTCGCAAAGGAAATTCTCATCTGTCTTCCCCTTTCTAAAGGACTTCGGATCCGATCCGATCATTAAGCTAATGTCAATTATAGAGAATAGGAAATAGCTATAGACGAAGCTCGACAAATCAATAGAAGATAGTCTTACGTTAATTTAATAGTCTTAACCAGGCGCAAGATCCCTATTACTATTACTAGGCCTGCGCCCTTACCTATAATTAAGCTAGATCTAGGAAAATAGTCTAATACAAATCGACTATAATCTAACCCTATTTGCAAATGCCTTAAAGCTGCAGTTCCTATTTGCGAAATTAGTACTAACGCCTTTTATTATAATATAAAGTATAAGGAGATAGAGTTCTTTTAAACTAGTATTTATAAAGTGGATAGGATTCTAAAGGAAAGATATAAGCTTAAGAATCCTGATATTGAAAAGCTGATTAACAATCGACTCTTAAAATAGTACCGATCTTTAAGATAAGCTTTCTTAAAAAGGGATGCAGATACCCTCCCTCCCTATTGGTACTACGATTATAAGATACAGCTAGAAGGGCCTCTACCTAACGCCTATTTGCCCCTCTACTATCAATCTACTAAGGAGCTTAAGGTTATAAAGGAGTACTTACTTAAGAATTTAGACAAAGGCTTTATTAAGATAAGTACTAGCCCCTTTGCTTTACTAGTACTATTTGTAAAGAAGGCCGACGGTAGCCTCCGATTTTGCATAGACTACTAAAAGCTAAACGCTTTAATTTAGAAGGACGCTTACCTGATTCTAAGGATAGACGAGCTTTTAGGGCAAGTATCTAAAGCTAAGATTTTTATAAAACTGGATATTTGAGCCGCTTTCAATTGAATACGAATAGACCCCGAATCGGAAGAATATACTACCTTTCGAATAAAGTACAGATCCTATAAATGCAAGGTTCTTCCATTCGGCCTCTATAATAGACCTAGTACTTACTAGCGGTATATGAATAATATTCTTTTAGATTACTTAGATGATTTTTATATAGCATACTTAAATAATATTTTAATTTACTTTAAGAATGTTAAAGAGCACTAGGGATATATTAAAAAGGTATTGAAACGACTCTTAAAGGCTGGCCTTTAAGCAGATATCAAGAAGTGCGAGTTCTATATTACTTAAACTCAATATCTTAAATACGTTCTAATAACAACTAAGATCAAACTGGACTTTGAAAAGGTCGAACTGCTACGCAATTAAAAGTACTTAAAAACTATTACTAAAGTGAAGTCCTACCTAGGATTTTACAGGTTTTACTAATAATTCATTTGCAACTTTAGGCTAATCGCCAAACCCCTTTCTATTCTAACCTGACTAATAGTGCCTTAGAAGTAGATAGAAGAGTGCCGAATCGCTTTTAAAGAGCTTTGCAAGCAGTTGCTCTTAATTCAGCGGATTTACCATTTTGACCTCAACTTGCCTATAAAGCTGGAAACTGATGCTTCTAATAGCATTATTGCCAGAGTACTTTCTTAGCAACACTCTAATAAGTAATAGTACCCTATTAGCTTCTATTTGCATATACTCTCTAGCTATAAACCTAACTGGGAAATATATAATAAGGAACTCTTTGCTATTATTAAATCCTACTATAAATAGAGACCTAAGCTTATATCATTTAAGGAGCGAGTTGATATTTACTTAGATTACCGCTCCCTTAAGTACTTTATAACTACTAAGGTTCTAACTACAAAACAGTACCGATAGATGGAATTCCTATTTAACTTCAATTTTCGAATTGTATACACTCCTAGCAAAGACAACTAAAAGGCCGATATTCTTAGCCGCCGAGAGTAGGATATGCCAGTTTATAAATAAGCGAAGCTAGATAGCCGATCCTGAGTTTTGCTTTCCCTTACCCGGTTGGACACTTGAATTAATACCAAACTAGCTGACAAATTTCTCGCCGAATCTGCTAAAGGCACCCTTGCCCTAATATCAATTGAAACTTCCGATTCGACTCTAAATCGACCTAAGGATTCCTTTAATTTAATTAAGAAACTTTATTAAAATAATCGCGAATTCTTTTAAGAAATTCATACCAACCTCCTTAAGAACTACTCTTTAAAAGACAGATTGCTTTACTTTAAGGAGCGTCTTTGCATATACTGCAATACTCCCTTATATACTTATCTAATTCAAGAAGCTTATAACCAACCTTTAAGCGCGCACCCTAGTAGCTTAAAGACCTACTAGCTTCTCGCTCTTAAGTACTATTAAGTTAGGATAGGTTCGGATTGCAAAAGATTCGTCGCAAACTGCAGACCTTATCAATTCTCGCATTTAAAGATAACTAAATAATAAGGTCTCTTACAGCCCTTCCCTATTCCTAACTATCCTATGTAGCACTTGTATATAGATTTTAAAGATTTCCCTCCTAATAAGCATAGCTTTAATCGAATCCTGGTTTTTATAAACCGACTTAATAAAAGCGCTATTACAATCCCTTATTAAAAAGATATTAACGCTTAAGGAACTGCCCGATTATTCATTCAATGGATTTATCAATTCGGCCACACCTTAGAGACAATTATCTTAAACCGAGGCCCCTAATTCGTTTCCTTATTTTAAAGAGAGTTCTACTATATTATCAGTATTAAGATTAAACTCTCTATAATATACTATAAGGAGACTAACGGCCAAACGGAGATTATAAATAAGTATATTAATTTAAGGCTAAGGCCTTTTGTTAATTACTATTAAGATAATTAGAGTGAACTGATTCTATTAATAGATTATATACAATCGACTCTACCTTACGCTTTAATTAGTATAACCCTATATTAGCTTAAGTATAGAGTTGCACCTTAGACAAGTTAGGACTAGATCTCTTTAAAAATGTCTAGCCTATAGGAGAAATTGAACTAAGTAAAAGCTAAGCTAATAGCAGAAAGGATATACGCAGCTTAGGAAGTAGTAAAAGGCAATATAGAACGCGCCTAGGACAAAATGCGTAAGTCTATAAATCAATACTAAAGGGAGATCGATTGGAAACCTAAAGATATAGTCTACCTCTTAATAAAAAATCTTAAGAACTACCGCCTTAATAGGAAACTGGCCAATTAATAAGATAGTCCTTTTAAGGTTCTTAAAAAGGTAGGCAATTTATATTAGATCAAGCTACCTATAAGTTCTATAATATATAATATCTTTACGCTAAAGCTATTATTTAAAGATCCGCAGAACCCTTTACTAAGTTAGGAATAACCCTGGCCTACTATAGAAAAGATCGCTAGGTAAGAAGAGTATAAAGTATCTAAGATACTAAGTGTACGCCTATCTTAAGGAAAGCTAGAGTACTAGGTCAAATGGATTAGTTATAACCTTAATTCGAGTTGGTATTACGCCTTAAATTTTATAAAATCCTTATATAAGATTCGCGACTTTTATTAGGCCAATCTTATAAAGCTAGGACTACCTTAAAACCTATAAGCTTAGCTAAAGGCTTAGGAAAATAGTATAAATGATTATAGTCACTTAAAAGATAATAGGCCAGATGCGAAATAGGTTGGTAAATAAATTTAAAAATA
>JAENRP010000034.1:149361-164924 GCA_024741835.1 Diplocarpon mali | reverse complement strand
TATTTATATTTTTAGATTTGTTTACTAACCTGTTTCGCGTCTGGCCTATCATCTTCTAAGTAACTATAATCATCTATACTATTTTTCTAAGCCTTTAGCTAAGCTTATAGGTTCTAAGGTAGTCCTAGCTTTATAGGATTAGCCTAATAAAAGTCGCAAATCTTATACAAGGATCTTGCAAAATTTAAGGTATAATACTAACTCGAATTAGGGTTATAACTAGTCCATTTGACCTAGTACTTTAGTTTTCCTTAAGATAGGCGTACACCTAGTATCTTAGACACTTTATACTCTTCTTACTTAGCGATCTTTTCTATAATAGGCTAGGGTTATTCCTAACTTAATAAAAGGTTCTGCGGATCTTTAAATAGTAGCTCTAGCGCAAAGATATTATATATTATAAAACCTATAAGTAGCTTGATCTAATATAAATTGCCTACCTTCTTAAGAACCTTAAAAGGACTATCTTATTAATTAGCTAGTTTCCTATTAAGGCGGTAGTTCTTAAGATTTTTTATTAAAAGGTAGACTATATCTCTAGGTTTCTAATCAATCTCCCTTTAGTATTGATTCGTAGACTTACGCATTTTGTCTTAAGCGCGTTCCATATTGCCTTTTGCTACTTCCTAAGCTGCGTGCATCCTTTCTACTATTAGCTTAGCTTTTGCCTAGTTCAATTTCTCCTATAGGCTAGACGTTTTTAGAAAGATCTAGTCCTAACTTATTTAAGGTGCAACTTTATACTTAAGCTAATATAGGATTATACCAATTAAAGCATAAGATAGAGTCGATTGCGTACAATCTATTAATGGAATCAGTTCACTCCAATTATCTTGATAGTAATTAATAAAAGGCCTTAGCCTTAAATTAATATACTTGTTTATAATCTCTATTTAGCTATTAGTCTCCTTATAATACGCTATAAAGAGTTTAATCTTAATACTAATAATATAGTAAAACTCTCTTTAAAATAAGGAAACGAATTAAAGGCCTTAGTCTAAGATAATTATCTCTAAGGTATAGCCAAATTGATAAATCTATTAAACGAACAATCGGGCAGTTCCTTGAGCGTCGATATCTTTTTAATAAGAGATTATAATAGCGCTCTTATTAAGTCGGTCTATAAAAACCAGGATTCGATCAAAGCTATGCTTATTAAGAGGGAAATCCTTAAAATCTATATATAAGTGCTATATAGGATAGTTAGGAATAGGGAAGGGCTATAAGAGACCTTATTATTTAATTATCTTCAAATGCAAGAATTGATAAGGTCTGCAGTTTGCGACGAATCTTTTGCAGTCTGAACCTATCCTAACTTAATAGTACTTAAGAGCAAGAAGCTAGTAGGTCTTTAAGCTACTAGGGTACGCGCTTAAAGGTTGGTCATAAGCTTTCTGAATTAGACGAGTGTATAAGGGAGTATTGCAGCGTACGTAAAGACGCTCCTTAAAGTAAAGCAATCTGTCTTTTAAGGAGTAGTTCTTAAGGAGGTCGGTACGAATTTCTTAAAAGGATTCGCAATTATCTTAATAAAGTTTCTCAATCAAATCAAAGGAATCCTTAGGTCGATTCGGAGTCGAATCGGAAGTTTCGGTTGACATTAGGGCGAGAGTGCCTTCGGCAGATTCAGTAAGAAATTTATCGGCCAGTTTAGTATTAATTTAGGTGTCCAACTAGGCAGGGGAAAGCAAAACTCAGGATCAGCTATCTAGCTTTGCTTATTTATAAACTGGCATATCCTGCTCTTAGCAGCTAAGAATATCAGCCTTTTAGTTATCTTTACTAAAAGTGTATACGATTCGAAAATTAAAGTCAAATAGGAATTCCATCTATTAGTACTATTTCGCAATTAGAACCTTAGTAGTTATAAAGTACTCAAGGGAGCAGTGATCTAAGTAAATATCAACTCGCTCCTTAAGTGATATAAGCTTAGGTCTCTATTTATAGCAAGATTCAATAATAGCAAAGAGTTCCTTATTATATATTTCCTAGTTAGGTTCATAGCTAGAGAGTACGTGCGAATAGAAGCCGATAGGGTACTATTGCTTATTAGAGTATTACTGAGAAAGTACTCTAGCGATAACGCTATTAGAAGTATTAGTTTCCAGCTTTATAAGCAAATCAGGGTCAAAATGGTAAATCTGCTGAATTGAAAGCAACTGCTTGCAAAGCTCTTTAAAAGCAATTCGGCACTCTTCTATCTACTTCTAAGGCACTATTGGTCGGGTCAGAATAGAAAGGGGTTTAGCGATTAGCCTAAAGTTGCGAATGAATTGTCGGTAGAACCTGCAAAATCCTAGGTAAGACTTTACTCTAGTGACAGTTTTCAAGTACTTCTAATTGCGCAGCGGTTCGACCTTTTTAAGGTCTAATTCGATCTTAGTTATTATTAGAATATATTTAAGATATTGAGTTTAAGTAATATAAAACTCGCACTTCTTAATATCTGCTTAAAGGCCAGCCTCTAAGAGTCGTTTTAGTACCTTTTCAATATATCCCTAATGCTCCTTAATATTCTTAAAGTAAATTAAAATATCATCTAAGTACGCTATATAAAAATCATTTAAGTAATCTAAAAGAATGTTATTTATATACCGCTAGTAAGTACTAGGTCTGTTACAAAGGCCAAATGGAAGAACCTTGCATTTATAGGATCTATACCTTATTCGAAAGGTAGTATATTCTTCCAATTTAGGGTCCATTCGTATTCGATTAAAAGCGGCTCAAATATCCAGTTTTATGAAAATCTTGGCTTTGGATACTCGCCTTAAAAGCTTGTCTATCCTCAGAATCGGGTAAGCGTCCTTCCGAGTTAGAGCGTTTAGCTTCCGGTAGTCTATGCAAAATCGGAGGCTACCGTCGGCCTTCTTTATAAATAGTATTGGCGAAGCAAAGGGGCTAGTACTTGTCTCGATAAAGCCTTTGTCTAAATTCTTAAGTAAGTACTCCTTTATAACCTTAAGCTCTTTAGTAGATTGATAGTAGAAGGGCGAATAGGCGTTAGGCAGGGGCCCTTTTAGCTGTATCTTATAATCGTAGTACTAATAGGGAAGGAGGGTATCCGCATCCCTTTTTAAGAAAGCTTATCTTAGAGATTGGTACTATTTCGGGAGTCGATCGTTGATTAGCTTTTTAATATTAGGATTCTTAAACTTATATCTTTCCTTTAGAATCCTATCTACTTTATAAATACTAGTTTAAAAGAACTCTATCTCTTTACACTTTATATTATAATAAAAGGTGTTAGCACTAATTTCGCAAATAGGAACTGCAGCTTTAAGGTATTTGTAAATAGGGTTAGATTATAGTCAATTCGTATTAGACTGTTTTCCTAGATCTGGCTTAATTATAGGCAAGGGCGCAGGCTTAGTAATAGCAATAAGGATCTTACGCCTAGCTAAGACTACTAAATTAATATAAGACTATCTTCTATTGATTTATTGAGCTTTGTCTATAGCCATTTCCTATTCTTTATAATTGATATTAGCTTAATGATCAGATCGGATCCAAAGTCCTTTAAAAGGGGGAAGATAGATGAGAATTTCCTTTGCGAATTAAGGAGATAAAGGGTAATACAAAGGCTATACGAATCGGTTTTCCTTTGGATCAAGTTTCAGTCTAAATCGGCGCATCTATTTAACTCTAATAATAGCGTCGCGCTGGCCTAGGTTAAGAATAACCTAAGGGCAGTTATAAATACGCCTTCTATCAATTGTCAAATGAAAGCGTATATAGTGCGTAGCTTATGCGCAAATGGTATTTTAAAATCTATAGATAGGAATAGAGGCTAGCAGAGGAAGAATTTAAAAGCCGGTTGCTTTTAAAAGACGTATAGAAAGGGAATGATTTAAAAATAGGTAACTAAGGGCTCTAGTATCTACTAAAGCTAATAATAATACTTTAAGTCTATTTATACTAATAGTATAAGAGGTTAAGAATTGCTTCCCTCCTATTAAAGAGTTAAGATCTAGCTTTGATAAGTCGCACTTTCGCAGGCCTAAGTAGGAGTCTTTTCTTAGGCCTTTTTGTTTTCCTGATCTTCCTCTGTTTCAACCCTATTCTTAGTTAAGTTTAGAGTCAGATCAGCTTCCTTTGCATCTTTTAAAGTATTAATCTTATCTATAGAAGGGCACTCGGTCTTATAATAACCAGTTTTGCCATAGGTTTAGTAGGTGGCTTGCTTAAGGGGTAAAGTAGGAGAACTAGCCTTAGCTGGCATATCTTGGCAAAAAGGGGTAGTCGGCTTTAGGGCTAGTGTTTCAGAAGCTCAGGTGGTACTTCTGGCGCTTAGACTGCGAGCGGTCTTATTAAGGAGCGAACCGGATATCTTCTAGTATAATACTAAGGTCGCCTTGCTTCCAGTCGAAGGGTTGAGAAGTTAGTTATTTCAGCGTTCGGCATCAAAGGCGTTCAATTGGTTAATTATAATAGTATAGTCCTTCCCTTAAGAGGCCTTAGCTAAAGCGTAGGCAGATCTAAGCTAAGGGGTAATCTTATTCTATATAAAGAAGAACTACTCAGATCTTAAGACCTCTCCTTAGATTGTAGTAGATTAGAATCAGACTTGAAATTAAAGAAAAGTTTCTCTAAAATAATTGGCTTCTCTTATATAAAGGTAGTAGAAAGTAGATTGAAATAGGTCTACCTCTTAGCTAATCAAAAAGTAACTGCTTAGCAGTTCTACCATTTCTTGACAGTTTCGAAAGGGGTTAATCTCCGAGAGGTACTAGGGTTCGAGGTACGTTTAGGCTTGTCCTGTGGTAGATCCCCAAATAAGGGCTTAGTGAGCTCACTCATTCGGGTATAAGTCGGCGTTGACTTGCAATCGGTCTCGGACTAAAGCTAACTACTGCTTATACATTAGAGAAGTTCTGTTATCAAAGGGGGTGATCTTTTTAGTCAGCTGAATTTTTAGCCGTTTTATATCTATATCGACTTTTAAAAGAGGCTAAGTCTCGCAAGGGTAAGTAGAATCTCGCTCAGTAGTCTAATATATGCGCTAAGCTGTCTTTTAGCTTTAATAAGCTAAGGTCTTTAGGCTAGAGATAGCCTAGGCAATCCTACTAATCTCGCTTTGCAGTTATCGATTAGATTAGTCTTAGCGTTGTATAGATTCCTTTAAACCTAAGACTATTCCTTATAAGACGTTCAGGTTCGAAAAGTCTCATTTATCTCAGTTAGCTCAGCTATAGCATTATAGTCTCTTGCCCTTAGCAGTAGAGGAAGGTCCGGCCCTAGGGGCTGGGGTAGGGGTACTTCCTATAGAAGCTAGTTCCTTAAACGAACTAGGTATATTCTATATCTGCTGACTTCCGGCTAGTAGGGAATTCATTTTACCGATTTTGGTTTCGGTAGTAATTCGGTCAAAAAGGGGTTCTATAGAAAAAGGGTTCTAGTAGTATAGTACTCTCTTAACTTCTGCCTATAGCGCTTCTACAAAAGGAGTGGTTAAGAAAATCCGGCTAATAAAAGCGTTCCTTGATTATACTAGTTAATGAGCTACACTTAAGCTCCCAGTTTGTCTAAGAGATCTTTAGGATCCTGACTCTATCGAAAGTCGAAACAACCGCGAATCGATTTTCCGAAAGGGTAGGATATTATTAAAAGCCGTCCCTAGCGGAGAAGAACTTCTTCGTTTAATATAACGATATAGAACTGCTAAAGTGCGAGATCAAGTATAAGAGTAAGAAGTAGTGCAAAAGGCGTATTCTATAGGTTTAATACAAAGGAAACGAAGAAGTTAGAGAACCCTCCTTAAGAGAGAGCCCTTCTTCCTTATATATATAGCAGCTAAAAGCTCTGTTGCCCATTTACGTAATATTATATAAGAATATCCTTTTGCACCTTCGGGGTCGATTCGAGAAAACCCTATATCGAATCGAGATTGCAAAACCTTAAAACGCTATACTCCCAGGTAATTGCACTAAGTGGAGGTACAGCCGTTACAGCTTGAGTTATACCTTACAAAGGGTTGAAAAGCTTATTTTAATTCTATCTCCTATTGCAAGGTGCCTATCGCAGACCTCAGTTGGTTTGCGACGCCTTTATACGTATTCGCTAGGTCGATTAAAGCGTATCGATATTCAGAGATGCTATTGCAAGCGCTAATAACTTAGTCTTATAGATTATTATCGTAAGAATATTTGTCAATTAGAGCTTATTAGCAAAGTGCTAATTGTTATAGCAGAATTTCTAAGCATTTGAGGCGTGTCTTTTCAAGATTCTCCGCAATTATAGTAGAATAAGTCGTCGTTCTTTATACTATTATATATAGCTTGCGATTTTCTTAAGTCTTAAAATGAAGTTTCATAGCTATTATTATATCATCGAAGGTCAAGTCTTAGCGTACCATTTTATCGCAATAGTATGCGTCGGCGGCTCCTTTTAGCATATGCGGGAAAGCTTTTGCATATAGCTCTTTAAGGAGATTGCAAGAATCGCAAAGGCTAAAGAATTTCTTAAGTTTAATATGTAATATATCCTATACGCCTCCTCTATATTTGATATTCTTATTATGATACATCTTACTAAGATTGATGATAAGTTGGGCCGGGTTATTGTATCTCTATTGATTCTTGTATTGCTTTAGCTTAGGAGTATATAGATTATTGTTGTTATTCCTATTATTACCTCTGTCACTATTGTCGTTATCGCCTCCTCCGCCACCTCCTCCGTTAGGAGCTAAGCTTTAATATTTGAAAATATAAGTTGTTTTCCTAATCGTACGAGAAGTCGATCGAACCTCTTAATCTCTTCCACGAGTCTCATCTTATTCAAGAGATCGTTGCACTATATCTACGACTATAAGAGGTAATCGCTTTTGTTATTTTCGGGCAGGACTATAGCTTATAGCTCTCAGTTTCGTATATCGACATTGGTTATTATCATTATTAAATTGTTGCAGTTCGGCCTCTTGAGTTACTTTATAGAGCCGTTTCGCAAATCCGTAGCCTTTATCAGGTCGGCTTATATAGACTCTATAAGTTATCAAGTGGTTATATAGCTTAGCTTTAATATCTCTTAGTGCTTTATCGAATAGCTATATACTCCAGTTTTCGAAATCTCTTTAGAATATTTCCCAAAGGTTCTCGTCTTATGCGTATCTAAATTCAGTTCGGTACATCTAGATCCGATACTTGATATATATTATAATCGAGGCACGCGTTATATATAACTCGTTATCAGTCTCGAAATCTTCGTATTTCTAATCTAGTTCTTTATTAGGCTTTGCCATTTTTAATCGAGTAGCCTTTAATGCTAGTGTTAGTGTATTTATATGAATTAGTGGTAAGAGTGAAGACGTATCGCTATCTCCTATTATAGCTTCTCTTATCCACGCGTCGATTGCTCTTAGAAAGTTTATACTATTGCCTTCGACCCACTCTACATTATAATCGTATTATAGGTTCCCTTTTAATAGCAGCCACTTCTTATTATACAATTTAAGTGTATTTAACGCGTCTTATAAGTAAGGTAGGTTATTAAAGAGGGGTTTGATAAATTCCGAGTTTTCATTAATAAAATTTGTAAGTCTTCTTACTATAATTAAGAAGTCTTCTGGTCTTATCATTTCGAGATATCTTTAAGGCTAGCAGAAGTACGTTAGTAACGTATACGAATAGACAAGAGGTAGTTCTTAGAGTCGTATAAAGTATTAGCAAAGAAGTATAAGTCGGTAGACAAGCTCTTCTCTCTCTTCTAATTTAGCTACCTAGCTGCTCTATAGTTGAATTGTAAGGTTAACTACTAATTAGTATTAGTATCACATTAGGTGATTATATACATAGTGAAGCGCCTTAAATACAGTGATTGTATTTAGTAGTAGAAGCTTGCTCTCAAGGCTATTCCTCGAGGGCGTAGAGTAAATACATCGTTTGCCAAGCCTTCCTTATCACGTGCGCTCATTGCTACATGCGTCATATAACATCCTGTGCCGATACGTTATTATATGACCCTTATGCCGACAAGTCCTTCTAGCTGCAAAATATTAAACCTTCAATAAGACAAATGTCGTACTGAAAGTAGGGATCTTTCTTAGTGGTGTAAAGAAGCTTGTGAAGTTCTAATCTAGCTATATATCTACGCTACTTTTATAGGAGTGCTCCTTGGCCACTTTCAGGGGCTGATTACGTACGCCGGTTCTTAGAGCCTCAGGCCCCTCGTGGCGCAGCAATAAAGCTAGAATTACATAAAAGCTTCGAAATGAGAACTTGGTACTACCTTCATATTTAGGTACCTTTAGCTATTGATCTATACTTACGTATTCTAGGATTGTTTAAATATATCGCTTTAATTCAAGGAAAGGCGTGGTTAAAGATATACAGGGGAATGAGGCAAGTTTCAATGTATAAGTAAGAGGAAAAGAAGAAAGGATGGATTTCATAGCCCTGCAACTCTAAAGGTTTTTTTAGAAGCTAAAGTCGATAAGAAGGGTTTTAATCAATAGCCGCTACTAATTAGCAAGACACTTAATATAATTGGATAGATAGTCGCATTAGCGAGGGTTTATCTTAGGATCCGAAACCTAAACCGACTCTTATCGTAATCATTCCCTATATGAGCACTACTGGTCTACCTATCAACGTAGAAGCCAGAACAAGGAGAAAGGATAACGGCTGAACTTATCTCGAGCAAGGTTCCTGGTACCAGGTACTCGGTAGTAATTTATATATCGAATGCGATATAAAGGGGTATTGTATGCAAGAGAGAGGTAGATCTGAAGTTATGTAATTACATAGAGAGAGACCTGTGCTAGAAGAGATCTTAATCTCCTTCGTTTCCATTGTCCTAGACCCATAAATTCACTCTTAGCTTTTATACTTGCTCCTACACTTGTCACCGCAACAGGTGCCTTTATCTCATTCCATTAAGCAGCTCTCTGGGAAGATACTTGCTTCACACAGAGAGAATAACTTTTAACTGAGGTGAAGATTACAAACTTATCCCGTGAATTCGGTCCTACAAGGATCAAGGACTAGTAGATACTAAATTTAAGGAATCTTTATACCAGTTTCTCCTTTTACCTAATATAACAACAGCGTTTTTTGCTTTTGCTATACAGTTTAGAGCTCGTGTGGTATATTGATAGGAGAAAAAGGAAACAATCATAATCCTGTTTATTGACTCTTAGCTTTGGAGAAAATCTCCGAAGCTAACGCCAAGTCTTAAACTATGTATTTTCTCCCTCCTTTCCTTATATACTATAACCTGTTTTATCTCTCCTTATATCTATTATTAAGCCCTTCCTCGATCATGTGAATATTTAAGCAATCCAAATAGTATAAGTAGATGTCGAAAGAAAGAGTTCACAAACGATGTAGGTATAATTCTTTTGAAGCCTTTCATGAATTCTAGACTTATTCGACTTTTGGTTTGATATTTCGTAGTTGTGTTTGAAATGACTTAGCCTCAACTCTGTCAAAGATCCTATGGGTTCGTAGGAGATACTGCTTACAAGCATCAAGTCTTTGCCTCTTATCTTACTTTATTGATTTGCTGTAAGCCAAATAAAAACTATATGAAGGTATAAATTGACCTTGTAACCCTATAATACGACTTTCTTATAATAAGTACTAATGTGGCGTTTGTTTGGCTTGCGATGAAGTATAAGCCAAACAAACACCATAGTTGTAAATGCTCAAGGGTCGTTTTCCGGTAGGTTTGCAAGGTCGAATTTACTTAGATTCAAAATCCCTCATCTTATGGTCAAGTCGTCTTTTTCTCTGGCCCGCAAGTAGCAAATTATTCCCTAGCAGCTTATGGCTGCTTAGTTTTAACATTTTATCATTTCAAAACCACTTCACAATATTCGTTTTCATTATTAGTGTATTATAGTTCTAGGGATTTTTCGATCCACTTTGTCAAGAGAAAAATAAACATTACTTCTACCCCACTTCTGATTTGAACATATTTGAAAGAGACCCACCAAGGAGCTTTGTGCTGTTAGAGAAAGGATAATACGCTCTAAGAATGAAGTGGAAAAAGGTCAAAAGCTACAATCCTGATCCACTATACGTGGAAGAACGATAAAATGAAGAATATCATGCTATTTGAATAGGTATCTCTTGTTCCTTACAATTACGGTATCGAATTTTTCCTTGTAAATCCACCCTAGTACTAGAGAAGTAAAAATCACCTATTGCTTATCTACCTATTACAAAAGATTTGTAATAGTCTCATCAGGGTCTAATGGAATTAATAACTTATATAGTACTGAAGAATTCTCAAGGGCATTCTTGTCAACAGGGAACGAAAATACCTGCTACACCATACAGAGGAAAAGCTTGGCAATCTCAAAGGTATTCAGTATAATAAGGTTTGAAGTACTCAACTTGCCCTTTGATTAGTAAGAATTCCCAGGTTTCAGTAAATACTTAGTACATAGGGAAATAATCTGAGGTTTTCTATCTATACGCTATACTAGAACTTTCTTTTGCGCAGGGGTTTCGATAGGGGGTACTTGAAGCTTAGGAATTAATAACAGTTGAGATAATTAGAGATTTGATTAAGGAAATGCCAAATAGATATAAAGCAGTGATTAACGCAAAAGGTAGCTATATAAAATACTAAGGAATTCAATAAAAGCAGCATTGCCAAGAATCTAGTGTGCACAGATAGAAAACCTCAGATTATTTCCCTATGTACTAAGTATCTGGCATTCTTTTGATCCGTCATGCTTGTAAGAAAAGGCCGAGCACCCAGAAGCGGTTTGGACAGCAAGTATAGAAACCTACATCTTCGCAAGCCAACCAAAGCCTGCAAAAGCATATCTGACCTTGCCGACGCACTTCAAACCCTATTTGAAAATCGAGCAACGCATGCGTTGTTTACTGTGTAACAAAGTGTTTTCGAGTCCAAGAGCTCACGGGAAAATGCGAAAACCGACTCCTCTTTTCACTGCGCTGCAATCCCAGTTCTGAATCCACTGATTGACTTGTGACTCTAAGATGTTTCAACTCGTTGAGACTCGATAACGTTCAAGCTGTTTCCAAAATCCGAAGGCCAAAAAAGTGGTCCTACTTTGCATATGACGTTGGGAGTATAATATCGCTGGCCTGTCCATGCTATTAAACCCTAAATCTACAAGCGAAAGCTCAGACACCAATCGGCGATTTAGCCGAAGGCTACCCGACTCTAGGGTTAAGAAAGAGACCCTGCTTCGAGTTTAGGAGGCTGAGTAACTTCATAGTAGCCCGATTTTGAACTTTCAAGGAGAGGGTATTATCAACATAGCCACTTTGCCCCTGTAGCGTTAAATGGGTTCACAGATTACCTTAAAACGGAATATATTGCTTGGTACTTTGTCTGGTGCAGAAATACCTCGTGCAGCAGCTAAGTATGGTTAGCTTTCATTAGATTGTCCCTGGACGCCTGAACCTCAACAGTGCTTCATTGCAGGCAAAAAGAACACTAGAAGAAAGTATAAAACAACCTTACAAACCCATATGACAGCCCCTGTGAAGCGACGCTAGTGTGGTCTTCGTCGGGCCGGTCACCAGGCATGTGATTGAAACCAATCTGCACAAGAAGTAATGAAAAAGAAAGGACGAGAATTGTACTAGGGTTTCCCTCCACCGCGCAGTGTCAGGTGTGTCGAATTTCTCTTGTTCGAATTTTTCGTCCATGGACCATGGTGTTATGTAAGAGCAAGCAGGGATTAATGCTTCAACGATATACCTCCGTGAACCCCGGACCATAACCCATTTACCGAACATACGGAGGTCCGAGATCATTGAGATAACCCTAAGAACGAGGATAAAGCGCGAACCCGAGCTGGACGATGTGTCTAGTAAGCCAGCGATCAAGCTTTTCCTCCGCTTGTGGCTTCCATGTCTTTGATTTGAATCGATTTCATCTTGATTCCGGGCTGGGGCAAGGCTTGAAGCCGCGAGCTTTCCTCGCCCATCCACGGAGCGGAGCAACGACATGCCAAGATGGGTTAAGACACGACAAGAGATAGCGCGGTCTGATACCATGTGCTTGGCGATCTCGTGTCTGGCGTATGTGGATTTTCCGAGGAGGAAGCGGGTGTGGTGATACGCACGTAATGTCCGTCCTCCGTAGATCCAGGGGGCCGATGAGACAAGGGTAGAGGTCTTACGGTAGCCGAAACCCGACGGCAGCAACACACCAGGAGTATCCCTGCAGCGGGATTTAGAGTTCCTTTTAAGTCTATTCTACTTTAACCTAAACGAAATTTACCCATCAGACAGAGGATTCTCCCTCGGTTTGACTTTCTCAAGAACAACCTCGATTTGAGTCTGGTCATCTCGACGCCAAATAAGCACACTCGCATCGACACTCCCTCAGGCAGGCCGCTTGTACAGAATCCCCGGGATCAATCTGTAGATCGAATTCCGAGAAATGCCCTCGAGACCCGAATGGTCTTACCCCTTCCCTGATCCATAGTTCTGGCTTCAACTTCCAGCACTCAGCCTAGCCGGTGACTATGAGCGATCGGAAGAGCTTAGTGGATGTTTAATTAGCCCCTGGCAGTCTTGATCCCGAGTGCCAACCTAACCGCTTGCACACGTCCGTTACGTTATATCGCATCCGGATTCGAATAGGTCGAGACACTCGATACTCGCTTAACGAAAGAAGCGATCTATTCGAGGCCCGTCACCGTCAGACCCACCCTCGGATCCGACGCCCCTGAGTATTCCCCTCGCTTAAAAAACGCTAAAGTACGACTGCAGGTAGAGGTTATCAAACACACCGAACAGTATTTTTCCGACGTTGGTGGGGAGGATATATGGCTCGAATGCTATGATGAAAGCCAAATAGCTGGAAAACTAATCTCAGGTACGCTCATTGACTCTTACGTAGAGAAGCCTTCGGACTAAGAAAGCCTAACGCCCATATAGCAGACGTAACTTTGTGAAATATCGTCGTTCAGGAGAATTCGGCTCACGACGCTGGCCTTACCAAGCAGTCGGAGACCTGACTTTTCCGAAGGTTTCCCGCAAGGTTTCGATCCCCCGTACCTCTGCGCTACGAAATCGGGAGGCGGGGATGTTCAGGACATGGGGAGGAAAAGCCTTTTCCGCTTCCGTTGCCAACCTCATCCTCTGCACCAAGGCTGGTTCTTATACGAAACCCCCAGGACGCAATCGGGCCCGAATGAAACATAAATACTTCCTGTGCTTGGGTTCCCAAATCGTTTCGCGGAAGGCACGCAGGATTCGCCCTCTTGGCTTCCCTGTTCGGTTTGGTGAGCCTTACGTAGCAAGTAGAATCCAGCTCTGTGCCCGGTTCCGATGTCTCTTGGGTGGATCGGCTCCGCCTTGGCATCTTTATTTACCTTGGGAGACGCCACGCCTGCGCGCCCTCCTCTCTCACGACGATCGCGCATTAAGGTTGGCAGGGGCCTTTGCTCGGCGGGAAGCATTCTGGGGGGGAGCAGGGAGCGTCGTAGGGGGACAAGGGGGGGGTTGATGGCAGCTTCGGCTTCTCACAGGTGGATGCGTGTCCGGGCTATAATAAGCAGCACATGGTATACGTCGGGGCGCGACGGAGATGGCGATCAGGGATCGAACGAAGCTGAGGATGATTTGATCGCAGATAAGGTGAGCAGCCATGGTGTGTGCATGAGGACTCGCAGCTCCGGACCCGTGAGGCTCGACGGCGGCCTGGTTGTGAGAAAAACAATGCCACCGGCCCTCCGAGATGCCCTCCGACCAAATCAGCCCCAAGATCCACGAGCCACTCGAGTCTGACTGTGTACGCCGTGAAGAGGATGGGCATGCAGCGGTCAAGTCTTGGTCACTGTCGGCTGCCAGGGGGTGACCAGCGTGGAGCGCCCCATTAGAGCAGGTGATAATATCCCGACACTTGTTGACTGTAGAGGATATATAGTTGGAGACTGAGATGACTTGCAACTCCGCAGACCGCCTTGAAATGGAAAGCCAGTGGGGTCCTGCTCCTCGATGTAAATGAGATGATTCCATGCCCTGTCCGTGATGCACGTGATGCACGTGATTCACGTGATGCACGAATGCACGTAATGCACGGATGCACGTAATGCACGTCAAATCAAGTGTAAATTACAAGCGAAGCATAGTGCTCGAGTCCTCTCCAACCAAAGCCTTGTTCAGCCCCACGTCGCCCTACGCATCCCTTGCGAGGGCCAGCCTTCTTCGTAGCAGATCAGAAGAGAAAGCCGAACTACTGCCGGTATCTGGAGCACCGGGTGGGTCCAGACCCTCGTCGCTGTGCACATCAGGCCCGTCACCGCCCGGCAGAAGAGGAGTCCATCTCGCACCTCACCTGACACATCTGTTGATACTAGAATCCGAGCGATGACTCCATCTCCCCGGACTTGGGTGGAATGACGAGCCGAGGCAGGGTGGCCTGGGGCCTCAACCAGACATGGAGGATCTCTCCCAATCCGCGAGGGACCACCCTCGACACCTTACGAGACATCCATCTCGCGAGCGACGCGTGGGAGAGGCACTCGGGATGAGCAGCGACAGCCTTTTCTGCCCGGGGGGCTCCAAGCCGTAGCTGAAATCACGAGATACGTGGTCGGAAAACGGGATGCAGCCGCACACCTGGATCGATTCCTGAGGCCCGACGCATCGAGTCTCCTTGGTCGCCGGCCCCAACACAAGCTACCACATGAGCGCATGTGCAAGGGTCTTCCACCGGAGGTGGGTCTGCAGGAGGGAACATCGTCGCCGATGGTGTTGATTGAGCCTGCGCCCAAGCCATCCGCTCGCTCTTCTCCTGCGCCATGCACGCCGGTTCACCGTCGTCGGGGAATTCTGCCCTTGGCCTCGCTCT
Source organism: Diplocarpon mali (assembly GCA_024741835.1). Classification (NCBI taxonomy): domain Eukaryota; kingdom Fungi; phylum Ascomycota; class Leotiomycetes; order Helotiales; family Drepanopezizaceae; genus Diplocarpon; species Diplocarpon mali. The sequence continues at coordinate 150,143 of JAENRP010000034.1, read as the reverse complement.
CTCTCTCTCTCTCTCTCTCTCTCTCTCTCTCTCTCTCTCTCTCCAGCCCAACATGCGAAGACTGGAGCGCACGAGAGAGCAGAACTCTCACCCGCTCGCAAGCCGGGTGCCAGAGGGGAAAAGCAGCGAGGCTAGCGGCACACCTCCATTCGAAGGTTGTAAGAAGCTTAATCCTCCCAGCGCCCCCCTTGCCTCTCATCTTTCCCAGGGCGCCCGGTCGCGATGACGCGTCGTTGAACGGATGCTACGGGCTCGGCCTTTCGGTCTCGAGCTCGGAAATGTGGGTGAGGTGATCTTTTGGCGTGAGATGCGGCGCCGGCGTTGGTCTGGTTCCCCTCGGATTGACGGGGTCGGGGTGAGGATATTGTGGTCGGTGAGAGGATATGATGGTCGAGGAGAGTATATTGTGGTCGGTGAGGGTATACTATGGTCGGTGAGAGGATACTACAGCACATTAGAGCGTACGACGGGAGATCCGAGGAAAGTATCCGCGACGGTGGATGTCACAATCCAGTCTCGTGCCGTGTCGCATGGCATGTACCATGCGAGGACGAGAGGACCAGACGTACTCCCCATCGATCGCCAGCGAACAAATCCCACACCCAGCACCCGAGTGGCAGCGGCACCCGGCCCCCACCACTCGTTCCGATCTTTTCGCATACTCGCTTCTCCACCCCGCTCCCCTCCGCTCCACCGGCCGCCGAGCCGAGCGAGCATGCCTTGGCCGAATAACCTTAAATCGTAGGCCGTTCTTCGCGCGGCATTCGCCCCGACCGCGCGAG
>JAENRP010000034.1:75988-149333 GCA_024741835.1 Diplocarpon mali | reverse complement strand
CCCCCCGGACGCGGTGGTGCTCACCTCCCGACCTCTTTTTCTCGCCCGAATACGACGGGCCGGACACCCCGACACGTGAGGAGTGTGCTCCCGTCCGAACCCCCCCGCTCCTCGCGGGAAACTCGAGGGCGGGGAGGAGCCACGGCACGTCGGACCTCCCGCACGTGAGCGCTCTCCAGCTCCGACTCCCGACTCCCCGCCCGCAGCTTTCTCTCTCTCTTCGCACGCCCAGGGGAAGCGTCCTGGCCCGGCCGGGGTCGTGCTCGTACTCTCGGTCTCCTCTATGTTATGCTGACAGCAAATAAGCATACATAGTACTTGCTGAAATGATTCCGGATTTCTAGTCCGTGCACGATTCTCGTATATCGTAGAAGGCTCTATTTACAAGGATACTAAGCTAGGGGTACCTCCAATGATATTTGAATGTTAATTTGCCGCTTTTACAGCTTGAATCATAGTAATTCAATATGGACTCAATAGGAGCGTATATAAAATACTAAGAAAATTTGATAAAGCAGCATTGCTAAGTATCTAGAGAGCATAGGCTTACGCACGGACTAGAAATCCGGAATCATTATTGCCTGTACGAAGTATCTCGAACCTACCCTCCTTATCAGCACCCCCACTCGTAGAGGTCGGGAGCTAGGCAGGCGCTAGGCAGGCGCTAGGCTCCTCGGAGAGCAATCCTCTGCGACCGGCGGAGCAGACGTCACATGAAAGCTGACTCAGCCAACGCACCCTGGACTACGGGCTCCCATGGTGTTTTGGGGCCGGCGATCAAGTACGGGACTCCACACTTCGTTTCCAGACGTGTACTAAGTACCATGGGTAAGTATTCCACCAAGGTAGTCTGAGCGTATTTCTAGAGGTTTCTATGAGCCGGGGTTTTATACAAGGGGTACTGCTAATGATATAAGCATACCAACTCGCCGCTTTTCAGACTGAAACTCAAACCTTGAACTATAGAATCCATATTCAATATCCCTACGCCAAAGACTCTCAAACGACACACTTCTGAGGACGAACGAGTCCGCTATGATACGCGTTATTGATAAAAGAGATAATTAGGCAAATGCTACAGAGGTGTAAAGCCGTGATTAAAGCTGGAGGCGCGTATATCAAATACCAAGGTAGAAAGTAAAAGCGGCATTGCCAAGTATCGAGAGTGCACGGCCTAGAATTGTGGAATACGTGCCCTTGATACGAAGTAAACACCGCCTTGGTGGCGATTCCCCGACGTGTCGATAAGGGGATGGCAAGGATGCAATAGACTCGGAGGAGGCATTCATTTCGCCTGCGCCGAGCGTATTCTCCGGCGCGAGAAGAATCTTTCGAAGCTGGAAAGCCCGACAGCTGACTGGTCAGCACCACTACCCCCTCTCCCCTCCATGTTCGAACGCCACTCGGTCGAAGCTGCCACCGCCAGAACTCGAACATGAAATTGCCTCCGCAGGGGACGTGAGGTCCGTAGACGAGGCCCCCCCGGTAGCAAAGCTGCACTAGCTCCAAACTTCGTCTTTCAGAGGAGGTGGAAATCAACCAATGAACTCATCCACAAGTCAAACCTCCAATGTCGTCTCGGCAGCAGAGAGGGACTCCGACTGTCAGCTGCGAGCGGCCTCTCTCCCGAGTTGATTGCCCTCGCTGACAGCGGGACAGCGCTTACCTAGTGAGCCCTGCCAGCAGCCAGCAGGGGGTGAGAGGACTGTGACACTCAAACGGTGCAATACGATGAATACGCGTTTGCGGAGTCCACTGGATCTTGTACTAAGTATATCACTCCCCAAGGAACGAGACTCTCCATCTCACGTGACTCCCGACAGGGTAGGGGAGATTGCTACCTCTGTAAATCAGTGGGCGCTGGTGCAGCGGCGGAGTTCGAGCGCCTTCGCCCAAGAATTTGGGCAGGATTGGATGTTGGCATCCGCAGGCTGGCACATTCAAGGGTTCCTGTCGAGAGAGGAACATGACTACAGTGGTAGCTCGGCCGACATGGCGGGCTGCTCACTCCGCACAGTCCCGACAGCAAGACCACTATCTCCAAACAATCTCGGCCGGGGGGGGGGAGGGGGCAGAAACGAAACCATGGCACGGCGGGGCTCTCTTGTCACCTGATATCACGAGAGGCTCTCCGACACGTGTTTCCGACGCTCCCTGATTCTATGGGCTCCGAAGAGGAAGGATTGCACGAGAACCGGAGTACGCTTATCTGAGACCTGTATCGCGACGCAGCCCGTCTCTCCCCCTTTTGGTCGGGGTGATCTGCGCCGCAAGGAAAAGGATCTGATGCTAAACTGGCGGGGAGTGAAAGTTACCCGCTGGCTATCGTCACCCGCCGACCAGAGGAGTATCCGTCAAGGGGGGACGAACGGGAGTCGCGTGGAGGGATCTTGTACAGCGTCATCCGTCGTCCATCGGCACGTGACTGGCTTCTTGACCGCGCCGTACGCCTCGGGACCATGGAATGCAGGAAGAGACACCAGGACACGGTGCACCAGACACGCGAGATGCCACGGTCTCGGCAGTACCTACCTACCTGGGCAAGACACCTCATCTCATCGATCTCGTCTACCTCTTTCGGGGAGGGAAAGGGGGGGCCGCTGCTCGCTTGTCGCATTCGGGTCACACGTGCCTCGGGGCTGGCAGTCTTCCTGCGTCGAGCCGGATGCTCGTAGGGGGGGGGGCATTTCTGCCACGGTCAGGAGCGGGATCAGCGGGCAAGATCCCATGGCCATATTCGGAGCCGACTGCCACCCAGTGAAGTGGCTTGGGATGAGAGGATTCGGCTCACGTGGCACGAGGCCGTAAGGCATGGCGGATAGCCCCCTTTTGGCCCTGTCCTCAGGCCTGCCCTCTTCACAAGCGAGAATCTCCTCTCGGACAGGCATAGAGTAGTGGAGTGATTTGAGGGGTGAGGACTCGGGCATAGAGTAGTGGAATGATTTGGCGGGTGAGGACACGTGATGCCGACTGTCGAGTACACCGGCCATGGCGCCGTCCCCGATCCCGACGCGGAGAATCCTGGGGGGGCTCGGTCCGGGCGACCTGTTCGGATCCACCCACGGATCAGCAGCGCATGAACAAGGGAAGGGGACCACGGCCCCCTCCGAGAGCGAGAGCGAGAGCAAGCCGCGTCACCAGGCCTTTTGATGTCCGTGAGCCTGCAGGGACGGTGTCGGCAGCTTTCTCCTCGCCTTTTCGAGGCCGCACACTCTCGCAAGGGCAACTTCCGGGCCCGGCGGCGAGGCACATCCCTCATGGCAGGCCCGCTGATATGCGATCGATGGTCATGTGACGAGACACGTGACTATAGAGGCTTGGCAGATACTGGGTTTCCTCTCCGCTCGGCAGAGCGTCGAGGGCAGGCTTGTGCGCACGAATGTAATCCAACGTATTCGAGAAGCTTCACCTGCGCGCACAGTCCCCTCGTGTGAGACCAACCGATCTTCCCCCCGAGCTCCCGAGGGAAAAAAAAAGCTTGCCGGTTCTACGCCGGGCGCCGCTCCGCACCTCCGACCAGCCGGGCCGAAGTTCGCGGCCCTGCTACTCGACACGGCGCTGGTGCTGCGCAGCAGGTGCTCGATGGCGGCCCAGATCTCGGCATCGATCGCCGACCCATTCACGTGGCACGTGGGAACGGTATCGCAGGAACGCGGCTCCCGCCTTGCATTGTTGACTATCTAGGGCTGCATATATGAAAATACTGGTCCGCCTGCGGGCCTCCGAGCCATCAACGTCCAGGTCCGACTCCACTCTCTCAGGACATTCATTGACTCAACCGCGGGTCCTTCTACCACTAACCAGCTCTGCAGCACTGGCTTGTGCAGCGATATTCCTATAAGGACAAGTCAGCCTACCTGCAAATACGAGACCAACAATTTCATGGAGTACGCACGTTTCCAGAGTATGCTCCAGTAGGTCCGGTGCTCTGTTCCCATCCCTCGTCTTTGCACTTCTCGTTGAGCCAGTTCGGGAAATTGCCTCCATCGCAATCACAGTAGGGGCCAGTACAGTACGTGAATTCATCTCCACATTCAGTATTGTCGCTAAGAGCGTTGACGACGGCCGACAAGGCAAAAACAAAGAGGGCTTGTGTGAACTTCATAGTGTTTATTTGTACGAGTGATATTGCTCAGTGGGGATAAGAATGAGGGGATGTAGTCGAATAAATGTCGGAAAAAATCCCTTGCGGGTGGGCAGCTATTATATACCTCGGTATACTGCCTTGTTGCCCCGCCAGGCAGGGCCTTGGGATATGAAGGGAACTTCGCAAATGAAGCGTACATGCGTAACGAACCTTACACAGATACATGCCAACCCGACGAAGGCTTTCCCAAGGGTCCCAAACGTCCTCTCGCACGATTTAGAATTCTGGTCCGCCCTCAAACACGGCCCCATCTCTTGGCTTGGCCGGAAGCAGGCGCCAGCATCGGGATGCTGGATGCCTCCCGAGAATCTGCAGCTCTCGGCTGCAGGAGCGTGGTCTGAGGAGGCTGGTTGATGGTTATACCTCCCCCCAGCTTCGCCCGCTGCTCCAGTTGCTTGGATGTTCAGTCGGAGGGCAAGTATCTGTCGGGGCACAGAAATCCTCCTCCACCCGGGGGGGACCCAGTCCATCTGCATCGCAGCAGCTCGGAACAAGAAGACACGGAGAACGGTTCTCTCTTTCTCTCTCTCTCTCTCTCTCTCTCTCTCTCTCTCTCTCGCAAGGTACGTGAAAGGCGCGCTAATCTACACCCACCCACGTCCGGCGAGTATGTAAGGAATCTCTCTCGTAATACATGGGGACATCAACCTACTCGGAAGCCTCTCGGAAGCCTCTCGGAGGACAACCGTGAGGACTTGTGATGGAGGTCTGGCGTGCACCACGTCCTCTTAATCAGTAGGTTCACGACCGAAGACCCAACTCGGAGCCAAGAAACCCTGGACGATAGTTGGCTGGTAGGAGGTGGTGTGCAAGCTGCCAGATGATGCGCCCAAGTCCAAAACACATGTCGATGTTTCGAGTGGTGAGGGCGCTTGACAGTGGAGACTCGCGACTGGGTTTTCCCCCATGTGGTCGGGAGGGAAACGGGGTCCCGCCGCCCTCCCTCGCTGCCGTGGGCTGCGAATCCACGGTAGAATCCCCTCTCGCAGGAGGCGTTTCCACCGCTCGACAGACCATGAAGTTGAGCGCGATTCGGTCATCCGAAAGGCCGAATTCCACGTGTCACTTGGATCTGTTGCGATTAGAGGATGTTTTGCAGATTGATCTGTCTCGTGCCCTGGAGGGCTGAGACTGTCGGTCGAAGGCTAAACCGCTTAAGCAGCCGGTTAGCCGACTCTCGACCCCTGGGGGACCTTTGGTCTTGGTGTTTCTTGATCAATTAGCGCACACGCGAAGGGTCTTGAGTATAATCCAAAAGGCCCGCTGGCTTGGGGGGGGGGACGAGGGGATTCGAATGTGAGCAGGGCATCCCCTCTGCACACCCGTCTTCTCCTTGCGGCAGCGGGTGGATTTTCGCAGCCCACCGAACGAAGGGGACTACGGCGTTTGAGGCTTTTCCCGACGAGGCCCTCGAAGCTTAAATGCTGGGAGCTGAGTGGCCGACCTGGCCGACCTGAACTTGGTCGGCGTACTTGGGTATTTCTAAAAACAACTGAAGTGAGACGGCACTCTAATTCCACGTCGCAGCCGCAATTTGGGAAAGTCTTGACCTACACACGATCCCACGCCGCCGCGACTCGGATTGCTCGCGCCCTCGGAGCTGAGTGGCCGCAGCGCCCTCGTCCCCCCACAGCGCAGCGGGCGCGCGAGAGCTGGTGAATGGGTTTTCTGGTCCGTCCTCCGTCCTGTGTGCCTCGGTCCTCTGTCCTCTGTCCTCTGTTCTCTGTCCTCTGTCCTCTGTCCTCTGCCTCCGGGGGGCCGTCGAGCGAAACAAGAATTCGAGGGAGGCAGAGGGGGTTTGGAAGCGTTCGAGAAGAGATGCGGCCGGCGGCCGAGGTCTGGAGGGGGCGAAGCATCGACACCCGGCCGACGGGGGGGGAGCGGCGAGCTCGACGTCCAGCGCCGACGAGGCACCAGGACTTTTCGTCTCTCCGTCTCCGTTCGCCTCCCTATTGACCGCGAAGCCGGACGGGGGATGGCCCAAGATGCCCCCGACGCGAGCAAGCGGCAGCGCCATCCCGCCAAGGCGTGCCGTGGCACTGTGCTTGTCGATGCGCTTTGTCCGAGGGCCAAGGCTCGGTCTGGGGGGGTGGGCAGGATGTTGCGGATGGACTTTTATTTTTTATATTCTTTCTCTCTCCTTTTTTATATCTTCTTTTAATTTTTTCCTACTTTTTCCCTTTTTTTTCCTGCCAGAACTGCGGTGCGAAGTGTGGGCCCGTCAACACACCCAAATCGAGCCACGGGAGGTCGTGAACCAGATACGCGCTAGCCGCTTTCGGCGAGGGCTCTGGGTAAGGAGTTTTTCGGGGAGAGCGGAGGCCTGCTGCTGAACCAGAGCCCCAGCATCTCTCCCGTGACTCTCCGACTCTCCCGTGACTCTCCCTGACTTTCCCGTGACTCTCCGACTCTCTCGTGACTCTCTGACTCTCCCGTGACTCTCTGACTCTCCCGTGACTCTCCCGTGATAGGATTTGGAGGTCGAGCTCGCCGTCTCGGAATTGGGCAAGGAGGCCGGCTCTGCTCTGTCCCCGTGATCCCACTCGTCGCTCGAGGAGGAGGAGGAGGAGAACAGGGCCGGAAGAGCAGATGCATCCGACCGGTCGGACAAGGGAACGGTGTCTGCGACGGGACGAGGAGGTCCAGTTTCGAGTCCCATTCTCGAAAAAGCGGCCTCGTTTTGCTTCTAGCCAGCCCAACGTCATCTTCGTATTCCGGCCCAGGTCGCTGGGGGGGGGGAGAGAGAGGAGAGGGTGGAGAGGGAGGAGGAGAGACGAGGAGGCCGGGCGATCCTGGACCTTTTTCAGGGCGTGGTGGGCCGCACCAGGGAAGAAGCCGAATGCGATGACAGAAAAGCTTCTTCCGGGCGGAGCAGCAACAGCAGCTCAACATCTCTGACGGTGGGCGGGCAGCTCACATCTCTGACGGTGGGCATGCCCGAACAAGACTCGGCCCAGGGTCTCCGACGCATCAGAAGCCCGCCGGCGGAGGAGAAGGGGGAGAGTAAGGTTATCAGCAATTAAACCATCGCCGTTTACTGTACCTCATCGATGCGAAAGGGTTTTGGTGCCCCCCTCTCCTCGGACACACATACACGTACACGTACACATACACATACACATATACACACCCATACACATACACACACCCATACACATATACACACCCATACACATACACATACACATACACATACACATATACACACACATATACACACACACTCTCTCTCTCTCTCTCCTGCTGATGGAAGCGGGGGGTCGGGGTTCTCGTGGCGCAAGGCCGACGGGCTCGGTGGTGGTCGAGTTGCAGTCCTGACCCGGTGTATATAGCGTCCAAGGCTTCATCGCGAGAAGACCCGTCGGCGCCAGCAGCAGCAGCAGCAGCAGCAGCAGCAGCACCACCATCTCTTCCTCCTCCTCCTCCTCGTATCTGGGACAGCCGCACGATCCCATGCCACTCAAAGCAAAACGGAGCGCCTAATCTACGCCCAACCGTCGTCTGCACATCGCAAACCGCTTGCTGCCACAATTAGAATTCCCACATAATGCTTAGTGTAGAGCTGCAGCGTGGGCGCGCTGCCGAGCCTGGGCATGGGATCCTGACACCCGCTTTCTCTCTCTCTCTCTCTCTCTCTCGCTCTCCCTCTCTCTCCACTCTCCACCACCTCGCCGGTCCACCTGGAGCAGACGTGGAGACGGGGAGGAGATCCACGCCGACGCCGAAATAATATACCAGCTGCTACCCGCTTCGGCTTAGACCGGCCTCTGTAGCTGGGAGGAATTCCTTTCCCACCAGCCATCTCCCCCTCCCCCCGTCCCCAGCACCCCCAGCCCAAGCCCAAGTCCATGCCCATGCCCATGCCCATATCCATATCCATACCCATACCCATGCCCACGCCCAAAACCTAATCTGGAGTGAGATGGATAATTCGAACCAACGGAATGGGCCCCCCCCCCTCCTCTGTCTCCTCCCCTGCTCCCAGAAAAGCGTATCCGTAGGGCAGGGGAGGGGGAGGCCAGGGCCAGGGCGAGGGCAGGACGAGGGCAGGACGAGGACGAGGACGAGGACGAGGACTTGATATACCGCTGAGGTCCGCTGCTCTACACAACCTCGAAGATATCCAGCTGGGAGAAAAATCCCAACTCTCGTTCTCTCACTCGGCCAGCACCACACTCGGCCTGCCTGACCCCGCCCCACTCCCAATCCATCATCTGGATCATACACTCGCCGGCTGAGCACCTCGACAACCGACACGCGCTACGACAGATAGCACTGGCGGGGAATCATCCCACCGACAAACACGGCCGCGGTCACCAGTCACCCGTCATCCGAGCCAGCAGGATTCCTGACAGCAAGAAAAGAAAAAGAAGAAACCAACATTCCACCTACATCTCGCGCTCAGATCATCGGGAAGCGTCCGGTTGTTGGCAGGTCTCGTGACCCAGGGTCACGTCGCCGCCCTCGCTTTTCACCTCTCGCGCGCGCTCCCCCAACCTGGGCACGATCAGAGAGCCGCACCCACCATCCGCATTCCGAGCTCCAGCGTTGGGAATCGCTTTCCTCCGCCCTTTCGAGTGCTCTACCGGTACGTCTCTTCCTGCTCGTCATCCGACCATTCTCTGCACAGCTTGCACCCTTGGCCAGCTCAGGCCTCGCGCAGCCTTTGCTGTGATGGCGGCATCTTCAAGGGATGCCATCTCGCTCAATCGCTCCCTCTCCTTCACCCATGCACACACAATCCCTCCCCTTCTGCCTCTCGCTGCTCCGATCCGCAAGGCAACTCTTTCTCTTTCTCTCTCTCTCTCTCTCTCTCTCTCTCTCTCTCTCTCCCCCCTCAGGCGCGAGATTGCAGCGCCAAGCTGGCCAGAGGGCTGGGTTCGAACTCCTCTCAGCTGGTGCTTCGCGGCCCTCCCCGTCCGCGTCGACTTCTGATCTGGAGCCAGAGCTAACTCTCATTCAAGGCGACACCGTGCGACGAGAAACCCACGCCATTCCACTCTTCGTCACCGCGGTCCTCCCGTGCGAACCCGCTCGGAGCTTCTTCGTTCTGCCCAACCCCGCCGCTTTCCACGCCCTCCCGCAGCAGCAGCAGTCCCTCACCCCCGACGTCCCGAGGCCGCATACCCAGGCCGCCGCACCGAGCAGAGCAGCGCTTCGACGGGGAGGCATGCGCCGAAGCTGAAGCCGAAGCCCGATACATCCGTGAATCTCCCCCCCCCCCCAAATCAGCATCCAGAGGAAGAATCCGAGGTCCTGGGTGGTGCAGGAACACACGCGAGCGAAGATGGATACCTACTACGGCCACGTGCGGTCGCCCGCGGACGCGATCAAGCTGTTCGAAGCGTGCCGCCTGGGTTTGCTCCCGCGGGTGCAGCGCCGTCTCTCGGAGAAGGAGCGGCAGTCGATCAAGTCCGGCTCGGTGTTCGTGTGGGATGAGCGGGAAGCCGGAATGCGCCGGTGGACGGACGGGAAGTCGTGGAGTGCGAGCCGGGTCTCGGGCAGCTTCCTGACCTACCGGGAGATGGAGGGCAAGCGAGGAGGCGGGCAATTCGTGCCGCCCCCCATCCGGAGGCCGAATGGCAAGACGCCCGACAGCGGCCGCGGCAGCGACGAGGATCCCGACCTGGACGGCGACGGCCCGGACGGGTATCGGTACAAGCCCGACGGGCTGATGAAGCAGTCGTTCAGCATCACCACCTCGACCGGCCAGCACCTCCACCTGATCAGCTACTACTCCCGACCACATCCCGGGGTGCCCGACCTCCCGACGCCCACCACCGATCCCCAGCTCCGCCACATCAACCCGGTCAAGGGCATGTATCCCGAGTCGACGGTCCACGAGGCCACGGGCCCGCCGGTGACGAGGACGCCGATGCAGCAGAGCCCGTACATGCAGCACCAACCGGTCCCCTCGCCCCACCGCAACCACCCGCAAGCCCCCTACGGCTACCAGGCTGGATACTCGTGGCCGCCGTCGCCCGCCCAAACGCCGCCCTACCCGCACTACCAGGGCCCGATGTACTCTCCCCTCCCCCCCATCCCGCCGGGCTCCTCCCACGCCTCGCCCTACTCGCACCACAGCCCGCACATGTCCAACGCCCCGATGCCCGCCATGATGCCGCACCCGCCCCCGCCGGCCCTCGCCGAAGGCGCGCTGCCGCCCCCCCCGACCTCGAGCAGAGGCATGAGTACGGCCACCGCCGCCAACCTGATGCCGAGCTACGGCGCGACGCCCAGCCCGCGCGTCGCCCACGCCCGCCTCGCCGCCGAGCAGCAGGCGCAGATCGCCCAGCGCGCCCTGCAAGCCCCGCAGATGCTCGACCCGCGGCTCACCGCGCCCATCTCCCTCCCCCCCGTGCAGATCCCCCGCACCGTCACCCCGCCCCAGACCACGCCAGTCCCGGCGCGGCCGCCGCAGCCGCCACAGCCGCAGCCGCGCGTCCAGACGCCGTCCCCCCGCGCCCGGCCCGAGACGCCCAAGATCCACGGCGCCGCCCCGCCGCAGAGCATACCCAGCATCTCCAGCCTGGTCCACGCCACGGACTCGGTGTCGGTCATGTCGGACCACAAGAGCAACCGGCACGGGAGCGGCGCGGCCACCGGCAGCCGGTGCGGGAGCCGTCACGGCAGCCACAGCCCTCAGGCGGGTGGCCCCAACGATATCCCGCACGATAAGCTAAACATCGGGGGGGTGGGCGAGGATCAGCGGGCCATCCGGGTGCTGGATAAGAAGTTTATGATCTAGGTCTGAAATGTGTGATTGGGGGGGGCGACGAGACTGGAGGGAGGATCTGTGTTGTGGACCCTCCCTCGGAGCGGGCGGGGGGATGGCGGTCTCTGCTCTCCTCATCCGCCCCTCGCCCAGGTTTTGGCTTTGCCCTCGCCTCGAGTCTTGCTTTCTTTTGTTCTCTGGCCCGGGTGGAGCCCGAGCTTTCGGGTTGCGGTTACGCAGGCGAGCTGGTACTACGGTCCAGACTTCTCGCCCAGGCGCGGGCTTTTTGCATTGCGGATGGCGTTGGGGCTCGGAGTGCTGGCGGCGTCGGGCTATTCTGGCACGGCGCGTGATTATGGTGAGTGGGTGGGCGGGGCATACATGATCTCTCGGCCCGGGGGAGACGCGAGGAAACGCGAGAGAGAGAAAAGTTCAACAGGTGGTGGGCCGGAGCTCAGAGTGAAGATATAACGGATAGGATAGACAGAGTAATACATTTGTTGCGTCAGATCAGCACCCTGGGGTTTGTGGTTTTTTTTGGTGAGCGCCTGCTTTGCGCCGGTAGAAGTTTTGAGCGGCGGTGATGGGTGGATGCGATGCTGCGCGTCGCAGCAGGAGGACCGGTGGAATCGACGGATGATATCGAGGCGAATGTGGGTACCAGGTCGATGTTGCACGCTTGCGTCTCCTTGTCGCCACGATTCTACGCGTGGGTGGCAGTGTGAAAGGGGAGGCGTCGGTGGGTGGTTGCACGTGCGGATCCAAGTGCACCGGCAAATATAGGGGTTTGTGTACACGGGCGTGTGTGCAAGCATCTCCGGGTGAGTGTTACGCGTAGGCCACGGAGAGCGACGGGAGCGAGGGGGAGGGCTTCTCGTCGGATGTGTTTTTACATCTATACGTGTGTAGATATGGGTATCGACAATTGCAGAGGGAAGATACGTCTCTTCTTTCCTTGTGCTTTCTTCCCCTCTCTCTCTCTCTCTCTTGGGGAGAGGGAGGGGGAGGGGGGTGTGATCTAGACGTGAAATCAACGAGTCTCTCCATGCGTAAAGAAAACCCGTGGAGTGCGGGTCTAGTACGAAGGTGTCCAAGATGTTTGAACCACTGGAGTGGAAGTCCAAGAGCCTCGGAGGCTTCGAGCTTGTGCAGGCCTACAGCCATGGCGCCGGGTACGGCGTATCAGAGGGGAGGGGGGAGGAAAGGAAAGGCGAAAAAAGAGAAACGGAGGAGAGGGCAGAAGGAGCCGACATAATTCGACACTGCTATACACTCCGATGCCTCTGCTATTTCTTCCACGAGCGGTGCCGACTTGGCCTGCCCGTCTCTCAGCCATCGTGAGCTGGTGATATAGCACCAGGGTGTTCCTGTGCCGCGACGCAGCCCTTTTTCACCTGACCGTGGGATGAGATCTAGGAGAGCTCTGCTATGCAAGAGCCGCTGGTTATCGTGTGCATAGCAAGAAGTGCAGGCGTGTATTGAGGTCTCGTCGAACATGGAGGATGGAGGCGTGCAATGGTAGTGGAACACGCCTTCTGCTGCTACGACTGGCGAGATCTCATCGTGTGGGGTTCTACGGACGATGGGCGCGTAGAGGCAGTTGTGTATAGAGAATACGGGGTTTTACGGACGATGGGCTCGGATGAGCAGTTATGTATAGAGAATACGGGGTTCTGCGGACTGTACTGATCCCTCGCAGCCTCCGAGGTTTTCACTACAGATTTCCAACGCAAGTCGATACGACGGGTTATGATTACAGCCGCTGCTGCTGAGCAAGAAACTCGATACAGGCGAGTAAATAGTCGCATGAGCAAAGGGCTTACCCTAGGCGACTCTGTTTATTCAATCCCCCTGGGAGGACAGGCTCGCCCAAGAGTCGAAGAAAATAGCTGTTATATAATATACGGGTTAGACTATTTGGCAAGGAGCCAGGGTCTATGGGGATGATAGAATAAAAACTCCACTCGGAGAGTTTTGATCCTGGTTTCTCCATGTACCTGATCCGACTACAGCGTTCTTCGCTCGTGCTATATAGTTTAGAACTGATGATATACGAAAAGGAAGAAAAACAAGTTCAAACAACTCACACCAGCGGTCAGCTGTAGTGGTTGTTCTGGCCAGGCTGGTATAAGCGAGTCTGGAGTCGAAGACTTGGGCAAGAGCGGGAGGTATCGTGTGATTTAAATAATGCCTTTGTCTGCTGCTAAGACGATCGGAGCATGCCAGATCGGAGCTGCGACCCGAGACTTGATGGACTTGGCTTGAGCTGAAGTCAGGCCCTGCGAGCTTCGATCCCAAGCCCGAGCTAAGTCGCGATGATCGATCTCGCCAGACCCGGCTGCTGTCAAGTGAGCTCATCTGCTTGGGTGCTGAGCGGATCAGAGAACATCGATCTTGCCAGCGGACTCACCTCTGCACTTCCCATCCATACGTCGAACTGGGTCTACCAAGTCGCAACCCATGTTCAAGACTTCCACGCCGATGTCAGGAAGCGCTCAGCGACCTGGTCTTCACACCCCTCAACCAAAACTCAGAACCTCCCCTCCGGCTTAGCCCCAGCATCAACCCGATCTCTCACGTCCGCCGCGCCTCTTCACCCTCTCACCAAGAACCTCTTTCCACAGCTGGAGTACCATCTACCGGCTCCCGCCAGCTAGCCAGCAACACCTCCCCACGCTGCAGAGCGGCTACCCCTTCGCTGCCGCCGACAACCTGCGCTGCAGATGTGATGCCAGGCCGTCCCCTGCTCCGCGGGACCCTACCACCCGCATCCCGGACCGGCGCAGGAGAGACCGCTGCTTCGAAGGCGCCCAGTCGACGAGTGGGATCCGGGTTGTGATACCGGGGGGTGCGGTCAAGCGACGCAAATCGTTCCAGACGGAAGGGAGGGTGCGCGAGCCTGCACCCGGTGGCTGTGTGGGATTGGGCGAGTCGCAGGACTTCACTTTCAGAGATGCTATCAGTGAGGGGTCTAATTCCACCTAGTGGCCGGTGTGTGTGTTTCGCTGATCGGTCTGGGTCCTATTTCCCGTCGCTTGGTCGCTGGCCCGGAGGTTTGCTGCTCTGGCTTTGCACGTGCTAGGAGGCTGGGAGGGACCAGGAGAGATCGATGTTACGATCCAGAGAGAGGGAGGGCTCTTCCCTTTCTAGTATTGTAGAAATCGCTAAGGGATGGTCTGAATTTAGGGGGTATCTTAGCTCGCTCAATTAGCCGAAGTAAACAAATTCGCTTGACGACGGATCACTGGGCAGTATTTATACAGAGCTCCGGTCTTGTGTCATTTGATTCCTCCCGCGCTACGAGCAATTTACCGAGGGAGATTCTGACTGCTGAAACATCACCGTTTCTTACGTGCGTCTAGACGGATCATGATCTGGGCTTGGAATGTGTTGTTGAGCGCGTGAAGCTTGAGATGCGAAATTGTTTGGTTGCAAGGGTAGTTTACCTCTGAACGCGTATCAAATCCCGGGTCTGATAAACACCTACGATGAGATTCTGTCACTTGATTCTCCCAAGGCCGACTACTCCTCACTAACCAAATCTTACACCTGTCCGTCAACCAACAAATCAGACCGAATCAGTGTCTTGGTTGACAAGGAATTGCCCTCCTCGCGGCGAGGTAAGAGCTCCCAGTATTGGTTTGAAGAGGGCTATCATTAATTGGATAGCGGCTGACTCATAGATCTAATCGACATCCAACCAACCAGTGCAAAGATCATCGGCTCTCAGGCGCCCTCAATGTCCAGCGCGCACAAAGTCTCCTCCGGAAAACACAACTTGGCGCCGATCGTCTCAACACTCCTCCGATAACCCACACGCTCTCACGCGCCCTGGCTCCTCCACAGCCAAACCACCGGCTGGCCACCGGCCCTCAGGTTCCCATTTCGGTTCCTCCGCCACCCAAGATCTCCCACGCTCTTCTTCATCTTATCCTTGTCAGTCATGCAGATCTTCATACCGTCCGACCACTTTCCGTTGCCCTTCTCTACAACCTCTACCACGGTGTTCTTGCTGTCATCCGGATCCGTGCACCCGATGCGCTGCATCATCTCCTTGAGGTTCATGGTGACCGGCACGTAGAACTTGGTGTGCGTGGCTGGGCTCATGGCGTCGATGGTGATGCCGTTGTGCCAGGGCTTCGACTCGCCCTTCAGGACGTGGATGATGGTGTGCTCGGCGGGGAAGATGTAATTGTACCCTGGCGGCAGGCCCACGCCGTTGAAGTGGTTCTGGATGTTGATGCCGGGGAAGTCCGCGTTGTTCTGTGGGGGGAGAGCAGAGCGCGTTACGCCGTACATGTCGTAGACGGCTTGGCCGGGCCAAGAGACGGGCATGTGCGGATGGTTCGGGCCGTAGCCGTAGTGTGGCTGCCGTGGGAGGTAAGCGGGAGGAGGCGGCTGGATGAATCCCGGCATCCCAGGCACGGGGAACGCCATGCCATAAGGTGGTGGTGCCGGGCCGTTGTCGTAGCCGTGGGCCGTGTTGTGCCCGCGTCCTGCCATCAGGTGTGCTTGTGGGAAGGGGGGTGGTGGGGGGCCGGGATCTATGCCGTGGATGGTGTTGAAACCGCGATTTCCTGCAACTAAAGCCTGGACCTGCTGGATGTGGAAGATGTGCTCCCCCGAGGTTGAGTAGACCGAGATGGAAAGGAAGCGGACGAGCTGTATACAGCTGTGAACGTCTTGGAGGATTGCCTGTTTGAAGACGACTTGACTGATACTAGCAGGAAGCGAACGTTCGGATGTGTGCACCTCGATCCGAGATCCAGGGGCAGCCAGATTGACAAGCTTTGAGCGAGGCGATCTGGGAAAAGACAGAAAGCTTGTCCTGGTCTTGAAGTACGGACAAGGGCAGAGTCAAGGGGTGTTGTGAGGACGAGGTAAGAAGAGGTGGACTTGGCTGGGTTGGAGCTGGCGTTTTGAAGAAAAGAAATCGTTTGAGTGTCATCGAGCCGACGGTCATAAGGTAGGAGCTGGCAGAGGAGATGAGACGACGTGGAGGACGTATGAATCAACCGTCGTAAGGCTGGGGATAGACCGCCGAATCCATGATTCACGAACATGCAGAGCTCAGAGGGGGCTCGCTTAGAGCTCGGCTAACAGTCACCACAGTCAAACTGGACAAGAGGTTACTCCCGCTCATCGCCCGGCAACGGCGAACCGAGTCAAGAGACAGAACTAACTCCGTGAAACAAGCACCGAAATCCTCTCAGACCAGAGCGATGATTGACTTGGATACGGCGATGAATAATTCACCGCACAAATTGTGTCCCGGCCATGGCGTATGCTCAAGTCGAGGGTTCGATCATGCCGGCACTGCCTGGCTTTGTAGAGCAGTGAAATTCATCAGGGCTCACTGATACGGAGACAAGAAGATATCGTAACTGAAAAGAGCAAGACGAATCCACCAAAAAGTGGTCAATTCTACAGTCGTGGCACTTTCATAAATACACTGATGTTACACGATGCCTCTCCTAGTATGCAAGGATTCTCTGTACAGACAATTCGAGAATCAGAGCTGAAGATCCTCACTTGACTACGGCCAAGCCTTGATAGATCATGCTCTTTACGGCGTAGAATGAGCCTCCGTATCCCATCCCAGGGCCAGCGGCAGTAGCCAGCCCGATGCTTTCCACTTCGATCCTACCTGTACCGGTCTTGCGAACAATAACCGATGAGTCGATCAGTAGAGTACCATCTCCCTTGAACTCGGCAGTGTGATTCGATGCCAACATGATCTTCCTCAAGTCGGCAAGACGTAGATCACCAACCTGGAGAGGCTGTGCCACAGATCTTGTTGCTGAAGCCATGTTTGAAGGGAGGACATCAAGGGTGGGGATCTCCAAAGGCTCGACAGGAGCGGATGAAGTAGAAACAAGCTCCTGGCTCGGCATCTCCTCTCCTCTGCTCTCGCTCTCGCCATCTTTTACTAGTAACTTTTGCTTTTTATTGCTGCCTTCAGCGTCCACCACTTGAGAATCGACGAGTGTCTCCAACCGTGCAGTGACTGTTGCAATCCTCAAATCCTTGACATTTTGCCATGTCAACTGTTTCACAAGAGCGTTGGTCAATCTCACCGCCCACGCGTTTATATCCACGCTGGCATCGACAACCACGCCAATCTCAGGGGTGTGCACGTCGATTGTGGACTCCGAGGAACCAAGATTGAGTAGTTTCCGACAGTCGCTGGCAAGAGCAAGCGTCTCCTCCTTCATTCCACCCACGAGAATAAGCTTTCGGGGTTGGATTAGAGGTATCAGCATCTGTAAACTTCTCTTGTCGTGTAACCCGGCAAAATCGACAAACGCAATCCTAACACTAAGAGCCAGCGATCCAGTGGAGAATAAAACTCTAGACGGCGAATTTGCTGCAAGCAGGTCTCTTGAATTATCTTCCACTTCGTCGTCGGAAGGTTGATCCTCCGGACCAGGTGACATCTCTCCAGGCTCGGGAGAATCGCGGCGTTTTCGATTTGTCTGCTGTCTCTTGTTGAATCCATTCGCTATTGGCCGATCATTGTGCGAAGGCTCATCCCACTTGCGCTTCTTACCCAATGTGTCACGGGTGTCGTTCTTATTCTGGTGCTGGCGCATATCCTGGCCGTCTATATCGTCTCGCTCTTCCGCCCTAAGGAAATCTTCTGGCCGAATCACTTCTCCAAAGTCATCCACCCTCTTCCGCCGGATAGCCAAAGGAAACATCTTTTCGCGTCCTTTCTTCCCACGCACGTCATAGTCGTACACGTCCTTCTTGCGGATGAGTATGTTGATGCCGAGATCCTCATCGCTCAACCCTATCTTCTTCCGATTCGCCTGCCCCATGGTTGCTGATATGTTCAGGGACTTTCCTTGCTGTTCCGTTTCCGAGTCTTCTGAGTCCGACGAGGAGTCCGACGAAGCATCATCGACTACATCTGCAGAGGCCTCGAGTGACGTTGCCCCTCCAGACTGCAGAGTGGTTTGCAACTGGCGCTGAGTAGCGAGCCACTGCTGATATACACCCAGGTCGTTTCCTTCCAATGCGACTCGTTTTGCCTCTTCGATATCAATTGATCTTCCTCCAGTATTAACTCGTTCTATAGTCAGCCCGGCTTTCGTGTCTTCGGAGACGACACCCTTCTCCCGCTCTTCCCACCAGGACCAAAGAGTTCTTGCTAAGCCCGTCTTTGAGACGCCCTCCGTTTTTGCCATTTTTTCAGTCAAAATGACCAGGTTCCGAGCGTCATCAGCAATAGTCTTCAGAACATCTCGGGAGAACCCCCATGCAAGAGATGCATCACTTGCGATGATGACTTTTCCAATCGACCTCCCGTGCTTGTCACTCTCTGTTTGACCCATGACCCGATCAATCTGACCCTTGCGCTCAAGCAGCCGTAAGTGTTTGAAATCGAAAGGGCCTGCGCCGGAGCCGGCCCTCGAATTACCCGGACCTTGAGAACCAGATTCCTTTTGGTTGACTCCAGCATTTGCCTCAAACTCTCGAATAATAGCATCGTCCATCCATTCCAGCATGCTTCGAGTGTATCGCATCGTCGCGCCTATATTCTTGCTGGCTAGGTACAGTTTGGCGCCCCTCAACTGGCTATCCTCGTCCTTAGACTCTACCCGCCAGGCATGCTCTAGCAAGTATGCCAGCTCTAGAACGCGAGCACTAGAATCAGTTGGTATGAGAACGATTCCACCTTGACTGACTGATACCTTGATCATTTCCAAGAGCAGTTCGTCTCGCTTTGCTCTCCCTCCCGGCAAGGCATTTCGCTCGCCGCCACGGCTGCTACATATTAATGCTGTAGGCTTGCGCAGTTGCTCGATTACTTCTGCTCCTCCAGCTCCAGCCCCTCCCAGCCATGCTGCACCAGCCAGGACATTCTCACGAGCTTGGTTCCAATCGACCGCATAGACGATAGATTCCAACCCATGCTGAATGTGCCAGATTGTTCCTCCCAGGGTATGTCCGGCGTTGTAGGCAGTTATAGTGAGACCATTTAGTGGCGGAGAAAAGGGAGAGGGCAATGGTTGATGAGGTTGTGAGTATTTCAGGGGATGAATCTGGGCAAAGTAAGATGCGATCTCCTCGCTTGACGGTGGCTGGAGAAGAATATTGGCATCTTTGTTACCTGATATTGTTTGCGAATACGTATATGAGGCTTCTGACAAAGCAGCCGGAGGTATAATAGTCGCAGAAAGAGGGGTCGAAGCGTAGATGTCCTGAAGGAGCGTTCGGCCGAGGGATATAACAGGTAATGTCGCGTAGACCGGGATCCGACCAAACAAAGGGAAGTGCTTACAGCAATGGGCATAAGCTGCAAGGTGGGCGACAGTCGCATGTGTAAGGAGGATGATCGAGAGAGTAGGGACTTGTCTAAGAGATATTAGCTTACTCAAAAGCATGGGAAGCACAGATATGGCAGATCGCATGGGAATTTCAAGGCAGATAGATGGCTGAATGTTTCTTCATTGTTGAGTGATGTACAATGTTCGTTCGACGCGCCTCCCAAGTCCATATCCCCAGAAAGAAATCTCGACCTACTTCTCTAGCTCCTTCAGCTTGGCTACATCAAATGTCTCGTCCCAGCCAACGTCTATCAGAACTTTAACTCCTCCATCGAGCTCCAATATCGACTGCGAGGCCGACGACTCCGACTGCGCACCCAGCAGGGAGCAAAAGGTGAACATCGTTTCCAGGTACACCCTCTATATCAGTACACCTGACGGTTGAGTTCTCCGTATAGACAGACTACCTTGCCCTGGTAGCATCCGCGGAGTAGAAGCGATTTATGCAGACGTGTTGTTGTATATGCGCAATCGAGCGAGGTTGAACCTGCACGTAGGCACGAGAATCCGCGACAAGCCCTGGCTTGTGCGTGCAGAAATTAGCGCGAGCCGGAACATCAATTCGCCGACTGATTCTAAAGGTGTCAACACCACAACCCTTAAACCAATCCAGAGCTGTGAGGCATGCTCTCCAATCCTGGCGAGATGACGATACGGTACTGCTGATACACTCAAGAATCTGCCAGCACGTGTAAAGCTTCGAAACACCGCAAAGCAGACTATCTTCTTCAGAGAACTCGATCAAGACAATTCAATATGTCTGGCTACTACCCCCAAGGAGGACCCAACGAAGACCCAACTAACCAGTACCAGGCTGGACAAGCTCAATTTCAAACGAGCAATAACCAGACCCCCTACCAGGATACAGGTGTAAACTACAATGCGACGCCCCATGACCAGACGTATGATGGTTCGCAGATGCGAGCGCCCGGCGCAACACAATATGGAGGTCCGCAAGGACAAAGTTACTTTCCAGACGCTGGCGCGCAGGCGCAAGATGAAGGACTGGCGGCGCAGATGTCTGGTCTAGGATTGGGAGAAGTTGGGCAACATGGCAGGAAGAAGAAAAAAGACAGACATGCGTATCATACCATGGAACCTACAGGATCTTCAGCAGCTTTTAATGGCTTGCCACAAGGCACCGTCCCTCCTTCGGCATATTTGAATGCGGATCCCTCAATGATGCCTGTCTCGCCCCAGCCAGGCATGTACGGAAATCCAGCTGCAATAACACCCAAAATGTCACAATTCCCAGCTCCGGTCAATGGCCCTTTCAATCCTGCGAATCTTGCCTCCCCTCCCGAGTTTGCTTCTCGGAACGGGGATACGGACCCCGAATTCGCTGCAAACATGCAAGCCTCCGCGCAAGGTCGAGTAGATCCGGATCAGATTCCAAGTGTTCCCAAGTCAAGAGATGTCATTGCGCAATATTACCTGAAAAAGGTTTACCCAACTTTCGAGCATCACATCCCTCCTCCCGCCTCTGTGTCTTTTGTTGCCTTCGACCAAGGCAACTCTTCTCCCAAGTTCACACGTCTTACAATGAACAGCATTCCATCAGCATCCGATGCACTTCAGTCGACTGGTCTTCCCCTCGGCCTCCTTCTGCAACCACTTGCGCCTCTGCAGCCGGGCGAACTCGATATTCCCGTGCTGGACTTTGGGGAAATCGGGCCTCCAAGATGTCAAAGATGCCGGGCGTACATTAACCCATTCATGGTGTTCAGGTCAGGGGGGAACAAATTCGTCTGTAATATGTGCAATTATGCGAACAATGTTCCTGCAGAATATTTTTCGGCAATGACCCCCCAAGGGTCTCGCTTAGACCGAGAGCAACGGCCAGAGTTGATGCGAGGGACGGTTGAATTCCTGGTCCCGAAAGAATATTGGTCGCAAGAGCCTGTAGGACTGAGGTGGCTATTTCTGATCGATGTGGGTCAGGAAGCTCTTAACACGGGATTCTTGGAGGCGTTCTGTGAAGGTATCATCGTAGCCCTTTATGGCGAGGGGGGCAAAGATGGCGAGTCGAATCGAAGAATCCCAGAAGGTGCCAAAGTTGGCTTCGTTACTTTTGACAAGGATATCCATTTCTACAACATGAACGTAAGTTTGTAACTTTCATGGTCGACAACCATGGCTGACGTGATGTATAGCCTGCCCTGGATCAAGCTCAGATGTTGATCATGCCTGATATTGAAGAGCCATTTCTCCCACTGGATGAAGGATTGTTTGTAGATCCTTACGAAGCTAAGTGGGTATTTTGACCTGTTCGCAGAGATGAAATTAACAGTCGTAGATCAAATATTGCTTCTTTACTGAGCCAACTTCCTACTCTCTTCTCTGAAATCAAAAATCCCGAACCCGCTCTTCTACCAACGTTAAATGCTGCTCTGGCTGCTTTGGATAGGACTGGTGGGAAAATCATTTGCTCGCTAGCAGCTTTACCAACATGGGGACCAGGCCGACTCTTCCTTCGAGATGATGGTAAGCAGCATGGTGGTGACGTAGAGAAGAAGCTTTTCAATACGGAACACCCCGGCTGGCGGAAGACAGCCGAAAAGATGGTCGGAGCGGGTGTTGGTGTCGACTTCTTCTTGGCTGCTCCTGGCGGCGGGTATCTTGACATTGCAACTATTGGTCAGTACGACATGTGTTCCGTCAGCTCGGCTTCTAACACGATTAGGTCATGTCTCTGCTTCAACTGGTGGAGAAACCTTTTACTACCCAAATTTTGTATCACCGCGAGATACCGAAAAGCTTTCATATGAGATTGCACACACTGTTACCCGAGAGACCGGATATCAAGCGCTGATGAAGGTCCGGTGTTCCAATGGCTTGCAAGTCTCTGGCTACCACGGAAACTTTTCACAACGCTCCCTTGGCGCCGATATTGAGTTTGGCGTTATTGACGCGGATAAAGCCATGGGTGTCATGTTTAGCTACGATGGCAAGCTAGACTCTAAACTGGATGCACATTTTCAGAGCGCTTTGCTGTACACGACTGCAAGTGGTGAAAGGAGGGTCCGGTGCTCAAATGTCATCGCCAGCGTCAGCGACAATGCTAAAGAGTGCATGAAGTTTGTCGATCAAGATGCGGTCTACACCGTGATAGCCAAGCAAGCTGCTTCGAAGATGACAATAATGTCGTTGAAGGATATCCGAGGAGCGTTGACAGAGAAAAATGTTGAAATTCTTGCCGGCTATCGAAAGAACTTCTCCGGATCGCATCCTCCGGGTCAGCTGGTGCTGCCAGAGAACCTAAAAGAGTTCAGCATGTATGTCCTGGGACTGATTAAGTCGCGAGCGTTCAAGGGTGGACAGGAACCTACGGATCGACGAGTACACGATATGCGGATGATCAAGTCAATGGGCGCCTTGGAATTGTCCCTTTACCTGTACCCGCGTATCATTCCAATCCACAACCTCGCACCTGAAGACGGATTTCCAAATGCCGACGGACACTTGCACATGCCCCCCTCGATACGAGACACATTTGCCAAGGTTGAAGAAGGTGGTGTGTATCTTGTCGACAATGGACAGAATTGCTACCTGTGGCTGCACGCTCAAACGTCACCCAACCTTCTCGTTGACTTGTTTGGCGAAAGCAAAGGCAGCCTCAGAGAACTCGACCCGTATAGCTCCTCTCTACCCGTCCTCGAAACACATCTCAACGCTCAAGTACGCAACATTGTTGAATATCTCAAGACGCTGCGAGGCTCCAAAGCCTTAACAATACAGCTTGCCCGACAAGGATTAGACGGTGCAGAATACGAGTTCGCGAGACTGCTCGTGGAGGACCGGAACAACGAGGCGCAGAGTTACGTCGACTGGCTGGTGCACATCCATCGCCATGTGCAGCTGGAGGTAGATCCCCACCGGTCGTTGTCTGCGACTTCTCCATACTGACATGATTTAGCTGACAGGGCAGAGGAAAAGGGATGATGGTGGTGATAATTCGATGGCGTCGAATTTTGCTGGGCTCAGGCCGCCGTACTGGTAGGCTTTTTAGGGCTGGGTTTATATCTTGTGTTCTATGTATATTTAGCGTGCATTCAAAAGCTTTTGGTGACGTAATTTTTCTTGTCCGCCCTATCGCATGGCAGTTGATTGAGCCTTGGTACTAAAGCACGTTGGACGCGCGTGGATGCTGCCAAGAAAGTCACTGCTGGGAAGGGTAATTACGAAACTCCAAAATCTTAGATTCCATTCCCGCATCAATTTCGTAGATCAAAGTCAACCAATAGTCACTCCCTCCAAAGCCTCCAAAGCTCTACCCCAAGAGATCAAACCCCCAATCCTGGAAAAAGCTCATCTCCCGCCCCTATTGGTTGCTTACCGAGCCGAGCTCGCTTCACCTCGCTTCACACGAGGGTCCACCACAAACAACGATTTTGATAATAGTGATATATATATCTTAATGAAGTTCCGGAAAGATATCTTTCATTGCCCGGGTAGCTCAATCGGTAGAGTATGTGGCTCTTAAAAGCACCTCGCAGCTTTCAGATAACCTCAGGGTCGCGGGTTCGAGCCCCGCCTCGGGCTCAATCCCCGAGAATTCGACTAATGGAGAGTCTCGTGTTTTGTCAGTTGTTCCGTCTTCGCTTCCATACCCCTTCAGGCACACACATATCTCAGCAGGTCAGTAGATATATTATCTGCTGGCCACAATTATTTAGCAGCCGCAATATTGCTGCACTTCTCATTTTCCCATTTGATCTCTTCGCCTACTTTTAGGACCTTGTCCGTCGTTTCAACTAGACTCTGCACTTGCACCACGATTATATCTACAGGGGGTTTCCGGTAGCGAGATTTGTTCTTAGCAAGAAGAGTTTCAGAACTCTCAGCATTTATAGTTTACCCCCTCTCTTTTGCCCGACCTTCTCGCCGAGTTTTACTGTCTTTATGCCCCACTCCGCTCAATGATCGAGTACCGGAGAAAGGTCACGTGCTTACCTACCGTCCCTCGACCTAGAATTTAGCTAGAACAAGCCGCCTCGCCTGGATGGGTTCTGGCTTACAAGAGGAGAGAGCAGGATCGGTAGGCATTCTGGTGTACAAGGCGGTTGGTTCTGAGATGGCCTCTTCCGCTTTTTCTGTGGGCTTTTCTCCAGATTACCGCAAGCTGGTTTGGTACGACCCGCTTGCGTACCTTGTTCCTCCGGAATAAAACCTCAGCACAAACTGAATGAATGCAAGACCTGGGTACCTATCTATCTATTACTACAGATCATGCACGTATTCAACACCCTAGGCCTGAACAGAGGACATTCTAGGAATCATCTTCATTCCGGTTCTTCACTTGCACACGGATGGCACATATCAGCATACTTGTTTCGATATCCAAGAGCCCGCACGGTTATGTATCGTCTACATATTTCTACCACGGAAATCCATCTCGTCCGCCGGACCACTTTCCATTTCCCGTCAAGCTCTCCGATATTGCCCCAAATGCGCTGGACTTATACGAGTCGCTCGCTTCACACATACATTACATATTTATCGTCCCCACACAGGCCACATATCCTCCGGGGTATATATTCTAGTCCGACTATATCACATCCAGCTCCCTCTTCTTACCCGCCCACTTGACAAGCATCTCCTCCAGCAACGCCTTCTCAACCGGTTTAGCCAAATAATCATCCATCCCGGCGTTGTAGCATTTCTCCCTGTCGCCCTGAATTGCGGAGGCCGTCATAGCAATTACGGGAGTATCGCGCAAGTATCCTCTGCCGCGCCCGGGGATAGCTTTCTCCACCACCCCTCTTCTTTCCTCCCCCCCCTCACTCCTTCCTACGAGGACTCTCTTCTTCCTCTCTGCACCCTCCGAATCCGGGTTACTGTGTCCCTCATCCGCAAGGCCGACTCCTTCGTCCCTCTCCCGTGCATATTCCTGTCCCGTACGCAGGATACGTGTGGCTTCGTAGCCGTCCATCACGGGCATCTGCACGTCCATTAGAATGATTGAAGGCCGTGGCTGCGACGTCGACGGCGATAGGAGGTAGGAGAGGGCTTCGCGGCCATTCCAGACGGCTGTTACCGGAAAGCCTAGTTTGCGAATATTCTTTATGGCAATAGTTTGATTAATAGGGCTGCGACGTGTTAGCTATGCGAAGAGAGAGGACAGACGGAAGGGGTGAGAGCGAGATAGCAACGAGCGTACTTGTCCTCTACAACAAGAATATGGATGCGGCTTCGTTGTTCGGGTGTGAGGTGGGCGAGTGGTGGTTTAAAAGTGTTGTCCATCGAACCTTCCCGCGATGAAGACGGAATGGACGGTGGTTGATAACTAGATGTCGAGGTCACGCTGCATGAAATTTGACGATTGAGAAGGTCCTGGTTGTCAGAGCGGTGGCTGAATGGTGCTGCCCAGGAGGGCGATCTTATTTGAGGTGCAAACCGTAAGCCCATCTTTGGTGATGGTGTTCTGATTTCTTGTCGTAGATTGCGGTGCCAGGAGAATATTTCAAACGGGACAGTAAATGTTGCTTTGCTGCCCAAGCCAGGGGTCGATTCAAGATCTATTGATCCTTGCATTAGGATCGCAAGCTGCAAGTTGTCAGCGTTAGCCGGAACAATACGATGGGCATCCTACATTTCTTGAAATTGTCAGTCCAAGACCAGTTCCGCCATACAACCGCGCAGTCGATGGATCGCCTTGGCTAAAAGGCATGAACAACTTGTCAAGAACCTTCTTTTCGATCCCAATACCCGTATCCTCAATCAGGAACTGCACCTTCATCGTGTCCTCTGCGGACTCAGACTCAATCAGTGTTGATGTTACAGTCAGCTTGACCGCCCCTTTCCTGGTGAATTTGAGAGCATTGGTCAAGAGGTTTGACAAGACCTGTCTAATACGTCCCGGGTCGCCCAAAACTTCTAGGTCTTCATCTATAGAATTCTCGTACACGAATTCGAGTCTTTTCTGATTGGCGAACATTCCAAGTAGCTTACAGAGCTCGCCAACAATCGAGGACAGGTGGAATGGCACCTTTTCGATGTCGAGCCGTCCGCTTTCGATTTTGGAAAAATCAAGAATGTCATTGACAATCGTAAGAAGCGCTTTGGCCGAGAGATGAATGCTGCAGACGTAGTCTCGCTGTTCGGCCGTCAAGGTGTCATCGTCGCTCAGAAGCTCGACCATCCCAATGACGCCCTGGAGATCGTTAGTGCTATTTAAGGTAGGGCTAGCTTGGACAAATGCTACGTTCTAAAAGATTTGGGGTGCTCGACTGGGAAGACACCCTTAAGAAGAATAATTACTCACTGCGGTAGGTGTTCTCATTTCGTGCGACATCTTTTTGGGTTAGCGATGCCTCTCAGCTTGGGGTTTCTGGACTTACATTGGCCAGAAATTGGCTCTTCATCTGGTTTGATTCCTTGGCCGCTTGTTCTTCCAACACCAACTTTTTGTTATCCAACTCCAGAGCGGTTCGGGCTCTCATATCGGTCACGTCTATAGTCAATCCCAGAAGTCCCTTGATCTCAGGATTCATGCCACCATCAGCAGCATTGTGTTCTAGATCGGCGACTATACGAGTCCGGAAATACTTTTTGCCAATCGCATCCTCTGACTGGGCGACGCCAACTTTTCCTGATAGTACATCGAGAACATTCTGTTCATAGCCTGCGGTGGTTAGCGACTGCAGCAAATTTGCGCGGTTATGCTACCTGGAACGCCTCCTGCCTGAGTCTGCCGCGCGACCTCAATGGCATCTAGGCCGATCAATGTGGCCTTCTTACCAACATCGTAGATGTCCGCTTCGGAGTCCCAGTGCATACCACCTTCGGCCATCGTGATGACCCTGTTCTTATCGATTGCGAACAGGTTGACTTCCGCATGTGCCAATACGGTAAGCATCTGCAGCTTGTTTCTCGCGGCTTCGATTCTCGCCATAACGAGATCGTGAACATCGGTGGTCGTCCCGTACCATTTCAATATCTTGCCATCGTCATTTTGCAGTGGGCAAGCACGAGCGTGCATCCATCTGTAAACACCGTCATATCGACGATATCGTATCTCTACGTCGTAGTCCTCACCTGTGACTCGATGGCGGTCCCAGGCACCGAGCAGTCTCGGCAAGTCATCCGGATGAATTGCTCGCATGTACTTATCACCAACCGACTCTTCCTTGGTGAGACCCGTAAATTCATACCACTACTTCATTAGCTAAAGCACTAGATATCAACTTTCATCGCACTTACTCTTTCCGAAAACCAGTCACACGTCCCGTCGATACTTATTGTCCAAACCAAGTGTGGCATGAGATTACAAATTGTTTCGTGGCTTTCAAGACGTCGCTGTTGCCGATCAACCAGAAAGTCTGAATACTCTTGGATATCTCTGCTCCAAAATATGCCACCAAGAAACTCTCCGGTGTCATCGTCGTAGAGGCACTCTCCATCGACGCTGCATACGATTTTGGCACCGGTCCCGGCATTGATGAAGCCACACCGATAGCCCGTGAATGGTACCTTGGCTCGTACCAATTTAATACCGGGAAATTCGGTCGGGCCCAATTTCCTCGAGAAATTCTCGTCCCATACTTCCATTCGAGTTCGTAGGCCGGTTCCATCACACCCTTGAGCACCGCCCAACATGATGTCGCCGAAAACGCTCTGAGCTTTGGAGTTCGCGAGGTATTGATTTTCATCGACTGTCAGAATAAAACCAGCAGTTGCGTGACTATCGAACACTGCCTTCTTGATCCTAGAGATACTACTCGCTACCTCAGCGGAGCCTTTCGCTGCCACGGCCGGCATAATTCGAGCGTCGTTCCCTTTGTTGCTGCTATGGGGTAGGACTCTCCTCTCAACATGCGCAGAACGCTCGAACGACAGCATGAAATTTTGCGTATCCTCCGCCATTACGAATGAGATCAGGATCCGGAAATGTATTACTCCGTAGCTCATCGTGGAATTCAAGACCATTGCATCCACTTCGTGCACGATTCCTGCTTCCCCTTCAGCCTGCGCCTGCGCCGACTCGAGCCGATCCAGTACCGTGGCCCATACGCGATTATATAGCAACCTGATTCCCAAATCTGCCGGCGAAAATCCCAATATCCCCTCCGCAGACGATTGTACGGGATTCCGCGAAGCCAGTAGTCGCTGCCCAGCGCGATTTGCAAAAACAACAGTTCGTTGTGGCGACAAGACCAGTATCGGGGTCGGCAGATGCCGCAGAACTGCGAGTTGGAGGTCCATGCCGGGATGCGAGCTCGAAGGCCTCCTCTCGATTGCGTTGCAGGTTGAAGCCATCGTAATGCGATTGAGTCCGTGCCGACCGCACGCAGAGCCTGCCCTTCAGATCCTGCCCTTCAAATCGCAGCCACTGTTCGTAGTGGACCAGAGCTAGTAGTCGTCTTTAAGACCAGGCCTCGACGTTCTACTCTATCGTCTCCATGGCAGTCACCAGTCATCAGCCGTCAGCGGTCAAACCGTCTCCATTCAGTCGTGATGGGAAAAAGAAGATAAAACAAAGAATCGGAAAGTAGAGGCCTATGGCACGGCCAGATAGCTGTGGTATGGCATGCTCTGCTCTGCTCTGCTGGTCTCCATCGCGCCGGTCTGAGCAGAGGAGAGGAGAGGAGAGTAGACCACGCCACGCTGGGGTCACGGCCACGGTCACGCTCGCGCAACGCCGCTTACGGTAGATTGACATGGTGACGATGAGTAGCTCATCGGCCGAGAGGAACTCAATAATATGTTCTAGGCTCAACGGGCGTCGAGACGGATGCCGTTTGGGGAAAAGGCAGGAGGTTTAAATTATTACTGCAATATTGTGGTAGCGTCACGGTGTACCAGATCTAGCTCGATTGAGACTAGCAGGCTGAACTACATCCGATGCGGGAACAAATAACTGGTGTAACAGGGAGTTGTATTGGACTCGGAGGAGTAACCTCCGAGGGAAGATATTTATAGTATATCTAAGTGCCTGAGGCACCTTAAGTGCTGACTAATACCACCCTTTCCATTTAAGAAGGTGTTTACTCCCTTTAGTACGCACGAAGCCCCTTGAGTGATCTAGTGCTAAATACTATACTAGCTAGTAGAAAAGCAGCTAATATATAGAAATAAGTAAAGAGCAATAGACCGATTATAACTCATATCTTATAATAGGTTATAGATACTAGACCTCTGGTCTATACGCAACCTAGTTTATAAAATAAGTTAAGGACTGCTTATAATATATATTTAAATTCCATTTAAGCAAAGCCTTATAAATGGTAGTGCTTTAAGATTTTGCTATTAGTGCTAACTAGCAGTCCTTTAGTAGAGAATAATAGAGAAAAGTTCATATATTGCAATTGGTTAGTAATAATTATCTTATAAAGCTATATGAATAGTATAGGAAAACTACCCGAAATCCGAGTTTTAGGAGATCTTATACTCAGTAGGCACTAGCGATCAATTGTACTGCTTTCGGCAATTTAAAGGCAGCGTTGCCTAGTCGAATATTTTAAAATATAAGAAGCTCCTATTTATTTAAGGTAATTAGGTAACCTTCTCGCAGCTGAAATGCTTTTAAATAATTATTATAAAAATGACCTTATATATTAGTACCATCGATTTAGTAGAGAGTATACGATTTTCCTATCTTATTAGTATAATCGATAATAATAAAAGGGCTACGCTATATAGGACGTAGTTTCTTACCTAATTGCCTTTTATTAAATAGCATAACTAACTGTCCTAGGATTAGGGTTTTATCTAGATGCACTCTTAAGTCGTAGCGTTCTTTTATACGCTAGCAAGTAAGATCAGATCTTATATTAACAATTTCTCGGATCTCCTATCTCTTAATTATATAATCGACTATAAGATTAGTATAATTATTATAATCTGGTAAAGCGTCCTTTATTTTAAGGTTTGGTCCGCTAATAAATACTACTAATAATTATCAATAGAGTATTAGAAACTGCTGGCTAACTATATTAGATCTATCGAACTTAAGCAAAATTTCAAATGGACTATAGCTTAGGTAGGCGATATAATAGTTATTAAAGTTATAGAGCGCTTAATTAAGCCATTTAAGCTATAGCTAAGGTGCGGGGCATACCTTCTTTAGAACCTGCTAAAATATATCCACTACCTTCTCAATTATCCCAATTGCCTTCTTAGCCTTAAAGGGCAATATAGTTTAGATAGCGCTTTATTTATTTGCCTAATTAATAATATCTATATTAAAGTGAGGTCTAGGATCTATATAAATGCCGATTGAAATACTATATATATTAAATATATTAGATAGGAAAGAGATAACTGCAGCTAAATTATTAGTATCAAACGCCTTGGCCTACATATAATAAGAAAAGTAATCGATAACTAGTAGTATCTAATAAACCTTATCCGGTTAGTAAAAGTTAAGGAAGGGCCTAATCCAGTCGGCGCTAAGTAGTTCTATAATACTTAAGACTATAACCTTAGTAAGTATTTAAGTATATCAAGCGGTACTATATTAAGTATAATACAAATAATTAAGGATATAATCCCTTATATCTTTTGCTATATTAGGCTAATAGACCTCGATTATCTTGCGTATAGTGATAATAGCCTAGAAGTGACCGCTATTATTATAAGCAGCTATTAGGACAGTTGATACTTTGCTTAATAGGATATAGCGTTTTTTAGCACTTTAGATCTAAACGTATAAGACGCCTTAGGGATTAGTACTATACTAGTCTAGCTTTCTATAGAAGGCAGCTCTTTGAGTTTTTATAGAATATTAATCTGGATACTCGAATAAGATTAGAAAGTTAGCAATATCTAAATACCACTTGTATACGCAGTACTTAGCCTATGGTAGGAAACTTCGTTAGGCGGTCTCTAATGCAAAAGATCGCAATATAGTTGGAAAGTGCTTGGATTTTAACCATTTAATATATATAGGGTCAGCTTAGCGTAGTTTGGCTATAAAGGACGAAATCTTTAGTAAGACGGTTAAGGACTCCCTTAGTATTATATAGCGCAATTCTTTATTATAAAGTAGTTCGCCGACTTGCCTAACTAGTTCCTTATACCTATTTTTCCTATCCTTCTAAACCTATTTTAATTTAATACTAGATAGGTTAAGGTAGCTAAAGTTGTTAAGGTAATCGGATTCTCTACTTAAATTAAGAAAGATAGTTCTAAAAAGGGCATCGGCTATCTTATTCCTAGAACTTAAAATCTATTATATCTTAATATTCAGCTAGCGCAATTCGAAGGCCTACCTTGCGTAGATGCCCTTAATGCTAGATGACTTTAGGAAGTAGGTTAATAGCTAATAATTAGTAAAGACAATTACTATAATTAGTCCTCGAAATATATAATCGAACTTGCAGCTAAATTCCATAATCGTATATAACTCGCGTTTATACGTCCTATAGTTATACTATAACTTTAAGAATGTGAAAGCATTATATAGGATTGCTACCTTAATGCCTTCTTATTACTAGGTAATGCAATAACCCGCTCCTTATTTGCTTGCGTTAGAGTAAAAGTAAATAGTAGACCTTCTGCTATCCTATCTATATATATTAAGGATATCTAAGCACTTCTAATATAGTATCTTAAAAGACACTTATTCAGCCTTCCTTTAGCGCTAATCCACATTGCTAATCAGTCTTAATAGTAGTAGCTTAATCTTTGCGAAGTTCTTTATAAACTATTATATAATACTGTCGTGCAGAATGGGCGGAGTCTCCACTTATTCTGGAGACCCTCTACGTGACTCCTGCTGAGTTATAGACTCTCCCTTTTCTTTCCGAAGTCTCCTTACTATATATATACTAAATAATATTAAGCTTAAGTGAGTCGGCGCAGTAGGTATAGGAAACTTCTAAAGGTCGATAGTCGATATATTAATAAGAGTTAGGGAAGGAAGGTTACCCCTTTCTTCCCTATAGCTATATACGTATTAATATCCTACTAATTAAGCAGTAAGGTCATATGATAATACATCAGAGTAATAGCTATATTACCTATCTTAATACCCCTACTCAGACCTTACTCCAATTGACCTGCAGTTAGGAAAATAATAATTATCCTTTTGCGCTAATCCAACTCTTAAGTATCTCTTTAAATTAAAAACAATCAATTAATAGCAACCTCTATTAAAATTACCAATCCTACTCGTAAGGCAGGACTAGAAGTCAAATTTCCTAAAAGATATTCCTTTATAAGACTATATGACTTAACTCGCGGTCTAGGCCTAGGAGTCGATCTAAAAACTTTCTTTTATAAGACTATATAACCTAACTCATAAGGCGGGCCTAGGAGTCGTCCTTAAGCCTGCTAAGCCCCTACTATCTTCTATAACCCTAGTATATCTTTAAACGCTTTGAACTTTATAACTATCTCTAATGGCTTTGTAAATCCATCTGCTACTATTCGATCGGTTAGGATATAAGTAATCGATAACTTATTCTTTGCAATAAGGTCGCGGATAAAGTAGTAGGCAATATCAATATATTTCGATCGCTTATATAAGTGTGGATTCTTTGCAAGTGCAATCGCCTTTATATTATCTGCTTAAAGATTAATATAGTTCTTATCTTATCTAATATACTTAGCGAAACCTATATCTTTTAAAACTTAAGCGATTTATAATCCTTACTTACAATTTGATAATATTAATATATATTCGGCCTTAGTGCTTGCGGTAGCCATTGATTTCTACTTCCTACTTCCCTACGATATAGGTCTGCTATATAGTACTGCTACGCTTCTAAATATACTTTTCTGACCTTTTATATTTGCCTAATTGGAATTGGTATATACCTTAAGCTTTGCGCTTATATATTTCATTAGTCCGTATCTCACCTTCTATATGATTATCAATCGAAGGTACCTTCTAAGTCGCTTGACTGCATTCTTATATCAAATCGTCGGATCCTTTAAGTTCTAACTAAGTTGCTTAATAATAAAGGCGATATCTGGTCTTATATATACTATAGTATATATAATCGCTCTAATGTCCTATTAGTACTTCTTTAGATCTCCTTTCTACTTATTTTTATTAGCAGGCTCTAACTTATTATACTTTCCTTCGATTGGAGTACGCTTTGGCTTAAAGTTAGAAGCATAAGTAGAAAGTCCTATTCAGTCTAGGATCTTCTTAATATACTGCTTTTAATCCAATTAGAGTTCTTAAGTAGAGCGGTTCCTTATAATGCAGATGCTAAGGATCTTATAAATTCCCCTTAGATCCTTAGTATTAAAACGTTTCTAAATCGTTATAAAGAACTAATCCAATTGAGTAGTTGTTTTCGCAGCTATAGCAATATTATCAATATATAATAGCAACTTGATTCTACGCTTAGCATAAGTAAATAGATAAGGGTTAGCTAAGCTTTAAATGAATCCTATTTCCACTAGAGTAGAGCTATATAAAAGGTTCTAATCACAGGCTGATTATTTAAGCCTATAGATACTGCAAAGTATATAAAAAGAGTGGCTAGCGCGTATAGAAATACTATTAAGTCGGGAGAGAAAAATCCATTCCTTTATAATTGCTTTAGTAAATGTATTTTTAATATTATACTATCTGTATTTAAGGTCCTTAGCGGCTACTATTACTATAAATATGCAAAGGGTATCTATGCGAACTATTGGCGCGAATGTATCAAAGTAGTCTTCTCCATACTATTAAAAGAAGCCCCTAGCTATAAGCCTTACCTTATAACGCTTTAGGGTTCCATTTGCATATATCTTAATTATAAAGACCCACTTTATTAATACTAGGTTCACGTCCTTTAGTATCAGTTCCTCTATCTATATGCCATTTGTAGTAAAAGAGCTTATCTCCTTATAGATTGCCTTACTCTATACTACTCTATTCTCTAAGTCGTTAACAGCTTTATTATACATCTTTAAAAGAGAGATTTTCATTATCCTCTTAGCGGTTAGGAACACATTATCTTTATTAAAGCTCTATTGAAGTTTAAGCTTATAGATCCTATGCGCTATTATAGCCCAAATACGCTTAGACTCGCGTTTGTCTAAGGTATCTTTTAATTCTAAGTCTCTATTCCTCTTCAAGGACGTAGGTTTAGCTATAGGTTCTATAGGCTTATTATTTAAGGAACCGCTTTCTAATAGTAGAGGCTTATTATTACTTATACCTGTTTCAGGAACATCCTTTACTATAGGCGCTTTAATTAAAGGGACGATGATATCGAAGTTATTCTATACTTTAGGCAGTTCGCGGACGATAAGAATAGTCTGTTCGGCCTTTGGACAACCAGCTAGTCATCGATTAGCAGGTGCGCTTAATATGCTTAAGCTAAGAGAAAGGGGTTATTAGTTTAGCTTAATAGTATTACTATTAAGTGGTATACCTTGCGAATCTCTAGGTATACGGAGCTTTAAGGACAGCTCCCTCCTATTTTAAGATTCGTCAAACTCAACTACTAAAAATATAATTACTTACCCTAGATCTAGCGCATATATTATCTATTGCTTTATTATCTATTTAATATACCTAACAAATATATACTCTCTACCTTAGTCTATTAGCTTCTTACTCTTTATACCCGCAGGCTAAGACTTTGGGCTAATATAAGAGTAGCAGATGCTTTTAAAGACGCAGATATAGTCTAGGCTTAGTTTCTATCTGAAATATGCCTTATATAGTAATATTCGAGTACTATTAACTATTAGTCTACTACCTATTCTATTTCGCAAGTATATATCTGCCTTAACCGCAAGGTCCTAGAATTCCAGTAGTAGGTCAGCATCTTATAATAGAGTGCGACAGTTAGTCTCTACTTATTAGATACTTCGCTTAGCGATACTATTCTAGTAGGAACCTTCGTATATTATAGTTAGTTTATAATAAACTCCTTATTTTACTTATTTATTAAGCTTTGCCCTAATCTCTAATGCGTTATTAGACTTAATAGCTATTAGCTTTAACTAGGTCTGGCGTTCCTCTATTACTTTCTAAGTTTCTAGCTTTTCTATAAGCTTAGATTTAGTCCTAGCGCAAATAGTCTATGTCTGCTGAGTGGAGTTATCTACTATTTAAGAAAACCAATTATTTCCTCTAATTAAGGTTATAAATAGTCTAGCAGTATTAATAGATATTAGCGCTAGTATCGAATCTTTCTATAGACTAAGCTTAATTCGCATCCGATTTCGAAGTTTTATTAGCTTATAAATTCGGCATACTAGGCGATCCTTTAGTACTTAGATCTTCTATTTTAGGGTCGAGACCTTATATAGGCCTCTCAATTTCTTTAGCCTTAGATGCGCGAATCTTCTATGTATTAGCTAATACCTTAATAGGCTTTCGGCTTTTAATAGCTTTAATAGCCTATTATTAGTCGATACTTCGTTATTAGCGGCTAGAAAGGACTAGTAATAGCAGTTTGAGGTTTTGCCGTTTTCCAATTGCGAGCCTGGCTTAGGAGTTGTTTTTAGTAAAACCGCGAGATCCACTTGCGGTCCCGGCTTAGGAGTCGATTTCCTAGAAATAGCAAGATCCACTCGCAGTCCCAGCTTAGGAGTCGTTTCTAACGAATTCGCGAATTTCACTCGCAGTCCTGGCCTAAGAGTCATTTCTGCGAATTTCACTTGCGATCCTAGCTAAAGAGTTATTATTAGCGAATTTACAGAATCCACTTGCAGTCCTAGCCTAGGAGTTATTTCTGCCAAATTCACTTATAATCCCAGCTTAAGAGTCATCTTTAAGGACACCTTACAATCCACTTATAGTCCTGGCTTAAGAGTCATTTTTGCGAATTTTACTTGCAATCCTAGCTTAAGAGTCCATCTATTCTCCTTATCCTCGCTCAATTATATTAAGGCAGAAAGTGCACTTTCCTTAAAGGAATTCACTTATAGGTCCAGCCTAGGAGTCAATTTCTATAATATCACCTTTAAGATAATGTAAAGTCCATCTTTGATTTTAGCCTTAAAGATCACTTTATAATTATTATTTATAAACTATATAAATTGATTATTAAAAACTCTAATATAATTCAATTTTATATAGATCTTACAATTAGATAAGAGATTAATACTTAAACTAGGCATAAGGAGAACATTTTGCAAAAGGAAAGAAACGCTAGCAATATTCATCTCTACTATACCTATCAAGTCCGCATATAACCTTCTACTACCAACCTTAATAGAGCGCCTTTTTATTTTAGTAAGCGGGCCTTTAAATAAGTAGGATTTATCAGTTATATATGCTATATAACTAGTATTACTATACCAGTCGGATTTAAAGATCTTATAAAGATCGGCTTTTAAAACGTAAGCATCTTTATTATAATTATTATCTAAATCATTAGAAGTGGATTTAGGTTCAAATAACCTACTATTATTATTAGAGGTATCTGCTAAAGTTCTAGCTAAATAGCCTTTTCCTTTGCCTTTCCTTAGTAATTGCGGCCTTTAGTAGGATAAGGGCAATTTGCTTCTTAACTTCTGCTTCAATTGCTTCTTAATATTAAAGCTGGCGACTATATTAATCAGTTGCCTTTTAACTTTACAATTAGTAATATTATAAGTACTATTATAGAAGTAGCATCTCCGATAAGCTCAAGGGCTCGTCCTACGCTCCTTCCTCTTCTCGGGCTTATTATTGCCTTATAACGCGGCATTTGCCGATTTAGAGTATCCTTTAAGGTCTTGCTTAATAGTTCGAAGGAGGTCGATCTTCTTATAGATCTTAAGGTTGGGTTGGACGAAAAGAGATTGTTTTGCAATAGCGAACTTAAGAGGGAGGCCATTAAGTAGGAAATTAAAAAGCTGAGTTTCTTTAAAAGTTATAGCCATCCTAGGATCTGCGGCTCTTACTTTCCTCCTCGCTTTACGCAATATAGACTAAGCAGAGTTTATATTTATATCTATATCCTTACTATCTTTATCTTTTCTATATTAAAATAAAGTGATCTGCTATAGTAGATACTAAGTATTGAGAGCAGTTGTCTAAGAGTATTTTGCCTTTAAAGTATCCTATCTTATCTTCGCATTATTATAAACTTAAATAAAATCTTAGTCTTTATTGCTTAAACCTCTATTGATCTTAAGCTTGCATTTAGCTAAGGCCAGCCTATACTCCTTCTCCTTTTCTATATTTAAAATCTGCCTTTAGGATTCTTAGTTATTATCTACTAAAGCTCTTAAGCTAAGCTTATTTAATATATCTGGCAAATCTTTAGCAATTGTATTAGCTATTAAAGTAGAAGTAGACGAATCGGTAGAGGGAGTATAAAGGGCTATTTTTGCGTATTTAACAAGTGTCTTTTGAATCGCTATTTCGATGCCTTTGCTTTTAAAGTAAAGCTCTAAATCGTCGAACTATTATTGCCAGTTCTTTTAAGAGAGTTGGAGGTCTCTAGGCTTAGTATTTCGATCGGAATCGGATGCTATTACTATTTCGAATAGAATTGCATTTAAAATCAAATAAATTAAATAGTTAAGGGCACTCCTCCTATCGAAAAGTTAAAATGATTAAATAGCAGGTATTATAGAAGTATTAAATAGGGAGGAAGTCCTCTTATTAAAAAGGGTTTTTAGGCTATAACGCAGGGAATCATACCTCTTACGAAATATAATAAAGCAAGGAATTATACCTCTTGCAGTACCAAAGGGTTATAGAGCAAGGAATCATACCTCTTGCAATACAGGTTGGCTAAATAGGGAATCACACCTCTTATTCGCCGATTGCTCGCCTCTTACTATAAGTCTTATTCAACTTCCTACTAATAGTTGCAGCGCAAGTGCTTTCTAAGGGAAGTTAATAATCTATTATCGGTCTATCTAAGGCTTATAACCTATTAAGCTTAAGTAAGTCGGCGCAATAGGTATAAGAAACTTCTAAAGGTCGATAGTCGATATATTAATAAGAGTTAGAGAAGGAAGGTTACCCCTTTCTTCCCTATAGCTATATACGTATCAATATCCTACTAACTAAGCAGTAGGGTCACATAATAATACATCGGAGTGATGGCTATATCACCCATCTCAACAAATAATAATATAATCAATTATCTTCTCTTACTTCTGCAAGCCTTTTAAGCGACCTAATGAAGGCCCTTCAGCCGATTGCACTATAGTTATAAGCCCTATGAGCACTTTAATATACTTTCTCTTTGTATGCAACCGGCTAAAGGGCCCTTTAAGCTCCTAACCGACTTTTCGAGTATTTATAACGACTTAAAGGACCTTTATTTTTAATTAACAAATCTCTATTTTCTAATCGAACCTTATTTGCAAACTTCATTTATATACCTAACCTTTTCATTAGACTTTATTTAATATGTCTAACTCTTCGAGTATCTTTAAGCCTTGCCTTAATACCTTTGCCTCTTAAGTAAAGTGGTTTAGTAAATATATATTCTTCGCTAAGTTTTATAATATTACCATTTTTACTAATCTAAGACTCCTATTTAAGTCAATTATAAAGACTAAGCCTCAAGCTCCCTTTATATAGGAGCTTAAGGAATTGGAAACGGCTAACCTTTGTATAGCATACGCAAGGTTATATAAAGAGTATATAGCGACTCTATTTAAACAGATTTACGCCCGCTTTCCCTTAGGAGACCTGTTAAAGGCTCCTCCTCTATAGGCTTTTTATAAGGATATTAAGGATAAATATAAAATCCTAATAAAGGAGTACCATATACGCAAGGAGACTTAGAAGACCTAATGCAAATACTACGAATTACTCTTAGAATAGGTCTTTAAGACTGTTAATAGAATGCTCCTAGCTTCCGCAATAGCTTAATTATAAATCCAAGCTAAGAAGCTCTCCTTCTTAATACTTAATAGAGATACTCTTATAAGTGGAACTACTATTAACGACCTATATACTAATTTGGTAAACTAGCAACTCTTACTCTAAGGCCTAGTATTTATTTTAAAGCGTGATATTACGCCTTCTAATAAGGCTATTCAGTCTTAAATAAGGCTTTAATACTGCGATATACTACGCTAAGGCAAAACTAAAAGAACTAATACTTAGCAGTAGATCTAGGAGTAGTAAGAGGTATACCGCTTAATAAAATAATATAATCTCCTTAAAATCAAAGGGAGATTAGGAGTTACTGACTTTTTAAACTTAATTATAGTAAAGATTAATCTGAGTTAGGCGACTTGCTTAAAGGAGGAAATTATCACTAATAAGTAGATAGGAACCTTATATAAGCATAACCTAATGCAGCTAAGCTGCGCCCTAGTAGGTATTAAATCTAATAGAGCAATCGATAATAAAGGGCTAGCAGTTTTTACTACTTAAGAGTCTCTCCTAGATGCCGAAACCCCTTTGCAGGCTCTAGCGAGCAGCTCCCAAAATCGCTTCATAAGCTTTAAAAGGGAGATTAGGCCTAAGTGCCCTTATAAAGGCTCTAAAAATCACTATTAGAAGCCTTAGGACTATTAGAAACTATTATATGCTATAGATAGGCGCAAGGAAAATATAAAGGTTCTCCCTTTATAAGAGGAAGTCCTACGAATACAAAAGGCGTTAAACGCAGGAGACTAGTTCAAGGGTCTTTAAGCATAGCTTAAGGAGAATAATATTGCAGTAATAGCGATCGACAAATTTAAAGGAAAGGCTTTAGCCTTTAAGGAGGATAGTTTAGGCAAAAGGGAGAACTTACTAGTCTTTATAGTAATAAATCCCTTTGCCTTTAACGCTTTTAAAGAATCGTTTAATATTTACTACCTCTTTAAGCTAGAACGCTACCTGCTTTCCTTAAGTATACTCTTTAACAATTGCATAGCCACTTATATTATTAATTTAAAGGATTTACTTATCGCAGGCACCTTTAAGCCTTTTAGCAACCTATAGTAATATATTAAAGTAGGTACCTCAAGGCTCTTAATCATTAGGAGAGGTAATAGATATATAGCAGACTCTCTTTTATAGCATAATAGCTCTCTTATAAGGATAACGCTTTGCAATATTACTATTATAAAGGAGTTTACTACTAATATTATCTTAAAAAGGCTCCTTGCGGATAAGGGCTTTTAATACTCTAGAGTAGACCTTACTTTGCGCTTTAAGAGCATTAGAGATTTTATAAAGCGAGCTTAGTTAAAGCGTTGCTATAATCTCATTTTCTTTAAATATAAGCTTATTAACTATTTAGATCTCCTAAATATGCTTTAATATGACTTCTCTACTTTAATAGCGTTCCTTATAGCTAAGACGACGCTTTATAATAGGTTCTAGTTTAGCTATATACCTACTAAGGTATAGGATGATAACGCGTACACTTAGCACCTTTGCGCTAGCTACTTAGGTGCAAAGGCTCTTTAAGTGCTAGTTAAGTGCGCTAGGGGAGTAAAGATCAGGGGAATACAGAGGCTAAAGTGCCCTATATGCATAGTAGCGTCTGCTAGGCAAGTTATTTCTTATACTACCTTTGAAAACCGATCTCTAAGGCCCTTCTTTAAGATCTCTTAAGATCTCTTTAACTTTTTAAACAACTTATATAATAGTTGCTTATAGGTTCTTTTAATTAAGGATAAGTATAGCAGTATACTCTAGACGTTCTTACTAAGATTAAAGGGCAGAGATATAATTATAAAGGTCCTCTAGGCCTTTGAAGTATAAGTAAAACGCTAATATAGGCTTTCTATTTGCAAAATTAGGCAAGATAATAATACTTTAATAATCTCCTTAAGAGAAGACTCTCTTATAAAGTATTAGAGATAGGTAAAAGAGGAGGGAATCGATTTAGAGCTTACTCCCACTTATATATACCAACCTAATAGAGGCGCGGAGTAAGTAGGAAGGGAGTTGATTAAACGCTCTATTAAAATAAGGATCTATACCAGGCTTTTAGCAAGCCTTTGGCCAAAGGTTATAAAGGCTGCTATATACCTTTATAATATCTCCCTACTTATTAGGAAGAAGATGATCTTATTAAGTAAGGCTTTTTATAGTTAGTTTAAGTAGTATTTTCGATTCTATAAGCTGCTGCTTATTAAGCAGATAATAGTAAGCTTAAAGCCTAACTAGAATTGCGTTTATATGTATAGCGCTTGCATATACCCTTTAATTAAAGAGAGGGAGGTAGGGAGGGACTGCCGAACCTTTAAAATTGAACTATAAGGGCACTTAGGTTACTTAATTAAATATATTACCTCTAATATTTATAGAATCTGGGTTCCTATACTCTAGCAAGTAATAACGACTTATAATATCGAATTCGATAAGTCTCTCTTCTATAGTCCAGAAGCTAAGCGTGCAAACCCTATATTATACTAAGAACTTAAGATAACCCTCTAATTGATTAAAGAGGGAGAGGGAGCTTAAGACGCTAAGTTCGAAGGCATTTTCAAGGAATCGGAGCTTATTGCAGGGCTAAACGCAATTACTGCAAAAGAAGCTACTATATAAGAAGAGCTTATATTATAGACCGATGCTGCTCTATAGCCTCTAACTAATGATATAGAAGGCCTTAATTTAAATCCAAATTCTCTAAGAGACCCGCTTAAAAACTCAAGGGTAGAAGCAAGCGAATTAGAAGCTACTTCGCTAGTCTTTAAGAAGGCAAATAGCAACTAAAGCTTAAGGGTAATGATTCCTTATAAAGGCCCTACTAAAGAAGGAACTATAGACGACTCTAAGGGAGTCTTTAGAAATAAGTTCTATAAGGCGATCGGCAGATCTTTAGCTGCTATTTTATATAAGAAT
This sequence comes from Diplocarpon mali, assembly GCA_024741835.1. Lineage (NCBI taxonomy): Eukaryota > Fungi > Ascomycota > Leotiomycetes > Helotiales > Drepanopezizaceae > Diplocarpon > Diplocarpon mali. Next base: position 107,499 of record JAENRP010000034.1, on the reverse strand, counting down.
AAAGATGGCTTAAGGGCTTTAAGATAGAGTCTTTAATTATAAAGGCAGGCTTTAATAAACTCTAGTAAAAGGCTAGAAGCACTATTACTAAGATCTAAGAGGAGCTCTAATAGTCTTATAAGAAGCAATCTAATAAAAGGAATAGGCCTTAATAATATAATACCTTAAGTTGTAATACTAGCTCAAAGACTATAGGCTTAAGAGATAAAGCTACCTAGACTCTTAAAGGAACCTCTAGTAATAATAAAAATAGAAGAGGAGACCTATAAAGAGAAGCATAAAAAGGAACTCCCTCTTCTTAAGTAAAAGAGGATAAGACGCTTAAGCGTTAAGCAATAAGAGATTTTAAAAGTATATACTACTACTTTAAAGCATATATTCTCTTAAAGTAATATTAATTTACCTTACTCTTTATATATATAAGAGTTTATATCAACCTTTTAAGCGAACAAATAGATAAGGGAAGATAAGAAGGACTATTTAATAGTTTATATAATCGTTAAAGCTATAGTTAATAGTTAGGTAAAGGATAGAGCGCAATCTCTTAATTGCCTATAGTACTAAGGCTCTTTGCCAAAGCCTTCGAAAGGATGGCTAAACCTAAAGAAGCACCCTTTTAATAAATAATTTAAGGAAGGAGAGCGCTAGGAGATTAGGAATTTGAAATCTCAGAGTTGCTAGAAAATCGTATAAAAGGACTACTTAAAGCCCTTGCCGATACTATTAAAATGGGTTTTTACCTATAAGGTCAATAGCTCTAGCGAGCTTCTAAAGTGCCGATTATAGCTAGTTATATAAGAGGATCTTTAAGATAAAGCTTTAATTTTCTCAACCTATATAGCTATGCTTGCAGCAAGGTCTTTTAAAATACTAATAGCGCTTGCCGCGTACTTTAATATAGAAGTAAAGTAGTTCGATATTATTAACGCGTTTATCAACGCTTTTAAAGACCTAAGGAGTACTCCAGTCATATGCTTCCTATTAAATGGCTTTAAGCGCCTTAGTATAGTAGTAGAACTGGACCACGCGCTCTATAGGCTAAAAGACTCTTTAGTACTATAGTATAAGAACTTCGCAAGAACGCTTAAGGGCCTTTAACTTAAGCTATTAAGCGAGAAGCCTTATATTTTTATAATAAAGGATTATATAGTCTTTATAGCGTTTTATATCGACAATATTTAAGTGTTATATAAGGCCTTTAACTTAGATTAGGCGATTCGTTTAATTAAAGACCTAAAGAGGGCATACGAGCTTACTATTATAAGAGATATCTCCTAGTTCCTTAAAGTAAGGATTATTTAAAATAGAAAGGCAAAGAGGATCTCCTTAATTTATAATACCTATATTAAGAAGATCGCTCAAAAGTTCAGAGCTAATATAAGGAGAGTGCCTAATACTCTACTACTAAAGAAGGAGTTTATTAAGAACTTAAGGCAAGCTTCTTTAAAAAAGGTAAAGGAGTATTAAGAGAAAATAGGCTCTATTCTTTATATAGCAATTATAATACACCTAGATATTGCGTTCGCAGCCTCCTAACTATCTTTCTTCTTAACTAATCTAAGCTCTAAGTACCTCTTAGCTGCGGATTAAACGCTTTAATACTTATATAGTACGCGCTTCTTAGGAATTGCCTATAGCTTTAAAGCTAAGGAATACTAATTGGTCGCGTCTTTAAATGCTTCTTTTAAAGATAATTAAGAGACCTGCAGATCCTCTTAAGGATATATCTTCTTCCTATTTAAAGGACTGATTATTTAAAAAGCAAATCGCTAAGCAACTATTACACTCTCCTTTACTAAAGTAGAACTCTATAGTATAGTTTCTACTGCAAAGGAGATAATAGCTATAAAACGCCTCTTTAAGGAGATTCGCATAGACTTCCTCTTTAAATGGAATATATATTATAATAATTAATAAACGATTTGGCTAATTATTATAAAGAATAAGAAGATTAAGATAAGCCTTTAATATATCGAAATTAGTAATATATAGATCTGCTAAGAGTATTAGAAAGGAAGCTTTTAAATAATCTACCTCCTTACTAAAGAGATATACGTAGATAGGCTTACTAAGAACTTAGACCGCTAGAAGTTTAAAAGCTTTATTCATTTATTAAACCTTTAGAGCTTTTAAATAATCGTTCGGCAACTTATACTTGCTAGTAAGTAATTACTTATTATTAAGAGACTTATACTTATAAGCTCTTACTCTTTTATAGTTATATTTATTTATTTTCTTTTATAAAGTGCACTATAAAAGCTTCTCCTTTTTTAAAAATATAGAATAGGTAATATTCCTAAGCTACTATTATAAGGTGCGACCCTCTCTTAGATTCTCCTAGTTAGGGCCAGGAGCTAAGATATTATAGCTAAGAGCTTTATATAGATCTCCTCTTAAAAGAGGCCTACTAGCACTCCCTTAGCCAAAGGCCTATTAGCAAATATACTAGCGATAGTAAGGGCGAAGGCAAAGGGTGCGGCAAGGGCGATAAAAGCAAGGGCGGTAAGGGCGGTAGCAAAAATAGGCGCGGTAATAGTAGGGGCTAAGGAGATAAATAGGAAGATTATAGCAGCGGCTGCGATAGCAGAGGCAGAGGGGATAGGAGCGGTAGTAGTAATAGGGGCGAACGGGTCTAAGCCAAAGGGACTAGGAGCGAATAGGAATGGTATACTAAGAATAAAGGAGGTAGCGATACTACTACTCACAGGAGTAGCAGGCCCTCCTAGTACTAGGGTCCAATCGCTCCTATCTTTTAAAATCAGCCTAGAACTTAATAAGACTTGATAAATGTACTATAGAAGCTTTAGAGCGCACCCTTTACTATATTAAGTAGTAGTACTACCTCCTCTTTAAAGGCGCCGCAGGCGCAGGCTAATATAATAGCCTCTTAAAAGGCAAGGAGAGGTCCGCTAGCCTATTAGCAGCTATTACTTAGTACTATATAACAAATATAATACGTACTAAAGGTGCTATTAAAGTACTAATAATCGAGATTGCTAATGCTCTTATATATAATATAATATACGTACGCATTATTGCGCTCTATTATAGGCTTAGGTATATAGCGCGCAGCAAGGGCGAGGCTCTTAAGTGGCAGCAGCAGCAGCAGAGGCGGCAGCGGTAGCAAGGGCGATAGCAGCAGCGGCTTATTACTTAATAGGCGCTAAGACAATCGTACTAAGGTTATAGCTCCTAAAGGAGCGCTAGCGACCTAGCGCAAAGTTAGTATAACGCAGGGTATAAGGACTCTAAGGGTCTTACTTTACAAAGGCAGCTAAGGCTATAATAAGCAAGAGTTCCTTTTATATTTAAAAATTATTAGTATAAAGACGATATTTTTAAATAATAAAGGAGGGTTATTTTTAAAAGAAGGGAAGGAGAACCTCTGCGATAGAAATACTCTATAGGAAGCCTAATAGAGTACTAGCGTAGAATTGCGAAGATTCCTAAGCGCGCTTATTGCCTATAGCGACCCTTCTCATTCTAAAAGGAATAACCTTTAAAGGAGCGGCATATAAGATAGAGCCTCTTTTCCTTATAACTGCTATTCTTTCTTTTATTTTATCTATATAGCTAAGCGATTCTAAGAGCATTGCCTAACTAAGGGGTATATTATATAGAATAGGCAGAGTCTCCACTTATTCTAAAGACCCTTTATATAACTCCTATTAAGTCATAGACTCTCCCTTTTCTTTCCGAAGTCTCCTTACCATATATATACTAGATAATAATATAATCAATCATCTTCTCCTACTTCTGCGAGCCTCCTAAGCGACCTAATGAAGGCCCTCCAGCCGACTGTACCACAAATACTAATAGCACCGACGAACTTACGAACTTAAGTGGCAGATTTAGGGACTAGCTATATTCGAATCTTATTCAATCGCTTCAGTTTTGTTAAAATCAGACCTCTAGACTTATAAGTGATACCTAGCGCAATAACTTCTTTTATAAACAGCTCTATCTTCTTAAAGGAAAGCCGCATTCGCGCCTATACTACCCTTAGAAACAATTTATCTACTATAAATCAGTAGCCTTCTTCGAAATCCTAATAACCCTTAAAGATATCGTTAATATAAAAGCCGCATATAGGAAGGGAGTCCTTATCTAAAGCAATAATTACTAATAGTCGACTAGTAAAGTCGCCTTAGCCTAGTTCCGATAGTAGTATTTGGCCTAATATAATATATATTAGTTTAATTATACTATAGCTAAAAGTCATTAATCCTTATAGTATTCTGGTTTGCTAAAGCTGGCCGATGCCTGATATTATAAACGCAAAGTAGTAGCGGTCGGCTAAGTGAACTAGCATATACTAATACGCATTCTTTAGATCGAATTTAAGGAATAGTTTATATACTAAATAGCCTAAGTAATTATATAGCTTTAATAATAGCTCTATATAGTATCTAAGCATTTGCTTAATTATATTACAATAGTTAAAGGTAATTCTAAGCTTATCCTATAGTTATAGGTCCTCTACCTTATTAATGATAATAGCCTATGCATTCCAATTAGAGAGCTATCCATTTGCTACTATTATACGCTTATAAAAGCTATAGCTTAGTCCCTTATTAATATGTCTTTAGAGCTAATATTCCTTTGCAGCTGGCTATCGTTTCTATTAAGCTATTGAGTATAGTTTAGTACCTTCCTTTAAGCGGATTCTATAAGTATATAGATCAATTAGAGGTAGGTTTTGCAATTCCTTTGCATCTAGGTCCTAATATATATATAATAGCCTCTTTAGTTATCTCTATTATTCGTCTATTAGATTGCCAATTTTAGTTCCGATCGTTTGAAACCACTTATTAATAGTCGAATCTAATTCATCTAATAGAGTTTATTAGCATAGGCATCGATAGGTTAAGTATAGTATTTCCAGCTTAGTCCTACTATCTAACTCCCTTTAGTATAACAACTCCCTTAAGTCTATTATAATGCTAAAATCTGCACTTATCCCAGTTAATCTAGCGCTTAAGCCTAGTAAACTGCGAACCTATTGCTCGACTACTTCCTTGCGGTTCTTCTTAATTAATTATAAGGCAACTGAATCCTTATAATTGTATTTCTCTTTAATTGATTCTTATAATGTATTAAACGTTAGTTTTCAAAGGTATTAACTAGAGCGTTCCTTACTTCTATCTAGTATATAAGTCGATTGTCTTAGCTTAATTAATTATATGCTATTAATACTTTTAATAATAATCTTAAGTCGACTATTTCCACTTAGTTTTCCAAATCGGTAAAGGAATCTATTTTATCGCTTTCGCTTTCGCTTAAACTGCTCTTCTCATTCTGCTTTCTAGACTTCTCGATAGGTAGTTTCTTTAGAGTTATAAGAACTAGGTCTAGTATACCAGATAGGTAAAGGAATAATTTATAGTATTTTAATAGTACGAATTTAAGACCTTTAATAATTACCTTTTTCTTACCGTACGCTTAGTCGCCTATTATAGTTTATAACTTACGAATATTAATAGAGCTATTAACCTTCTATAGCTATAGTAACTTAAGTAGTAGGTATAGATTGTTATTGAAAGGTTATATAAATGCCTTATCCTTATATTATATTTTATATATTCTAACCTCGAATTCGACTTAGTATATAAGTTCGGCCTTACTACCATCGGCGGTATTTATAATCAGTCTGCTAAAGCCTCTTTCTAATAATAGAATAAACTTAAGCTTAAGCTTCTTTATTAAGGTATAGGATATAATATTTATATTAGAGCCTTAGTTAACTTATATTAAATAGGTTGGTAGAGCTACTTCAATTGGACTTCTATCCTTACTTAGCATTTTGATAAAGCAGTTAATTTAAAAGGCCTTCTTCTTAATTGATAGTAAGGGAACGGTAGTAGATAGTTTTAATAGTACGTTCTAGGCGTTATCTAAGACCTTTGCCTTTATAGAGAAGTGAATTGATTTCCTTAGCTTAAGCTTCGATTTCTTATAGTTCTTTCGTATTAATAGGCGCCGGAACTCCTTACTACCTTCGGGCGACACTTAGAAGAATTCGGTTAGGCTAAGTAGTACCTTGATTCTATTTACCAGTTCTTAATAGTCTATAGGGCCTATTCCCTTATATGCTACGATTTCCTTAAGATAGTAAATAGTACGCTTTCCCTTTTTTCAAGCTACCTTTTCTATATCCTAGGTCTTCTTATCATTAGTAGCCTTTCTATTCGCTGGTTTACTGGCCCTCTTTTTAATAGGTTTATAAGAGGCCTTGCTAGTTGTAACGGCTGCACCTCCACTTAGTGCAATTACCTAGGAGTACGGCGTTTTAAGGTTTTACAATCTCGATTTGATATAGGGTTATTTCGAATCGACCCTAAAGGTGCAAAAGGATATTCTTATATAATATCATATAAACGGGCAAAGAGCCTTGAGCTGCTGATGTATATAAGGGAGAAGGGCTCTCCTATAGGGAGGGCTCTCTAACTTCTTCGTTTCCTTTGTATTAGACCTATAGAATATGCCTTTTGCACTACTTCTTGCTCCTATACTCGATATCGCACTTCGGCGGTTCTGTATCATTACATTAAACGAAGAAGTTCACCAGCGCGGAGGCTGATAAGAATCCGGGCGCGCCGGACCGCCTCCTGACGGAGCATCTCGCAGTTCCCCGCCGAAACCGCCTGCGCGTTATCGTCGTCGCTACCGTTATCCTCCTCTTGCTGCTAGGCAGCCTCCCCCCGCCACTCCTCAAGGGCCGCGGATAGCGCCGCGAACTCCTCCCTGATATAGGAGGGAAGCTATAAATAAGTATTAGCGCAAACAAAACTCTAGAGTCGATTCGAGGTACTTACGAGGATGCACTCTGCCTTCTGCTCCTAGCACTAGTAGCACTTTTTACTACGTTCCGACTCGAACTCGCACTCGTGCGCGATATTGCGCATAAGGCGCCGCACGTACTAGCAATAATAAACGCAGTGGGCTACCGCGAGGGCACCTAATAGCAAGGGAATTGGCACTACGCGTATTAGATGCGATTCGACCCTAGACTAGGGCAAACTTACTTATAGTAGTTAGTAGTAGTAGTAGTAATTGTTTCTACTACTATGCATTAGCCCTACGCTATAATAGTAGGAGTAAGGGACCTATGCGATTATATATAGTTGTTATACTAAAGAAGGAAGATCCTACGGGAGGAAAAACAAATTTAAGTGCATAACGCGACTTGCGCTAAACTAAATATAGAACGGTACCGTTCGCATAATAACGCGCTAAGTACATTACTATACGAAACTCATCACAACCTACTAACGCTTATAGACAAGCGTTCTCAAAGGGGGGGGGTAGTGTAACAGCTGCACCTCCACTTAGTGCAATTACCTAGGAGTATAGCATTTTAAGGTTTTACAATCTCGATTCGATATAGGGTTATTTCGAATCGACCCCGAAGGTGCAAAAGGATATTCTTATATAATATTACATAAACAGGTAAAGAGCCTTAAGCTACTAATGTATATAAGGGAGAAGGGCTCTCCTATAGGGAGGGCTCTCTAACTTCTTTATTTCCTTTGTATTAGACCTATAGAATACGCCTTTTGCACCACTTCTTGCTCCTATACTCGATATCGCACTTCGGCGGTTCTGTGTCGTTATACTAGTCGGCTTAAACGCTGGTCTTATCTTTGATTTGTTATTACTAAAGTTAATCAGCTCTTTAATTAATATGCGTAATCGCTTTCTAAGGCGGCCGGCTATCTTAGAGTCTAGCGACAATTTTCCTAAAAAGCAGTTATTAAAGGCTAGCGTCTTTATATAGTTATCGAATGATACTTAATTGCCTATAGGCTCTTTCACTTAGTTCAAAGATATAAACAATAACTCCTTTAAAATGCTATTATCTTTTAGTAATAAGTTCTAGTAGTATATACTAAAGCCTATGATATTCGCAAGGTACGATCCTACATTACTACCCTATATGGCCTACTGCAAGTAGGCCTTCTCTTAAGCAGCGAGCTTATTACTAGCACATTCAATTGCTTTATAACCGAAGTCACTATAGCATATATATAGTACCCCGTCCTTCTTAGAGTCGTATATCTAAAAACCATTAATGACTAAGTATAATAACTGCAATTAGGGTGGTACTATATAAGCCTTTCTATTCTAACAGGCCCTCTAATTAGGATTAGTTCTTATAAGCTAAATGTTCTATATAGTATTAGTCTCTTATAAGGCACCTCGACCATTTTAATTACTATTCTAACTGCTATTTCAGTTGGTAGTAGTGGAGTATAATAGCATATTCCTATGCAACTCGACTAGAGAGGACGTTGGTCTTAGTATATATAGTAATAACTTCTGATTGACTGGAACTATTGGCTTCCTAGCATTTAGCAGTAATAGGACTACAGAAGCAGATATACTATATTACTTATAGTATAGTTATTACAATTGCTCAGTCTCGAGTTTCTCTTAGTAATATTATTCCATCTTACAAGTTATATTCAATATGTTTTAAGCGTCCTTAACAATATCTAAGGCCTTTTATAATACGCTAGATAATAATGCTAACTTAAAGAGGGCAGCTATACGTAACTTATTATTATAGATGCCTTCAATAAAGGCAGCGATAATGCTATTTAAAACGACCTACTTAATAGAATTAAGTACTAAACTAGTCGTCAATCGGCCAGCATCCTTACTATATATATAACAAAGCAAGTGAGTAGTCCTTTAGTAGTACGCCGTAAGTGATTTATCCTGCTTTTAAGCAAGGTTCTTAATATTAAACTGGATATTATTTTTAATATAGTCAGCCACTTTAGTAGGGTACTTAGCCTTTAATACTTACTTAAAGTTGGCAATATAATTAGCAGTAGCATTCTCCTTCTTATTAATAATAGTACGAAACTTAGCACTAGAATCTAGCCACTCTACTGCCTGACCTTTAAATAAGATATCAATAGCTTTAAAGAATATCTTTAAGTTAGGTGATATATAGCTAGCACTCTTAAAATTGTACTATAGGCGATTAAGCCATTAGGAGGCATTTCCCTTAGTACTAGTAAATCGGCCTAACAACTTATACTTAAGGAGTATAGCACCTATTAATAGAACAATAGGATTATTAGGAGCTATAATATCAAACTCGAGTTATCTTAGATAAGCTAAAGTTAGTGCAATAGAAGTTGCTTTAATTGAAAGTACTTAATAAAGTTCTAAGCTTAACAACTCACTTATATTAGTTAATAACTAGGTCAACGATAAGGACGATAATAGCGACCGCTGACTTATAAAGGGGTTTAGTAGGTGATTTATTATAGCATTAATAGCTATTTATATATCCAGCATATAGATATAAGGCTTTAAAATTAAAGGTGGTATATAATTATCTCTAAAGACGTTAGCTAGCAAAGTAGCTATATTAGAGATAATTTCTCCTTTTAATAGTAGACTATTATCAAAGGGTAAGTTCTATTAAAGGGCCAGCTTATCTATTAAAGATAGTAATATAATCTAAGGCAAGCATAGACTAGTATTGTCTTACCTATTCTAGAAGTGATATTATATAAAGACGCGTTTTGCTAATTCCCTATATAATGCGAAAAATGAAATTATTAAAGAAGGGAGCCTTATATAATAGCAACGCATTAAATAAAGGGTTTATACCTGCGTACTAAAGGTTTAGGTTCTTTTAATAGCTAACGCAAGTTCGCTTTTAGGAATAGAAGCAGTAGTTCTATTAGCGTAGTATATAACTAGGAGGGTAGTTTAGTAGTATAGTATAATAGCTATTAAACTAGTAGCTAGCAGATAAAGACTTCTCTCTTCAATTAATTCTAATAGTAAACGATAATAGCGTTAAGTTAAAGGAACCAGAATAAGGGTGCAAATAGCCTTAATAGAAACATATAAACGAAATAAAGACGGGCGTTTGCCGCTGCTTTACTAAATAACTGGTATAATAAGGAGTTATATTAGACTCAGAGGAGTAACCTCTAAAGGAAGATATTTATAGTACATCTAGGTGCCTGAGGCACCCTAAGTGCTGACTAATACCACCCTTTCCATTCAGGAAGGTGTTTGGAACCGGCAGCTTGGTAATGCATGATGTCATTCATGCTCGGCAGGGGCCAGCGAAGCCAGGGGGGCGGAGCGCGCTCAACCGAACATCATAGATGATACTGTGGTACAGCCGGCATCTTTCGCCCGAAGTTTTTCTGGAATGAACCCTTTTTTCTTGCAAGTCAATTTTAACATAAGAATGATACAAAGAACTCAGTAGCCACTGAATAGGGAGACGCAGAAGAAATACCAAGCACTATTCTATAACAATCATCTTTGGGGCTTGCAAGAATCACAAGGTGTTGAGGCTCAAAATCCCAGGCTCCCTTGATGACGTGGGATAATAGAGAACCGCTGTACTGCAGTAACTCCTTGTATTTACTGCATGTATGTCCACGAGTGATCCAGAGGAGAACCTAGGTTCGTCCGTCTTATACAAGCCCTGACACCAATCCTTAGACCCAGTCGTCCTTAGACCTAGAGGACAATTACTTTGTTTAAAAATTGCTGGATTTGTTGTCAAGTTCTGTTCAAGCACAAACCTTTCAATAATTCGTCCCTACGATTAATCATCAATATCGACATTGAAACGTTCCTCAGAAATGGTCGTGATGTGTTAAAGGTCCCCCCTGTACTATCATGAACGGCATTGCAAGAAGATTTCCGCAGTCTCTCAAAGGCTGTCTTATGTAGATATGTAGGGCTACCTGGAAAGATGCTGGCTGAGCAGCACAAATATGCTAGAGAGCGCGGAATGCAGCAAATTCAACCAAGAACTGATCATAAAACAGCTGGCTCGTCACGCTTGAGGCATCGGTGTGTTTACCAACTAAACAAACTAGAGAATTTCACCATGCAAGAGCTCTCTCAACTGGAATCAAGCATTTCAGACAGTGAAAAGCACGGCGAAACCTACGCTTTACAAACCAATAGCACTGCGATAACTGCTACAAGCCAAGTCCAGCGCGATTGTGATGTTTACAACGTGAAATATGGCTTGTATATAGCATCCCACGAGCCGAAGATCTGCTCATAGCACTTCCCCTTGGGTAATACATGTCAGCGAGATAATCCTGTTGCTCAAATGGAGGAACATAGCCTTTGGAGAGCTAGCATCTATGTTCCTAACGGGGTCCTGACGGGGTCCCCAAGGATAAGAAAAGTGACGTGTGACGTGAGAGGTGCTTGTTGAGGTGAAGTAAGGCGAGTTGAGTGACTATGTATGCGAATCTGCATGTTTCCTTAGAAGACTAGAAGTTGATTATGAGATGTTCGTGCTCGTGTACGTGCGGACGGGGGAGTGTTTGGTATTTGCGGCTATAGTTATGGCGATATCTGAATTTATGGGTTTCGGTGTAGTTATATACAAATACGCTCGTCTATGCAATCCGCAATACCTCTGATATTCTAGGACGCTTGTATTTAAAACATGTACCGGACGGCGGGGAAGGAAGGGAGTAGAGAGGTTCAAAGAAAGAACGGAAAGGAAAAATGAAATACCAAACGGCAAGCCATGCATATATAACCTTCCCATTCCAACGCGCACGGCCAGTCCTGATCCCCCGAGGCAGCGCGAGCGCATCGCAACGTACCCGAGTCCTGTGTCCCATCTGAACCATCCATCCCCATCCCCATCCCCGTCTCCTCCCCTCACGAATGCCCCCACAGAACCCCGCGTGCCCTCTCCCTAAACTGCATCCGCTCAGCCAGGCGCTCCCTCTCACGCTTGATGCCCACGCTACTCACGCTGTCACTCGGCGCCACACTCGCCGCATAGCCCCCCCCCTCCCCCTCCCCCTCCCCCTCGCCGCCGCTCGCAAACCCGCTCCCATCCACCACGCTCTGCGGCAGTGGGATGTGGCGCGCCGAGACGGAACTCCGGCGTGAGGAGCGGTGCGAGTGTTTCGAGCCAGACGAGGACTTCGACTTCGGCTTCGGCTTGGACTTCTCCTTCTCCTTCTCGGGCCGCACCGCCGACGCCCGGGATCCAACTGCGGACGGGGGTTGCGGGACGGCGGGCGGGGCGGGTTTGACGGTCGAGGCCGAGTGGTGAGAGGGCGCAGACACGTACTCGCTCCCCCTCTCGGCCCCCATCTCGCGTGCTCTCTCTTTCTCGGCATCCCTCCGTCGCTCGCGCTCGGATCCCGTCGCAGATCCCGTGACGGGGTTATCGCCAGATCCCGAGCCGGACCGGCGAGACCGGTGCGACACGTGACTGCCCGGGCTCCCCTCTCTCGGGACCGACAAAACCGTCAACGCCCGCTCACACTTCGCCTCGCCGGCCGCTTTGCTCCGGCCGCTCTGGTGACTCTTCGCACTCACGTGACTCCTTTCCTCGATCATCGCCAGCTCTCTGACCCGACTCGGGGCCGGCATTGGCGGTGCTGCGATGGAGTACTGCATGCACCTGGGCGTAACCTCCCGCTCAGAGACGTGACTTTTGGCGGGGACAGTCCTGGCTTCAGCGACCGGCTCGTGGTCTTCCATGACAACGGGCTCGTGTGTGTACTGCGGCACGCTAGCTCGGCGACCGGTGGTTAAGGGGGGAGATTCGGCTCTCGTCATCGCGTAAGCGAAAGCCGCGCCTGCTGCAGCACCCAGGAGGGTCCCGAGCACTGCTTTTTTACTGATACCACCGCTTTCAGCGACGCTTTCCCGAGGGGGGAGAGAACTCTGGGGGCCGTAATGCTCCGTGGTGATGGTCTCCCGCCGTACAATCCTGATGGGTCGTTCCCGTTCCCGTTCCCGTTCCCGTCCAAGATCCGACGGCGACGGGAATGTTTCCGCTCTCCGGAATGGCGGCGGGACAGCGAGTCCCACGTTGCTGCCCGAGATGCTCCTCGCGACATCTTGCTGCCACTCGAGGACTCGCTTGCTCTCTTTGCCCAGGCCGCCACCGACGCCTGACCCCGGGAGAGGACCATAGACGGCCTCGATGACATTTCCGTCAAAGTCCCGCGTCAGGGCCCGCTGCTCCTCGCCGACTTTCTCAAACGTGTTTCCCCCCCGTGAATCAACACCCAACAAGACACTCTGGCCATGAAAGTCAAACACAGCTTTGGGGGAGGGCGCCGATAGGGTGATATGCGAGAGGCGTGGGGGTGCGGCTTGGGAGACGGTAAAGACGGTGATCTTGCGTGGGCCGGAGGGCGTAGACAAGATGTAGCCAAAGTGTAAGCATGCCGGGACCGTCGGGGTGGCGGACAGGAATTGCAGGCCCAGGGGCTGGGTGAGGGAGCCGTAGAAGGAGGCGGCGGAGGGGAGATGCGAGACTTGGATCAGGGGAGGTTCGGTGGCCATGATTGCGTGTTTGTCGACCGAAAGAAGAGGGATGGAGTGGGATGAGATGAGATGAGATGGTGTGCTATGGGACAGGACGAGATAGAATAGGAATCGATCGTGCCGGAAACGGTCAAGACAGAGGCGGAGAGAGTTGAAAGGAGAAATACAAGATCTCTCGCGAGGGCTGAGGGATGAAGATCCTGGCGCGGCAGAAGAAGCAACAATGGATAGAAGGGCAACAATAGGCAACAATAGACATGTCGAACCGAGGATCGTCTTACCTTATTTGTATACGAGTACGAGTACAGTGCAGCTGCCAACACAAGGCGAGTCGAGAATCGACGGCCCGCAGCGAATTGACATTGCAGCTGGCCTCCGTTCCAGTCCTCAACTGCAGTCAATAGCAGTGCACCGGCGCGGCTCGAGCGACTGTCAACAGTGCATGAGTGCAGTATATTTCCAGGAACTCTGCATCTGCGAGTCGTGCCATCGCACTCATCGACAGAATCAACAGTGAGCCCCGCCCCTCCCTCTATTTGCTCTCCCTCTTCGCCTTGTCGTCACCCCGACCCTTCGGTTGGATCTGGCGGTATCACGCTCGCTTAAAGAGAGGGTTCCGCTCTGGCGGCCACTGCCGGCCTTGGACGCCCCAGTCGGTGGGGAATTCATGCAGCCCGCCACTTGTCGGGAGAGCAGCCACTTCGGCTCATTAGTCTCTGCTGCAGACGTGGCAGTCCGAGAGGCACGAAGAGTACGGGGGTCGGGATGCGTCAGACGTGAGACGACCCAACGACGTGGGGCGGCCAGTCTGCATTTTTGTGCCGCTCGTTGCCCAACGGTGGATTGCAAAGAACGAGGATTGTTAAATGGGATGACGATGAGACGTGACGGAGCTGCAACGCGATGTTGTACACGCAAGTGATGCCCACACGAGTGACGAGGGTATATGATAGTTTTTCCCACGTAGAGAGAGTTCAAGGCGAATGCAGAAGCGATTGGATGCCGGCCGGGCAGCGAGCCCATGATTACGCTTCTGGCCTGGCTGGATTTTCTAAGCTAGCTTTGATACTGGGCATCGCGGGAGCTGTAAAATGAACGAGCTCGCTCGATTCATTGCAAACCCAAAATGCCAGACGCTCCGGAGATACCGGCGGTTCCAAGGCATTGGGGAGTTCCAACAGCTACTAAGCTGCTAGATTCAAGACATATGAGAGGTAGAGCCAAGTTGAAGTGGTCTACGAAGACGACAGAGCGTCTTGGATCTGATGTTGAACGCCCGATCTTTTGGTTGTAAAAAGAACGACTGAACACACAGACACCCAAGCCCGGCGACCCGAAGCACGTACGACGATGTTAGGATCGTTGCTGTGCCGCAGGTACCGCTTTCACCTTGGTATATCGACCAATATCCCTCGCTGCCTCCCGCCCATTCCGGGAGTCGACCGCAGCCCTCAACCGCATAGTCAAATGATTTGACCGGAACGATCCACACCTCCGTATGGGCGTGTGCACGACGAGGCTGACTAGACAATGTCCCACACATCCTCGGCGGCGTGGCAGAACTTGCTGCATGCCACGCTTGCGGAGAGACTGTAGTTGCTGATGGAGATCTTCTCATCCACGAATTGGTCGGCGAAGTCGTCGTTACCCTTGGCCATGGCACCGACAAACACACAGATGCTCTCATTGCTACCTAGCTTCTCGACATAGTCCCGAACTCGTACCAGCTCGGAGTCAAAACTCAGCGTGACCTTGCGGCAGTTCGGGGGGAGGTGGTCGGATATGGGGTTGGCGATGACTTTCAATAGCTTCTCCTGCGAGTTCGTTGATCGGATAGAGAGACGGTGCAGCAGTTGGACCATGAGACCGGCAAAGCGCTTGAAGGTACGCGGGAGACGGACGGTCGGACTGACCTCGATGAGTACACCTTTGGCGGTATGGATGTAGATCTGCAGCTTGCCGGCCTTGTTGATGGGCGAGTCGAGGAGGGTGAGGAGACACTGTGACGAGTTAGCTAACAACCAGTGTGATGTTGGATCACAGGTCTCGGTCAATCGAACCTGATGTGTAATGTCAGGTCGGGCATCGCTGATGTCGCGATTCATCTTGCGCATGACTCCAATGTGCTCGTCACTGTTCAGCAGCGAATACTTCTCGTCGCGCTGCGCACCTGGGCGGTTACCGCCGAAAGTCGCCTTGTATGTCTCGAGGCTGGCATTCGAGAGGACAACGATCAGTCGCTTGCTATCCTTGTCGGTCGAAGGGATTGGGACGTGCTGCTCTGCGACGAGCTGCGGGAGAGCGGGCGGCGGAAGCGATTGAGTTCCTGCCATTCGGAAAACGATTAGCTGCTGCGCGAGATATTTTTTTGACACGAAAGTAGAGTATCTGTGCAATTGTGGACTTGGGTGTTGTACAGAATCTTCAGATAGGAGTGGTGTCGCAGAGATGGTACTTGACTTGAACTTCGGAAACCGCAGAGGCCAACAACGTCGCGCGGGAAGAGCAGTAGGTGAATGAATATATGCAGCAGCACCCGCGACGGGACAGGATAAAGAGTTGCTTACTTTGACGCTTCACCGACCGTGAATCTGGGGACGATCTTCTCTCACTGCTGCCGCTGGTAAGAGCCATCTAGGGTGCTTACGGAGAGCTTGTGCGAGGTGGAAAGTGAAGGTGGGGGTACAAGAGGGGAGGTTTTCTGTATGACCAATAGTTGAGGTAACTGATGGAGCTGGGAATCAATGGCGAGGCGTACTGGCCTGGTATTGATTCAATTAAAAGAGAGTCCGGCTTTCGAAGTGCGGCACGATGATGAAGTAAATGAGAGAGGAAGGTTCACAGAAGAAACTCGCTCGTCGTGGGATTCTAGAGAAAAGAAATTTAGCTCTTGTTGGACACGCTAATCGTGGGGCAGAGAAGGGCACGTGAACAATAAGTTTTCTACATCTCTTCATATGACTTAAGAGATCAATCTATCGCTTCTACCTCAGTTACCCTCTCACCATATATTGATCAGCGGAAGCCTACCTTGATGTTTGCGATTGTTGTTGTTCTTCTGAGAAAATTCATTATTTCCGCCGCATAGGGGCGTATCGAATTCTTCAGCATCGCTTGGAAGCCAAGTCCTGCCAATCAACAAGACCACCAAGGATGTTTAGGGCTAAAGACGTTGAGGGCGAAGATCACAAGATCTCCCATGGGCCCTTGCAGTCGCGCAGCACTTCTCGGCATGAAATCTGCACCCTCAAGTCAACTCTTTGCCGCAGTAATACTAGGTGTGACTGGGTGCCTGAGAGAGCAAGCAAGAGCCAGCAGATTTCCAGCTTACTTGATCCCGGCTGATATACGCGTTCCTCTTCGGCAGCGAATGGATTGTCCTCATCAAGAGAAGGACAGAACTCGTGAGAAAGAAGTTAAACCACTCGTCAATCTGGGACCAGGGGATCGAGCAGACAAAATACATGTCCGCATCGATTCATTTCTCAATAGTGATTGTCAAGCGTAGAGTTGAGCGTGAGCGTCCTCTGATATACAGGATATTTAGATGCCGGATAGGTATCCGGCTATCTAAAGGAGAGTATATTCTCCGGTCATGTAGCCAATAGATCAAGTACGAAGTAGAATCGCAGATCGCTCTGCTATAACCCTCCCTCTCATCCACCCGCCTCCTATTACTGCTATAGATTTATATAGAGAGAGTATTTGCAAGTCATTCAATTTAGACTGAATTTGTACTAGAACGCGATGTGATGGCTATGGTTGGAGCCCTACGCGTACGGAGAGAGCATTCGCAAACTATCCAAATTGTACTGAAATTGTCTCAGAATGTAATGTTGGTACTAGGTTCAGAGCTCTACGCGTGAGGTAAACATTTGTAAATTATCTAAGTTATGTCAGATACTGCATTGAATTCATACTGAAAATAAACAGAAATTCTGGATTCTAATTATACTTTAATTGTGATTTTTATACTAAATTATACAGCTGGGTAAATCTGGACAAACTCGGTAACAAGGGCTGTTTTATCAGGGAACACCTACCCAGCGCCCAAATCTGGTCAAGCACTTTCTGGCCAAGCACTCGCTAGACTTTTGCGTCCTTTTGATCATTCGACTTGCAGATAGCATAGAAGTAGTTGAGGCAACATACGTTTGAAGCGTCATAAGTGGAAGGAGAACAAGCAGAGACGGCAGCAACATTCAGACACCCGCTGGTTGAGCAACTAAAGAAAACATTGGGATATTAATTAAACTGGTAAAAGGCATATTTTAAAAGCAGCAACTTGGACAAATCACGATCAAGAAATGTAAATCAAGGTTGACCAATCATGCCCCAAAGAAACCCCTTGTAAGTATTCCCTTGTACCAAGTGTTCAAGAAGACACTCCCTCCTAATAATACGTCCTATAATAGTAATGAGATGATTTAAAACAAGCCAAGAAACATCTTTCCTTTGTCTAGCATAGCATCTGGCCAAATTTTCTCTATATACTTGTTTAGCAGGACCTATAGAAGGGCCTATTTAAGAGGACAAAAACCATCATCCGCCCTTACTTAAGCGAGTTACAATTATACAAATTCAATATATCTACCAATATCAGCTTTTACGAAGCTTGTGACAGACCAACTATGTACACGCTTGCGGTGCTGTGACATGCGCCAGTACCTTTCAGTAATAGACTCCTATTTCGCATACTTACCCCACACTTTACATTTAAAAAATCGCTACAGCTTCTTACCTAGGCGTCAGTAAATATTTATGCAAGAATGAACTACATTGAGCAGTAAATTCGTAATAAGGATTAGGTCATCTTAAATACAGTTCCATTAACATCAGATAATACAAGAGAATACTCTCTATCTTTTTGATTTGGCATATACCAAGGATCAAGAGTTACCTATCCATCTCCACTAAGAGGCAATAACTACTCAGAGTGCAGAGCTATACCTCAGGCCCTGAGACACTAATGGTGTTTGAAAGCGCAAGTCCCAAAAACCGACTGGCGAATTTAAAGACTAGGCCTTGATTAAAGACTAAAACCATCTCAACGTGAGCTTTATCCTCCAGTTCCTGTAGAATTAGAGCAATACTTTCATAAATAGGACTCCCATTTCCAATACTGTTGATTGTTTCTAAAGTATTCAAATCACCCTTGTACTGAATCGTACATTAGTGAGATTTAACTCTTGTTCTCTACGAAGTAAAAAAATTAGCAATACAGAGCAAGCCTTCATTCCCACGCTTTGACTTTAATTTAGGCCAGATTTTGAAGAGGATTGCCCCATTTATTTGAAACATACAGGGTCCTACTACTTAGTATCATGGGTAAATAATGTACAATTCTAGGCCGTGCACACTAGATACTTGGCAATGCTGCTTTTACAATTTCCTTAATATTTTGTATGGCCTCCTCCTGCTGAATCCATATTGAAAGCGTTGATTTTCAGTGCAAAAAGCGGCGAATCGTCATAGATAAATCATTGGCTATACCCCCTGTATATGAGCCCTGTTAATGGAAACCGGTAGAATTACGCACAGACAGCACTTGTACATTATTTCGGGCATATACTAAGTATATTAGCAGAATGCCGGCTGCAATTAGGGTCCTGTGCTATTGGCAAACCCAACTTTTGAAGGATTTCGCACAGAAACATCATAACTCAAAAGGGAGACGACAAGTTAACACCTGTTCGCGGTGTATCCTACGATCCTGGAGACTTTTTAAAAGTCTGCAGAGCTAAGATGGAGTCCTTTCGATTATGAAATAATCAGATCCTAAGTCGAATAAAGCTGGGAAATTTAATAATAACAAAGTGAAAAATATTTGTCTCTCCTATACTACCACTTTACAAATGTCCTTTATTTCGACCTCTACCTACGCATTCTAGGATTTTTCAAATATATGATTATAAATATATAAAAGGCTTAATAAAGGATATAAAGGGGGAAGAGGCAGGTCATTGTATATAAGAAGGAGGAGGAAGAGGAGAAAGAAAAAGATTTATTTCAATAATTTTATATAAAGTCGATAAGAAGGGTGATAATCGAAAGCTGCTACAACTAGTAAGACGCTTAACATAACATAATAAATAGCCGCTATTAGCAGAAAGGGCTTATCTCAAAACAGAAAAACCAAAGCGATTCAATTTATCAGGGCACTCTCTAATAGCGCACTCGCTTAAGACTTAGAGGGAATAATTATTAACTAAGGTATAGGTTACACTCTTACTTAAGGAATCGGGGTATGATACGCTTAGTAGTGAAAGTATAAGGAGTTTTCAAGCTAGTTTCTCCTTAAATATAAATCCGAATATAGCGTTTCTTGCTTATGCTGTATACTTTAGAACTAATATAGTATATTAAAAGGGAAAGAACGTTTATAAACCATCGCTATTTCAACATCACAAAGAAGCTTCCCCATTACGTTTTCAACCAGCTTTTTACACTTGCTAATTAAGGTTAATGCTATACTAGAAGAACTTTACCCCTTATGTACCTTTCCTAGTTGACTAACTGATAAGGAGGTTTCCTAAACATGCAACATCGTAGGAAAGTTGGCAACTTTTTAAACTCCAAGACTAGATCGGACAACAAGTCTAATCAGTGCAGCCTGTCACTCCCCTTTGATCATTGCCTGACCACTTCGAATGACAGCTGGCTTGCGAACACAAGCACTGCGACAAACGTGGCTCACTGTCAGGTTCATCTACATACTGCGACGGCTGCATTTCCATTCCTTATATAGTAATTGCTAGCTGGTCTTGTCTGACCTCTTGCTCTTCAAATCCATATTTCGATCCCAGGGGTCTACATTAAAGACTACCTTGGCATTATCTTGCTACACGCATTAAGTTACCTCCCCTAAATTAGTGCTCCCTTCTGAATAAGTCTATGCCACGTCATGTGGTCTGCTTGTCCCAATCCACTCAAAAAGGGGTTTCCAGAAAACTTAAATTCAGAAAAGGGTTTCTTGGAAGGCAAGTAAGACTTATGCTATCGCACCCATTTACTATTGTAATTTTCGTATAGCTACGGGAATGGAGCTAAATGAACGTGCTTCGTCCGCTTGCTAACAACAAGTTGTGACTGTAACTAAGGTATCGACAATTTCGTAGCTAGTGCTGGACATGAAGTGCGGTAGCTCGATTTTTGGCAAATTACTTCTATACCTATGGTCGTAGGGGGAAGGATACGGCATGAGGATAAGGTAATCAGCTAAGAAGATTCCTACTTGGAAAGTCCGAGCAGTGGGCCTTTTCAATATTAGATAATGAAGATCCCTCAGCGCAAATAGTCCTTGAGTTTCATTTAGATTTTCTGCGAAAAAAAAACACAGTTCAAGAACGATGATAATGATAATAGATCTTAGGTGAAAGCCAAGTACTACCAGCACATTATATATATATGCTACGAGTCACGAATTCATCAAATGCAGGTCTCGGAATAGGCAGATAATCGGTCCAATCATCCTGCGATCTCACTACCTCACCACATGATATTGAATGAATACAGGATTATGTGATTAAACAATAGGAAACCATAGAGCTGCGAAGGCTGCTAGGAAACACGTACTCATATACTGAACACTATACCTGATACGCAGGTTTTGTGTTCATTTATAAATAAATTATAGCGCTGTAAATAATCGAACTATTTGCTTTCCGAGAAAAGCTTATATGTGGGAAAAGCATTTCCAGCCTTTTCTGGAAAAGCTTTTCTGGTTGAATCAGAAAGGTGAAACAAGTGATACAAGTGAAACACATGGTATTTCGCGTACAACAAGGCCCAAAACCTGCCGACCAACACCCCCTGAACAAGAAAGGAAAAAACAGCGACTCTAGAAAAAGAGTAAGAGTCACCCGAGGCATTTGATAATAGAATTATGGATCATTCATTAACAGCAAATCATGAGTGGCTTCTTTCTACACAGCTAACTGAGCAAAGCCATTCTGAAAGGGCAAAGGTTCCAGTACTAGCTAAGGAGCTTTTCAGGATTAAACTCTAAAATATTGTCTTGCAAAAGGCAATTTTGTCGCAGGCGTAATAAACACCATACGAAAGTATATTCAAGCCTTGCAAAACCACTGAAAATCATTGCTGGAATCGACGTTAATATGCTGTTTATTTTGCCTGCGACAGAATGATTAAATAGCTAGAAGACTCTACTCCAATTACCAATTACCTATCTTTCATCTTCATCTTGTTGGTCAAGCAGATTACGTTGATCGTGAATCTAATATCCCACTTTCTCACCTCGACAGACGATATCTATCAATTCTCTGCATACCTTTAATCTTTTGCCTACCCCCTTGAGATTTTACCATAATGCGCATTACGCAACTTATCAGCGCCGTAGCGCTCACATCCATTATCTCTGCCGAAACCTATAGCCAGAACCCAGATGGCCACTATGGGCAGGACTGTGGTCAGAATGGCACAGCCACTGAGACTGTAGACGGATTAACGCTCTTGGCCAACCTAACTCAGACTGGGTCACAGCAAGATGGGAGTGTCAATGGAGTTCTGAAGGCTGGACAATCAGCATCCCAGACATCTAAGAATAACTTCATCAATATATGCTCTGGAAAGACAGTGACTAACGGTGTCCAAGTGGTAGGAGGATCGTGTAACGGTATCCGTAAGTCCTCCTCTGAGCCCTCTACCTCCCACCAGGTCCCACAGGCTAACCAGCATAGCAATGGGAGATCTTCCTGCTAAGAGTAAGATGGTATCCGCCATCATCATCTTCCCCGAGACCAACGGAAAACCTATCCGGCCCGACACCGACTTCAATATAACAGTCCATGTCGCCAACTTAGTGACTGGAGTTTTTACCAACCCAAACAATACATACTACGCGGCGCCACAAGAGCTTAAAGGAGGCAAAGTTGTGGGACACGTCCACGTCACCGTCCAAGACCTCGGTAGCAGCCTGAACCCCAAGGAGCCACTCGATGCAACGAAGTTCGCATTCTTCAAGGGTATCAACGATGCGGGTAACGGGAAAGGCCTTTTGAAGGCGACAGTCACTGGTGGTCTTCCGGCTGGCAATTACCGCGTTTGCACTGTGGTTGCGGCTGCCAACCACCAGCCTGTTCTTATGCCGGTTGCTCAGCGTGGTGCGGCTGATGATTGTACCAAATTTGTTGTAGGTGGCTCTGCGAATGTCACTGTGTATTGATATAAGCCGACGTCAACGGCAAGCAGCTTAGGCAATACCAAAGCGAGCTCTGGGCATGCGAGACTTTTGAATTGATGAAGAATCTTCGAAAGTCAAGATCGATTATACATCTCTTTGGATATTGCATTATTGAGTACATATCTAGCTGCCAGTAGTTTCAATTTGTCCACAAGGTGACATGGAGCAAGGAGTCCCATACCCGATTCGGAATTGAAGATGTCGGTCTCAGATTTGAAAGCGTAGCATTTACACCGATAGCAAGAAAATATTGTTAGATAGGAGAACTAGACTAGCCAAGCTTTAGCGAAATAGAATCTAAATTACAATGCGGAAGATACTCGTCGACATCAATAGGCTGGCAAAAGATGACTGCAGCGTAGATCTACGACCCGAACTCTACAATGTGTCTTGTGGGTAACATAAATCGTACTGCTTTGTGCTTCTTACTGTAGGTTTTATATAAATTAAAGCTCAAAAGCCTAAACACTTACTGGATGATAGAAGCAGTCTTTAGCTAAAGATATGCAGCGGAGCGGGTATTATATCTCAATTCTAGGAAGCAGCCGTGGCCGTGCGGACTAGTTTTGTGCTGGCCAGTCCCCCAATCCGCACTAATTCGTTTTTACTCGACTACTTAGTACAAGTAGCATATTCTTGCTCGAGCGTCAAAAGCACGTGTTTAAGCGGTATAGCAGATCCGCGAGACCGGGGGCATAGATACAGGGACCGTTGGGGGCTCGTGTGTTTACTTGACCTAGCGGCCTGAAGCGAGGATTTACGGTAAGGCTGCAAGGCTACGAAACACTTGCTCGAGCTTCATTCGAGCCCAATCTAGCGACGGCATAACCTTTGCTGATTTCTGCACTCGAGGGACTGGATCTGCATAGATCGCGCTGTCGAGCGACTAGGTAGCGAAAGATATGCTTGCACGATGTAAGCTCACTTTAACATCTTCTAACCCCGATGAATCCAATATCTCCCCGCTCAGCTTCCAGCCCGCTCCAACGTCTCTCTACTCTTCTAACAACACCACAGGATCGACCCCTCCCTCCGCCTTCGTCGCGCAATCCACTCCGCCGACACCCTCCTCGTCCGGCGCATTCTAAAAACTCACCCCTCACTCCTCCAAAACCCCGACTCGACACCCACCGGCCTCTCAAATACCAACCTACATCTCGCCTCCTCTCTCGGCCACACCAGCATCGTTTCACTCCTCCTTTCTCTCTACCGCCCCGCCAACACACCGCCCACCACCAACCCCAAGGACCTCCCTGCGCTCTCCTCCCTCCCCCTCAACGAAGAGTACCAAACCCCGCTCCATCTCGCCTCCGCGAACGGCCACACGGAGATCGTGCATCTGCTATGCGCCGCATGTCCGGGCTGTATCAAGCGCGGGGATAGCAGGGGTCGAGACGCGCTGATGCTGGCAAGCAAAGAGGGTCACGATACCGTCGTACAGATCCTGCTCACGTTCTCCCCGTCCGGACCGGAGGCCCTGTTGGAAGGGGCGGACCTGGATGGTAACACGGCGCTCCATTTCGCGAGCAGTAATGGGCATTTGTTGGTGTTGAGGACACTGCTTGCTGCGGGTGCCGATAGCGAGAGGAGGAATGTGTGGAGTTGGACGCCCGTGGCGTACAGTGCTACGGTGCAGGCCGAGGTTTACTTCAAGGGGCTTGTGGGAGAGGTGGAGCGGAGGAAGGCTGTGAGGAGGGAGGTCAAGGAGAAAGGGACAGGAGGATCGGTAAGAGTTGTTAGTGAGGGAGAGGAGGTGTAGTTTTGGGAGCGTGATGCATACGAAGCTAAAGAAGGCGCTTCGTGAAAGGCACCGAGTAGAGGGACATCGATCCAGGCAATTTGGGTGCGACTGGGGGAAAGCGCAGGGTTTATGGGTTCATGTTTCTAGTATGGCGCTTGGAGTTCGGTATATCTCAATTTCGTAACCATATAGTAGATGCATGTTGAGGCTGGCAGCAACAGAGATACAATTCTCTCCACCATGATCCTCTTCCAGACTGCCGGACTCCCATCCCCAAGTAGCCAAGTTGAGTGAGAGGATCCAAATCCATGGTTCAGTCAGTGAGCCCAGCTCCCTTGAATCACTTTCTTTCCTATCATCTCATGCCACATCTTGCTGTAGTCGCCTGTATTCGCTGCTTTGCGCTGGTAATGCACGCTGAGAATTTAAGACTGCGCGTGCGTGTGCTCAGTCCCTAAGCTTTGTGCATCACCCCCCTCGCACCGGATATCTCTGCATAGCCAAGAATAGCCGTTTCCCTCTATTGGGCTTCTCCTTTGTCGTCTAGCTGTCAGTTCCAGACCCGGGCTCGTAATCCTCGAACACAATTCCAACGGCAATATTGTGCTGCTACCTGCGCAGAGTGCAAAGCGAACACGCTCCATCCTCTGGAGAACGCCAGCTAGGCCACACCTCGAACCTCAGAACCAAGCTTCCTCAAGCGCGCGAGATAGTACACGCCTATGCTCGACCATCAACCACTTCCTGGATGGCACGATTCTCAAAGTCGACGCTTGATCATATTACATGCCACCGGATTGCCATTACTTACCAAGCTCCCCACTGGAGCCTCAGAGACACCGCTCCGCACGAGTGCATCCCGGCTGCCCCGAGAATATGCTCAAATGGCCGTGTTCTGGTTCGCGAGTCCCCGCTATGTGGTTTTACGAACAGGGATGGCAAGAAGTGCGACGATGCTGTCCATGTCATCTTGCCGGGAGAAGGTAGATTCTTTAGGAATGATATCAAAACTCAAATGAGCAATAAAAGAGGGCATATGCTTCTGGTGTTGATGAGTGATAATAAATTGGGAGTTGTGTTTAGGACTTTACCATGGACGACCCAGAATCGGGTTGTTTTTAGTTTAAACCGTTGGTCAATAGAGTCTTGTATAGTGACTCGGTGTGTTGCTTGGATAGAAGATCCAGGCGCTCGATGCTTCGGCTTCTGTTCTGTCAACCAGTGGCCCTAGTCACTGATTTGTCTCAGAAAGAAGAAAACTATATACAGGAAGCTGAGGTCATGTTTGGATAGGGTATCAGCACCCAAGTTAAATTTTCGAAAAACGCAGCGCCCAACTCCTAGACACAAGCACAGAGACATAGTGCTTCCAAGGCAAAGGCGATAGCAAAGCGTTGCCATGGAAGGCTGGCATTGCGATACCACTAGTCAGTTGGTGACCTAGACCAGCCCACGAGATCACACCATCGATTCCGCGCAGCATACACCCAGAGGTTAAGCTCGCGGCTGCCGGCTCGCGTGAGAAGAAACCGAGAACCAGTTCTGCAGTTGTATAAGAGGGGCGTTGTGACTACGCCATCACGGGTCGCATGCCGCGAAGGTAGAGAAGAAATGATAATGGCCAGGGCATGGGACTTGGATTTAAAATAGAACGCGGGATTGGGCACTACCCTGGCGTTTGTCTGAACAGACTTGATAGAATACAGCCGGTGTAGTAGTAAGTACGGACTTGAGATGAGACACGACGCATTGGTTTTGCAAAATCGCAGTGAAAGTATGCCGTGTAAAAGCAGCGACAATAATTGTTAACAAGGTAAAGGATGACAACACTTGAATAGAACGAAATGAAATTGGAACCTTCGTAGATCAAGATGGAAGACAAGAGCCATACATTCATAATTCAACCTAGCCGCTGGATGATTAATCACCGCAAGAGTCACTGCTCTGGTACTTAGGGCTAAGAACAAGCGAGCCGGACATAGGACTCTCGGCCTTAGCAAACCGCTCTTAGCTCCAACCATGAACCAGAAAAAGATGCAACGATAACGGAATTTGATGAGGAATATCATCGGGTGCGTTCCGATACAGTTTCCAGAAAGTCTAAAAAACAAAAGTGGTAATCATAGTTTATAACTTATCCTGGGCGCATCCCGGGCTGGGATAATATCAGTACAGATCCGAGCGATAGGGAGCGATGCGAGAACGTACATTGAACCGGGGACCTCTCGCAATCATTGATTAGAGTGTACCCTAAGCGAGAATCATACCGCTAGACCAATGCACCTTTTAAATTGTTTTGAAGCAGAAGAACAGACTCTGCTAATTATACCGTTCTTCATTTGACAAGGCCGGCATCGCAGTCTGAGGCACGAACAGTGGAACATCCTCAGGTAGGTAGGGCGTGAACCCGACTGGAAAAGTACTCGCAGCGCTTTGTGCCTTGTTCGAGCTGGGGACGCATCACGGTGTCCTATCGAGAGTCATGTTATAGGGCCCATGGTTGACAGGTGAGATCTAGTCGGGGGATATACACGTGACGGCGGTGAGCCCAGGGTTGTGTGTTGTCAACATTCGCTTGCAACGCGACCGATCAACGTTGGAGCCCGAGCTTCAGAGAGCACTGGAGGCTTTCTCCCAAGGACATCTGCTGCTTTCTGGGAACCTGTTTACACGGCGTGGCATCTGCTCTGCTCTGCTCTGCTCTGCTCTGCTCTGCTCTGATCTGATCTGCTCTGATCTCGGCATGTCAAAAAGCCCCCAGTCACGCCGCACAACCCATTCTCTGCCCCCTGCGCTGCGTGGGAAGTATAGAACGTCACGTGTGCACCACTACGCCGCTACACTTGCTGCGTCGGCCAATGCACTGCATCCATTGTATCTCTTCTTCCCCCTTGACTGCTCTTCGGCAAACAAGTCAGACGGCGCTTCAATCCCGACCTCCGACTTCCGACCTCTCATACTCGGGCCCGCGTCGACCATTTCCTTCTCAGACCAGACTCCCACCGTCAGGCTTCGGGAGGGAGAGGCAGAGCAAAGGGAAAAGAAGGCCTCGATTTTCAACTGACGAGCTCGTGCTATCCAGGTCGAGGTAGCGAAGCTGACGGGGGGGAGAGCGTCAAGAATTCGCTCTCCGGAGGGGCACGACGAGGTCTACTGTATACGTGCGTACATAATCTTGTCCATCATTCTTCCCCATGGCCTCTGTTGCAATACCGGGGGCTGTTGCTTACAATGCTGTCGTCTATAGAGGGAGAGTCGGCTGTTCCTTGGGCCTCGCCAGTCTCGGGACTGAGAGAGGGAGGACAGACAAGTACGCCCCCCCCCCCATGGCTCCACTGGGAGACGAAGATGAGAGACTGTTGAACCAGATTGGATACACTCAGGTGTGTTTCTGCAAAGAATCGAGGCTCCTCCGGCTTACAGGTCACCACAGGATCTGACTCGCCACTTCACGAAATGGTCGACGTTGTCTTATGCCATCTCCGTCCTGGGGGTTCTGGGATCGGTGCCGGCCACCTTTGGCAGTCCGTTGAGTCTGGGAGGACCGGCTTCTTCAGTATGGGCCTGGTTCGTCGGGTCTCTGATGGCTTCGTGCATCTCCTCATCCGGTAGATCTTCTCCTGTCGCTCTGGTTGAGGCTCCGCTAAATACAACCTGGACAGTTGCCGAGCTCGTCTCTGCCTACCCAACAGCAGGTGGTATGTACTTCGTGACCAAGAACGTCGTACCGCCCGAGCATGCGGCAATCTGGTCCTGGATCATCGGCTGGTGTAATCTACTCGGTCAGACAGCTGGAGTGGCCAGCGTCGCCTACACAGTCTCTCAGATGATCTTGGCAGCAGCAAGCATGAACTCTGCCTTTGACGGAGAAGCATACGCCTACTCCCCGTGAGCCTCCCATGAAGAAGAGCACGCGAGAACGCAGGGACTCACTCTTCAGCAGAACCGCGCTTCAAATCGTCCTTCTATCCATCGCCCTCCTCCTCATTTTCGGCATCGTGTGCTCCCTCACCACCCACGCCCTACACTCGATCGTCATCTGGTTCGCACCTGTCAACATCCTGGCCTCGACAGCTATCTGCATCGCCCTGCTGATCCTCACGCCCAACAAGCAATCCTTCGCCTGGGTCTTCGGCCACTTCACGAACGGCTCAGGCTGGGGGGCAGGCTTCTCGTTTCTCCTCAGCTTCCTGTCCGTGGCATGGACCATGACCGACTACGACGGCACATCCCACTTGGCCGAGGAGACGCTCGACGCTGCTGCTCGTGGTCCGACCGCGATCCGCCATGCTGTCGCAATCTCTGGCATCGTGGGCTGGATGTTGACCATCACTTTCTGCTTCTGCATCCCGGATCTCGACGAGATGCTCGGCACCCCAACGGGGCTTCCAGCCGCCCAGATCTTCCTCAATGCTGGCGGCCAGACGGGCGGGACTGCGATGTGGTTCTTCGTCGTCCTGGTGCAGTTCTTCACCGGCTGCTCGGCCATGCTGGCAGACGCACGCAGTACGTCTTCCCTCGCGCCCTCGCCCCTTTCGGTGTACCCATCGCTTCCCCCCTTGCTACGAGCACAGCTAACACGCTCTCCACAAGTGGCCTACGCATTCTCCCGCGACGGTGCCCTCCCCTTCTCCAGCTTCTTCGCCTGCATCAACCCCCGCACCCGTACCCCCCTCAACGCCGTCTGGCTCGTCGTCTGCGCCTCCAGCCTGCTGAACCTGATCGGCGTCGGCAGCACCGCCACCATCGTCGCCATCTTCAACGTCACCGCCCCGGCTCTCGACCTCTCCTACGCCATCGTCATCCTCGCCCGCAACCTCTTCGCCTCGCGCGTCCCCTTCATCCCGGGCCCGTACACGCTGGGCCGCTGGCAGAGACCGGTGAACCTCGTGAGCGTGGCGTGGGTATTCTTCATCAGCGCCGTCTTGCTGTTCCCCACCACGAGGCCGGTCACCGCGGCGAACATGAACTACGCCGTTGCGGTCGCGGCATGCATCGCGTGCTTTAGCCTGGGGTGGTGGTGGGCGGGCGCGAGGAGGACGTACACGGGCCCGAAGACGAGGGAAAACCTGGACGGAGAGAGTAGTGGTGGGCTCTTGGACGAGGAGGAAGACCTCGGTACTCCCCACGGAGAGTGGGATGAGGGGTTGTAGTCTTCACTCACCGGACTTGGTAGTCCTGGCTCTCGTCGTGGTTCCAGGTGCAGGGCTTAGGGGTTGACTTGGCGATTTCTTCATCTTCTTCTTCTCAACTGCCACTATCCGAACGCTTATCTCCAGGTCAGGGCTATCCACTCATATTTGGAAGACAAGTACCCCCAGCTCACTCCTCGACCTCGGAAACCCCGCCAACCCCGCCAACCCCCACGAGCCTGCCAGCCCATTCCCGAATCCCTTCCGGTTGAGAAACGCGACTCCAGCCGCGTCAACGCACCCGGGTGACGGGTGATGGGAATGGAAAGAGGGAGAGAGAGGGAGAGAGAGAGGAGAAGAGTAGACGTTGGTCTGGGTAGGGAGTGGCAGAGCAGGTGCGGAGCGGACCTGTTGCCGGCAGAGGAGGGGTGGAGAGGGGTGGAGGGGGTGTGTTGTTGATCGACTCCGAGGTCTACTCCTACGACTACGACACCGTAGGCATCAGGCTAGGAGATGCAGGGAGGGGGACCGCCGGCGAGTATGCTTGTAAATATCTCGAGAAGGAATCTTGGATCCTTCGGTCTCACATCTCAGCACAGTACATCATTGCGAGCCACGAATCCATCATGGTCATGGGAGATCACAAACCACCGCCCCGACGTATCTCCCCTCCTCATCACCCCCCCTCACTCCTCTCTCCTGATTCTTTGTTGATGGCGTCGACGACTGGACGGAGATCCCAAAGAAGTTTTGGTGAGCATGACCGGGAAATGATCGACTGCGGCGGGACATGAGATCCTCGGGCGGTGGTTGCAATCGCCCGCATCTCGATAGATATACCCAAGTGTTCATTCGGATCCCTCTCGAACACATCTAGGTAGGTGCCCATTCTAGTTTACAAGCAAGTGTGCGCCGTCGCTGCAAGCCAAACTCTCCCCTGCGGAGAAGGTGTGCGTGTGCTGAAATCTAGTCGTCTGTATGCGTGCCACGTTTCCCCTCCCCATACCTCACCAGCCAAACCTAGACCCTCTCAGCCTCCACAAGAACCTCTGCTACCAAGATCTCCTCCAGACCCCGTTCAATCCAGGCCCTCTTCTCCCCGTCGGCGCCAACGAGCCCTTCAAAGTCCGCCTTCTCCAGATCCAGGTCCGCGGGCACCTCCCCCCTTGCAATCTTCTCCTCGGCCTCCTTGGCCCTCTTCTCCGCCTCCTGCGCGATCAAGCGATCAAGCCACCGGTCCACGTAGCCGGCATCCCACCGCAGGCCGGCACAGTGCGCGCACACCACCACCAGCACCAGCGCCCACTCTGCCCACTCCCCCCGGCACTCCCGCAGGCCGCACACGTCGCCGCCGCCCCAGAGGGTGAAGGCGTCCACGACGGCGCGCTGCAGGTGCTGGAACACCCACGAGCCGGTGATGAGCAGCCAGGTGGTTCGCTTGGGCCAGGAGGAGCGCGGCCGGGCGAGGACCTTGAGGAAGACGCCGACGAAGGCCGGGAAGAAGAGCGGGACAAAGGGCGAGACCAGCAGCGCGAGGAAGTGCGCGACGGGCGTGAGGTAGGGGATGGTGAGGATGTCGAGCGCGAGGAAGGTGAAGAGGGCGACGGTGCCGACGAAGAGGAGGAAGCTGAGGATCACGACGGCGCTGCGCAGCACCTGGGTGCGGGGAGCCGCGGGGGTGGTTTGGGTAGAGGGTGGTTCCATGGTGGGGTGGTGCTGGTTGTTTTTGTTGGTGTTATTGTTGTTCATCTCGGGCGGAGAGGAATGAACCGGAGGTGACGATGATGAAGCTGTCAAGTTGAGGTGTGGTTGTGAGGATGGAACGGAGATGGAGGGGAGTCTCGTTGTTTGTTTTTCCAGGTGGGCGGGGTTTTCCCCTTTAAGGGGTAGCCTTAGCGTGAGGCGCAAGCGGCGCAGGGGCCCAGAACCACGGACAGAGAGATGCATCGCAGTGTTTCCGACCGAGCGGCATGGAGGCTCTGGAAAGGGTTCGAGATGTTCGAGATGCTCGAGATGCTCGAGATGCTCCCGTGGTTCTCTGCAATGTGGCCATGTGTTGAGTCGCAACTCGATTCCCCTTCTCCGACCAGGGCCATCCAGCCCTCCAACCGCGCGTCTCGTCCCAGCT
>JAENRP010000034.1:62632-75983 GCA_024741835.1 Diplocarpon mali | reverse complement strand
GGCAAGCGAGGGCATCGTGCCCATCTCGCCAGTGGCCATCTATTTACGTACGCCGCACACCGACAGCAGCAGAGGAATTACACACAGTCTCGGACACCGTATCATGCAGAGTACATTCCAAGGCTATCTACAGACAAGAGATCCCCTCCATCGCATCCTCATCCATCCGCCCCAGCACCCGCAGATCCGGCCACGCATTCAGTTCACCAGCCAAAGCAGCCTCTCCTCGACCTCGTCGTAGGCCGTTCGGTTTCCACGCCAACCCGGCAGAGCAACGATCCCGCTCGAGACGAGCGACTCGCAACCGCCCCCGCCGCCATGCGCGATCCGAGTGCAGTCCAGCTCTTCGAATCGACCTCCGCCCGTGCTGTTCGGACCCGAGGGCGCGAACGGCCTGAGCGGGCAGTCCAGCCGACTCGAGTTCCTCGTGGGACTCGGGCATCTTGCGCTACGTGCGGCGAGAGGCGCTCTGGCGAATGCATCAATCAGTGCGACCATTCTCGGGGGGTGGGGAAGATAACCTGGCCAGCAGCTCAGCTCCATCCTGATGTCAAACCTGCCGTGAAGAATCCCCCTTCCGCCGCCTCTGCGTGGCCTTCTCTGCCCGGGAGACCTATTCTCTCCTACTAAGTCGGTTGGCATCCTCTTGGAGGAGATTTTGGGGAGAGAGGGAGGGAACCCCCTCCCCAACAATCAACGGACAAGCAAACCCTTCCGAGTATACCGTTCTCCGTCCTCGCACAGCAAGAGACGGGGTGCGTGGTGCGTGGCAGAGGGACATTTCCCCAGCCATCGACCATCACCTTGTACTCAACCCGTCTCTCGCAACCAGGCACCACATGAAGCACGCACACCCGGTTCTCAAGCCTCATACCGCTTCGCATCCGTAAGAGTAATAAATTTAACTAGGCTAATAAAGCTTACGTACAATTAATAGTCCTCTGATGACGCGAACTTCAAACATTCACCACCCAGTGACGTGCTCCCACCTCCTCGCAAATATTCGAAGCCCCCATATACAGGGTATCCCATCTCCTTCACTGTCCGTACGAGCCCATGAGCCAGTGCCGCATACAAGAGAGTTCCAGGAGAAGATTCGCTCATTACATCTCTCCTTCCCATAGGATGCACCGGCTCGGTGCTGGTATTCTAAGCCATCACAAGTAATCCCAATGCAGCGGCCGCAACGGCCCAGAGATTTCCTCTCGTCATCACGGCCGCACTCCTAAAAGGCGGACTGGTGCTGTATGGAATACTGCCGGTCGGGCGACCAGTACCATACGCGGAAGAGTCGGCCAGAAGAGTCCTCATCGGCGTGGCGGAGAAGGCTGGGACAGTGCTGTAAAAGACGGGCTCGAGTGCGGCAGCTGGAATCGATGGTTTGTAAGGGACTGGCGTGTGCATCACCGGCTTGCCCGGCAAGCTTTGCCGGGGCACTGGGTATACGATTGGAATGGCGGGTGCGACAGGAGCTGGGTTGGCAATCAGCTCGTAGGGTGCCACTCGGATCCCTCCAATCGTAGCGACCATGTAGCGTTCGGTGTGCACCGAGGTTGAGACCGGCATCGTGGTGATTGCTGTTTGATTATATGGACAGTATGTAACAGCTCCCGGGCACGTGGAAATCGTGTAGGTCATCGTAGAGAAGAAGGTCTTCGTAATTTCGTTAGTCTGGTACTGGTGATGAGCCGAAGACGTCGGGGTAGCTTTTTCGGTGAGTGGGCAAATCGTGGTGTATGCGACAACTTTTTGAGTGATCACACCAGCGGAAGTGGCGTACGCAGTCGAGTACGCAGTGCTGGTCATGTAATTTTGCGTCTTCGTGACGTACAGGGTCGAGAAGACCGTCGTGTGGATAGTTGAATAGATAGAGCTGTGGTTTGCCTGGATATGCGCCGCTCCCAATACTTCTGTCGGTGTCGGGGTGGGGCGACTACCAGAAGCTGTACGCGACGTGGAGTTGGAAGTGGTAGGTGAAGTCGGCAAGGCCGCAGCACAGTCACCCGTCAGCGAAGGAACGGCATCGACACCTTTACCAATAGCGACCAGATTAGTTCCGCAGTTCGCTGAGTTGGCGAGATGAATGTTCCGGTTGTCTTGATCGACCACAAGAAAAGCAGCTCTCAAGAATGAGGCTCCCAGGATTGACATCTTATCATCAGCGGCAAGACCGAGGTAACAGAAACCCGAAATGTGCCACATGAACTCCTGGTATGGGACATTGATAACCGTGTTGCCAAACCCAAAGTCAACGGTACCGTTCATATCAGCAACAGCACAGTCGACCGCGTAGATGCCCGTGTTTCCGTCCTCAACAGCACCTGGAAAATCGGCAACGATAGCAGCAACGAGGGCGGTTGGAAGGCGAGTGACGGTTCCACCGCTATCCAGGAAGGCAGGCTGACCTTTAGGGTCGGTAGAAGTTGGAGGATATAGCTTCTTCGCTTCTCCGGGCTTGGTGATGCCGATCGAGGTCACGTGGACCCAGTAGCGGGGGTATTTGTCCGGGGACTCCTGGACGGGGATGATGGGCAGCTTCTCCAAGGGCCCCCGGTACCTTCCCGTGTCGATGCCGCCAAAGATGATGGTACCGTCAGGTGACTCAAAACTTCTCAAGTCAAGACTGAAAGCGCGGCTGTTGATGAGGCCCTGGGTGGCCATGGAATCGAGTATGGCGGGGTAGCCGGTCAGTTCAATTCCAGTTCCGACACCAATGAAGCCAGTGGGCAGCGAACTGCTTATGCTGGAGACACCGAACTGTTGCCCCTTGATAATTGTGCCTGCAAGGGTATGGTCAGCTCAGCAGACGGCGGCAGTGCGAGAAGAAGCATACCTCCGATGTCGACGTTGTCCGAATAGTACCTGAGGCGACATGTTCCCTTTCCATATATCAGGTCATTAGTAGCGCCGAGATCAACCGCAGTCGAGGAAGCATTAGCAGCGTAGCGTGGGAGTCTATTGCAGAGATTGATATCCAAATCCCCCCGAGCAGAAGAGCACGTAGGGTTGACCCAAGTCTCGGAAGACCCAGTGTCAAGAGTGAGGGAAATGAGTTGAGGCGGAGTTCCGATTGCAACTGAGATATCGGTGTCAGCTAGCTTCTCTCTTCCCTTTTGAACGTCTCTTCTTCTTCTCTCATCTTCGCCGGATGAGCGCGGCGTAGAAAGGGCACGTACAATCTACGACATATCGCGTGCCGGTCATGTAATTCTCGACCTGATCCGGACTTTGTCGCTTCCTGCTATGCCGGGTCGCGTGGACTGGGAGCCTCAAGATCCCAACGTCGCGTCGAAGAGATGGGGGACTGAGAGAGTCGGGGATCGCGGATCCGTAGCCGAGAGAAGTAAGCGAAGCGGCGATGGTGACGGTTGAAAGAAAGGAAATCATGGTGCCGTCGAACGAGTGAGATGGACCAGACAAATGAGCGTGGGGGAGGGAGAAGTAATCACGGGCACGTTGACGTTGACGTGGTTGACGCCGACGTCGTCATCTGTTATTCGGATGTACAGAGACAGACGTAATACGTTCACGGCGACGAGGCGGGTTGGGTTGAATGAGCGTGGGTGAGGGTGAGGGTTGGAAGAAGTAGATGTGGAAACGAATTCGGGGTTTCTTTGTAAAACTCGGAGGCGCTAAGTCAGGGGGTGGAAGCCTGCCGGATTGAGGTGGTACCCACCGACTACTGACCGCCAAGGATCCCCCTGGCATGACGGGGGTGGCTGGCAAGTCACATGATACACCGCCGTAGGAGCGTCCTACTTGTAGTCTGATCTGTTCCCGTCGAGTGGCTGCGTTATTGTCAGAGGAATATCGAGCAACGTATGTAGAAATGAGAATGAGTGTCTGGTCCGACTATTACCACTGTGGGATGCCACACCTGGTACATACGATTGATCAACGTCATATACCGACTGCGACGGCTTGCCTGGCCGTAACCTGCGTCACCGACCATACTTCGAGGGACTTGGTACAGCCATACTGCGGTGGAGTCCTGTGTCCGCAAGGGAATGGAATGGGGGTTCCAGCCTCCAGCTGCGATGTTTCGGATCTCCGCAGCTTTCTTCCCCTCTCTTCCTGCGGGAACCAAACAATCCGGGTTGGGAATCTTGGCAAGTGAGGAATACCGATGGGGATAACTCCCGTTTCCATGGTGTCGAGTGATGGGATTCTCGCCGGCGGTGGATCGGGACCAGGGCCGAGATCTACCTCAGAGTAGGAGTTCTGACCAATTGGAAAGGCAAGCGATGCGAATCATCTACTCCAAACCTGGAGGCAGATGCTTCAAAACTTGGGAACTGGCCGGAGTAGGTTGTCCTCTCGATGGGCGGTAAATCACACGTTTATAGATGTATGTGTATATCAAAATATGTCGATGTAAGTGAAGGTATGAAGGTATGTATATACGTGTATGTATGTATGTGTACGTATGTGTATGTGTATGTATGTATGTGTATATATGTGTATGTATGTGTATGTGTATGTATGTATATGTGTATGTATGTATGTGTATGTATGTGTATATATGTGTATGTATGTATACATATATCCACATATATGTTTATGTACATATATGTCTTACATAGTTATGTACTCTAATATACTGCGGTTTAGAAAACGCATGCGACGACTCTCTACCTATCCGGTTGTTCGCGTTCTTATTTTGAATCACTTCCACCTCAAAAGATGCTCGAATCCCCTGGTACGATCGGCTGGGAATGATGATCAACCGTGGCCGACCCAGAAAGGGAGTGCTTGCATATATTTGCCTCGCGAGGGGCGTTAGATTGGGAGTGGATCTCTACGGGATCCTAGCCTCTGACGACAACGCAACTCTCGGTCTGGAGCGACACGTGACTAGCACCACCACCAAGCTTCAACGGAAGACCGTCGCGAGGAGTTGGGAAGTAGAGAGGAAGGGTCTTGCGGGTTGAGAATATCGATGATGTTTCGGCTCAGGGTTCGTGAGGACGAGTAGGAGCGGTTGGTCGACTCGACGCCGTGCGGGGTTCAAGGACCGTGGCAATCTGCGGTTCGAAAGCTGCGCTGCCGTACTGGCGTAGACGGCGAGCGTAGAAAGCCAGCCCCGAAACCCATCGTTGCCGGATATTCGTCGACGCAGCCACCAGGGGATTGTTGTTGGGGAACATGATCAGTCGCAACCGGTCTCACTGTCTGCTGTGCAAGCCATACATACCGAGGGAGGGCATCGCGCTTCGTAGGAATCTCCTCTCGCAGCCAGCAGAGGCTGGACTTGGGCCAGGACTTCATCTGATCAGCCGAGAGCCGAGAGCCGCGCGCCGAGTGCCGCGCGCCGAGAGCCAAATATAGACTTCCCCCGGGACATCCTTACTTCGGGCATAAGAGTATTTGTAATATACAAGTATGCATATTCCACGTGAATCCTATGTATACCCACGCTGCATCTTTCCGGCCACCGTGACCACTTCGCGTGTGGGAGGCGCTCGTTTCAAGATTCTGTCTCCTATTCGCCATTCGTTCTTCTATTTCAAGCGTGGATTCTGTCCTCTACTCGCCATCTATTCTTCTATTTAAAGCGTGGAAGAGAGGCTGGCCTGGAGATCCAATCCTCGGGGAAAAGGGCACTCTCCACCACGCATCCCACACGCGCAACCCGTCCCGTACCGCTCGGGACCTCGGTGCTTGTTTGTCCCTGCGGTCAATGAGCTCTTGCTTGACTACCTGGGGACTCGAGATCTACGATCCACGATCTGCCTCATTCTCGCCCGGAGCATGCGCTCAAGGTGAAGAGCACCCGTTATGGTCCACTTCCACCGAGTGCCTGGGGTCTAACAAGTTCCGTCCTGGACGGATGCACGTGATCTCGTATCGTTTGCATCATGTGCGTGGCGGGCCAGAGATAAGTACATACGACTGGAAATCTTGTCCCTGGCAAGACTCGCTTTCTCTCCGCGCATAATTTCATCCGATTCTTCCCACTATCCCCTTCTCATGCCAACTCCTCGGTCTCATCGTCGCAAACCCCGTCCCATAAAAGCCCCGAATGCAGATGACTCCGAAATCATCTCTAGCGGGCAGAGCCATCACTTCTCTCTCCCTTCCACGTCCTCCCGCGCCGCTTCCCTCAACCCTCAACCCTCTACCCCCGTGCTCCTCTGCTCCTCTATCAACCCTCGCCTCAAACTCATCCTCGCAACCCATCCTGACTTCGTCCTATTCCCAGCTCATCCTGGCAAAGCCACTGATGAATCGCCTTCATTCCCCTAGATCAACTCAGCGCCCGAACCCTCTGCCACGCACCCCGCGCACCCACATCCTGCACCCGGTTCTCACCAACTTGCCTCCTTACATCCGTCGCATCCCTCCGGATACAGAGAGCAGGCCCACACCCCTCCCCCGTGATCCGCGTGCGCACGAGCTCGCGCACGTGATGTTGATGTTTCCCATTTGGTCAACCCGGAGTCTGGAGGTTTTCGCACGCGAAGCGAGTCGGTAAATCGCCAATCCATAGTCAGCGTCTGGAGCGTGAAAGACCACGATGCTCTCTGGCTTGCCACACAAGTCTTTTGGGAGATTCTTACTATCATGGCCTTCCAAGCTGACAGTGGTCATGGAGACAGGCGAGCCGTATGCAGTGGCTATTGCTGTCATGCTCTACAACACGTACATTTCAGTCATGTCCTTTATCTCGGAAGACTCAAATAGACCTTCAATGGAAATCTTCATCTACATTAGACATCCCAACCTTTAGCAAGATCAGGTTTCAAAGAAGCCAACATGGGCAAGTTGGCATTAGCATGGGGCGCAGGCGTCACCTCAACTTCTCTTGAATCTCTTCACCAGGCTCCCTTGAACAGGGAGAGAACCCGGGGCCAGAAGTTCAATACTCACTGCTTAGATATCAGACGCGAAGGACTGGACGTGCCTCTCGCTCAGAAAAGACTCGAGGTCTTGATTCCATTGTTACCCCCAGGGCATACCTACCTTAGCTGACTCCCTTTCACCCCTTTTACCGTTAACAAGATGTACATACACATACACCTATGTACGCTGGTGATGATTTGTGTGCCTGTTGTGAGGGACCGATAGAATGACGCTGAAGGTTCCGCAGGTGTTTGAGGCTCAGCCAGGATGTGAGCGGCATGTTGACAACTTACAACAATCATATCCAGCTCGAGCTCTAGTCTCCGTGTTACCATACCCGAAAACCAGATCATCTCACTAACTCCCAGGTGCATTATTATTATATATACGCGGTCCTGACGCGTAAACCGGCGCACTTGTTGGTTTGTGAAGAAATCCCATCTCAATATCTAGGTCTAGTAAAAAACGGCAATATTTGGTGATTAATTACTACAGCGAGTCTTGAAATAGTAGCGACGATGTACGGTCACGTGATAAGCCAAAACAGCTCTACTAATTCGCACCCAAGACCAGCTGGTGATACAGACCGAAATACAGACCGGAATACGGTCCAACTCTTGATTTTCCCAGCTCGTAAATCACCTCTCGTCTCTGGTGATCTGCGCAAGGAAGTCATGAGCGTGGTTGGTATATGAAGATCAAGAGTTTAGCACCGATCAATCTGACCTGCTCTTTGCATCCTCTTGACGCGTCTTTCGCGTCGCGTGGTTGGTTTCTAGTACTCGAGTACCGTTCGTTTGCGACCTCGTTCAATGTGTGTTTTTGCGGCCTTTGGCGATCGATCTATACTCTTTGTACCTCTCCTACGTCAAGGCTCGAGTTGCGCATCCTTGGAATACAGAAAATCGATCGAAATGTTAAGCTTCAGAGTACGTGTTGGTGACGGTTCGGGCTTGAATCCGATTCTGCAGTCAATTTTTATATGTTAAATCCTCTCTAAGCTTATCATCAGGCGGCCCTTTACTGCCAGTAACAGTGGGCTTGCCGTATAGTGAGGGTTTGCGTCAGTTCTACAATTCTACAGCTCTAGAGTCCAAAGTCAGATTTGCGCGCCGAATGTTCCGAATTCAGGGTGTCGACCATGCAGGCCTACTGAATCAGTTTTTATAATCAATGAGTATGTTCTTGATCCCTTTTAAACTCACTATCAGACGGCTATTTACTACTCCTAGTAGAGAGCTTGATCCATTGGCGGCTTTTGAAACCAATTTTGCCTGCTCAGCTTCTACATCCTTTCAAGAGCTTTTGCGACCTTGAATCTCGAATCCCGAACCTGGGGAATGTCTCCCCTTTTGTAACTTTGAACCTCAAACCCTTCGAACCTCGACCTCTCCAACATCTACCTCCTCGAACCTCTTCTACATCAGTAGTAAGAGCTCTACCGACGGGCTGCTCGAACAAGCGAGCATATCAAGATTTTGGTCTCAGGCAAGAATGCGTTCGCGCTAACTGCCTAATAAAGGTCTTAATTAGCATCACAAAACCTACTCGTATGCTTGCTCTTGATATTGCATGTGGGGATCATGGATATAAAATGTATGTTCCACTTTACTTAGCCGACGTGCTCATCTCGCTAAGATGCCTCTTTAACTGCCAGAAAATCCGGAATCAAGATAAACTAATTCCAATATAAGAAGAGAATAAGTCAAGGTCAAGCCGGCAGCTGAGGGCGTGATCCGCGTCATAGAACTTGATCGAAGCCGGTATTGGTTCTAGCCCCATTCTTAGTAAATAAGAAAGACGAATTCATATTACGAGGGGCACTTTACTTTCGCTTTATTAACGCTCATGTTCGAAATTCTACTATGTCTGTCAGAGGTCGAGCTTTCAGAGAGTAACGCGTTACTTTTCAAAGATCGCCTCCTACAGTTAGTTGCCTTGGCTTCTGTCAAGACCAAAGGGCAAGATCGACTCCCCGGCGGCGCCTATTCAAGCTTGTCACCTCTGCCCAGATTGGCTGTAGGCTGATCGAAGCTCCTGGCGAATTTGTACCTGTCGAATCTATCGCTCTTGTCGATTCAAGTCAGCCCCAGAAGCGCAGATACTGAGCTTGAATATGAGATCGATTTCAACCCGACCGACGATAAGTGCGAGACTAGCCTCGTCAGACCGAATCTCCTCTTTTCGAACCTCAAGTAACGTCATACTCGGCCCCTGCCGAACTTGCCACCTTTCGAGTACAATGTTACTTTTGGATTCCGTGCTTCCGAGCATCGGATTGCAGAAGCATCTACACCAATCGAGAATGTTCCTTTGCACAGCCAGTGCGAGAACGACCTGACCGAACTCACCAATACCAAATTCTTGCCTCTGAACATCGAATTTCACAGGCAGAGCTACCGAATAAGAATGCAATCTTGCCCGGCCTGACCGAGCTCGATGATATCGAATACCGAAGGATCAAATCTCCTCAAATCGAATATCTTGCTAAGACAGATGAAACCCGCCTCGATGCAGGTCCCGTCGAGCGTTCCCTGCCGTCAAACATCCGATCTCAGTATCGGCTAGATCAAGCGAGAATGCGGCTTTGGAAAACTTGAAAGTCGAAACTACCTCCGAATATAGCCGTGCCGAATCTGCTGCTATCGAATAGCATGTTTCAGTACCGAATACACCATTGACAATAATGAAGGTACAATTTCGCAAATCGAGGGCGATTACCAAGGCTGTGAAGCGGGATGAAAGAGGGAGCCAGTCCAGCCGGAATGCAGTGTCGAACTTGATTGCGTCAAACTCAGCGTGCTCAAAAGTGAATTCAGCGTCGATTTCTGCTATGTCAAATTCAACAACTTTCAAATCAAGAGCGGCTCTAGATACTGCGAGCTCAATCACAGTACACCGTTTCAATTTCAAGCCAAGTGGCAGAATTTGAAAAATCAATAGGGAAAATTCAACTTATCACTTGAAAAGACCCAGCCTTCTGTCAACAGCAACAATAGCTTGAAAAATGTAGTATTCATTTAAAATTGCTGTGCAGCAGAATGTACGTTTCACCCCTCCTTCGATGAGGCGCAGTACTTTGAAAGCCGTTAGCTTTTTAATATTATCTACTCTTAAAGTGCCATCTGGATAAATCTCCTAACTTCTCCACGTAAGAAGTAAACTAAATAACTTGATGATGAATAGAATGTAGTGAGGATATGCTCTGATAGTAGACACAATTGTAAACTAGAAGAGTGCACGAGAAAGTAGGAGTTGCAAACGACGATTGTTGGTTGTCTTGAGGTTTAAGAGAGAGCTCTCTAACTAAGAGCTATTTAAGGTAAGTGCCTCCTTGACACTGCCACTAAGTCATATGACACATATATGATATGTATTCTTGCAACACACCCCTTTGGGGAGACCTTTGAAGGTTCTCGCCAGCATATATGTGACGTCATCAATTTTTGTTTTAACACACAGTTTCCTCCAAAAATCAATCTGCAGAAGTTAGAGCTGGAGTTGAGTTGGCTAGCGCGCTCCACCCTTGAGTATGAAATCACCCCTTATTTGAGGTGCAGAACTTGCATATTCAGCAATTTGACAAAGGCGGCGTGGTTCGAGCTATTTAGGCTCTTTGTGAAGCCATCTGTGGCGTTCTCTCTGGTGTTGATATACTAGAGATCCAAATGGCCTTTCCTAAGTTATTGCCGTATATAGTGGAATTTTATGTCGATAGGCTTAGTTCGTTAGTGATATTCAGGATTCTCTATAAGGTGGAGAGCCCCTTGATTATCACAGATCATCTCTACCTTCTTAGCATCATTGCAATTGTAACCTATTTCCTTAATTACTTATCTGACCCACGAGGCTTCTTATGCAAATTTACACATGGCCACGTATTCAGCTTCTATGGAGAGAGCAATGATGGTTTGTTGTTTGGATGAGGCAGTAATTATGCCGTTGTTGAGGATCAAGACAGCTCTGGAGTGAGATACTCTACTTCCTTTATCGCCTGCCCAGTCGGAGTCGCAATAGCCGTGCAACTTCTGTACCTCTAGGTCACATGTATTCTTGCAACATAGAATGTTCTCTGAATATACTTGGAGCATTACTCTTATGCATCTACATACTTCTAATGGTGGATACGTAGTTATCCTCCTTTAATCATGTTACTTCAGCACAAGAAAGTATAATAGATTCTGAAGATTCTGTAGTATTTCATCCAAAACTCGGTTGTTCTAGTGCCAAACGCATTTTTCCTAATGTTTAGAAAAGGGAACTTGTATGTCAAATTCGGGAGATTGCGCTTAGCTTTGCACCTTACACTTTACGTCGGTACGTTAGTCCGGAGTAGTTGAACAGTTTTTAAAGAGGCTGAGAGCTTAAAGGAGTGGAAGAGGCGAAAGATGTTTCCAGGACCCGAAGCTCGAATATCGTTCGAACGTCATTTGAAGCTGCGTCCAGCGCAAAATCCTGGCAAAATCGCGCATTTCAAACGTCGGATCTCCAAGCCTCTTACCGAACTGCTGATAGCCCTCAAGATCTAGAGCCCGAATGGCCTTCGAGTACCCACCGAGCCTGCTTCCGGCCTCTTGTCAGCCTGTTTCCAATGCAAAATCTACTCGGCTTTGCATCTGCCGAGTAGGGAATCAT
Source organism: Diplocarpon mali (assembly GCA_024741835.1). Classification (NCBI taxonomy): domain Eukaryota; kingdom Fungi; phylum Ascomycota; class Leotiomycetes; order Helotiales; family Drepanopezizaceae; genus Diplocarpon; species Diplocarpon mali. The sequence goes on along the minus strand of JAENRP010000034.1, from coordinate 64,505 downwards.
TGGAAGCCTCGTACATAGCCGCCTCACATGCCCTGGATTGCCCGACAGAATGTCAATCGGATCTGGAACCAGCCTATTTGCAGTGCAAATCCTGGCAGATTTTCATTTCCCCCAAATCAGCTCCTCGAACCTCGTATGGAGCCACCTCATGCCTTCAGAGGAGAGCTGAGCAGACGGGAGAAGATATCACGTGTGCGGAGATAAACTCAGTGTGTTAGCGAGTGCGCGTGTGTGCATGTATGTTTTTAAGACTGGCTTGAACATCAGATCTCAATCCCCAGCATTAGGTATGCTTTTGTAAGACCCCTAATCAGGTGCTACGAGTTCAAGTATCATCTCCGGAGCCTTATTAGGGCAATTTCCAAGCCTAGCAGTATTTTCACAAAAGGGGTGATGGAAATCAGCCCAGCGTAGGAGACTTGAAGCAAAAGGGTGAGACCTGTATGGGGAGGAAGTTCAAGGCCTAGAAACGCCGTCTATTGTGATTATCATTGTCGTTGTTGGTGGCTAGTGCCGAGATAGTACTGCAGAGCAGTGTTGGGGCATGTATTTCGAAGGTGCATTTGCATTTCGTTTATTTCGCACCGTGTTCGTACGACAAGCGATGTGAGAGGCGTGTGTTCTGAGGGTGTATGTGCAACCCGTGTAGTTGGGACTGGTTCTATACTGCAGAGCGATGCCCGGAGAATGCTGTCATTATGTCATATTGATATGTGCTACCATGCAAAGACGCGGCTTCACGATTTAGCCAGCTGCGCAAGGGAGAAGCAGTAATTCCTCAGAACGAATCGATTGCGTGAGTAGGATAGATCGAGAGCCTGGGAAAGAGATAGAGAAAGGGGGGGGTGCCTCGGGGAGTTAGGACTCCCTAGCGAGGCTAGACTTCTTACACTCTTGGAAACACAGAATTTCTTGCTCCGTCTGCCTGGTCTTGGAAGGTTGAAAGTAGGAGTTGGGAAGTACAGGGGAAGCTTGTTCTCTGCTATCCGTTGTCCCAACGACAGCGTACCACTTGATTGATGAGTAAGATTCGAATTACACGCATGGTTCTTTTGTTTTAGGAATACGCTTCTCCTGACCCTTTCAACCAAGCAGGCCCCGATACAACCCCGGTATTTGGCTCTTTTTCCAACCCGGTATACACGAGCGCAATGCACCCAGACTCTGCATCTCTCCAGCTCACGAACCACCCATCCCTGTGTCGCTGGTCCTCGGGGTCCAAACACAGCCTGTTAGTATCACATTAGGTGATTGTGCACAACGATGGAGCTTCTCGAATACGTTGATTATATTCGTGGCTGTAAAGCTTGTCTCTCGAAGCTATTCCGCAAGAGCGCGAAGTAAATACAGTAGCTAGTGCCAAAACCATGCCAAGCCGCTCGAGTAAATGTCTAGTCACATGAGGAGCAGGTGACTAGGGCTCCGACACAGTCCAACAAGCAGGTGATGTCTCTGGAGAGGCTGGTAGTTGGTGTTTTGACCTTGCGCATCTTACGTGGTCGAGGAGATTTGATGATGACTGATCTCGGGAGCCCGATAAGTCGAAAGGCTGGCGTGTTGTCTCCGCAGCATCATGACTGCAGATGCGCGTGCCATGAATCATGGGCCCAGGCCTGGCTCGCGGCACGAAGCTCCCCCCTCGCACCGCCTGATGCAACACATCGTCCTCCATCCCGGCACAAGCCATCCTCAGCCTCGGAGTTCCTCCATTCTCGCCTAATCTCTCTCTTCGCAAATGCGCAGCGTCATGCAGCTCCCGCTCAAGAGGTCCAGATGCAGGACCCCCCTTTTCCGAGCTTCCCGTCCCCAATGGGAAATCTCCGAACAAGCGCGCCAATGGCCGCCCATGGAGGGGAAAGAGACCCACCGTCCG
>JAENRP010000034.1:0-54099 GCA_024741835.1 Diplocarpon mali | reverse complement strand
GGAAAAAAAAATAGCATATTTACATTTCGCCGGGAAATCATACTCGTCAATCCTACACTTCTATTTCGCCTCTCTGTTCACATTAATAGTATCTACAATTGCCATATTTTCGATACTTGAGGTACATATCACCTCAATAGTGAAACATCACACGCTCTGTAAAGCCAATCGTGCGATATATAGATAGTTCAAAATTGAAGGAGAACTGCAGGTGAGAAGTGAGAGATCTTATTAAATTCGTGATATCAAGCCCAGGTTAGTTGAGGTAGTTAACCTTTTAGCGAATTACCTAAATAGCACTTACAGTAAGACAAGAGTGATAATTAATGCTTGTTATAAATCGGCTAAATATAGCTCTACGCCACATTCACACCCCAAGCTTCCTCGGCAGAATCCCTCACCGCAATCCCCGTCCACCCTACACTTGTCCTCACATAGCTGAGCGTCGCATCGCATCGCATCCCTTTTCTTCTCATATCTGGACATACATAAATTAACACGACACAACACAACGCACTGCACGCCCAGTCCGATCTCAAATATGCAATCGTCCGAGTCCGACACGCGACGATAACCATATCTCTACGAAATGGCCCGGCGCCGTCGTCCCCCTCGCCCTGGCGCCCTCACCGAGCTCCCCCCTCTCAAGATCCTGTCCCAGATCCTGCTTCTTCAGGCTCAATACTACATCGCCGGCACACTTCTGATTCTCTTCACGGTGTTAGTAGCAGGGAGGAAGTTCTCTTTTGACTTGGTGCTCGGATGGGCGGCGCTGAGGGGCGATACGACCGTGGGGTGGATGCTGGGCTTGGTGTGGTTGTTAAATGCGCTGATCTCGTACGCCCCCCTCTCTTACTTCCTCTCTTCTCCCCAACCTAGCTTGCCTCCCTTCGTACACTTTCTGAGCGCGAGAATCCATGGACTAGCTAAGCCCTTCCAAAAAACAGAGTCATACCAATACTCCTCCTGATCTCCCGTTCCAAGCTCGTCCCGGACTTCGCCATCTCCCTACACCTCATCCACCTGCTGGTTGTATCCGTATACTCGCACTCCTTACCTCAGAACCTGCTATGGTGGCTACTGCAGATCAGTAGTGCGGCGTTGATGACTGCGTTAGGGGTGTGGGCGTGTCAGTGGAGGGAATTAAGACCAATCAACTTCGGAGGTGCTGCGGCACAAGCTACGGACGATTTTCCAGAAGAGGGAGAAGTTACAACAGGCGACGAAGAGCAGGGTTATGCACGTGGGAGAGGGCGGGGAAGAGGGAGAGATGTCGCGGGAGAGTATGAGATGGTAGGGATGAAAGCTGGGGAAGCGAGTTAAGGGCGTACTTGTAGTAGGAGGTATACGCCGAGGATCGGACAATCTATGAGTGTTTACAGGCGTTGAAGGTACAATAGGATACGGCTTGGAGACGGCCACATGCCCAGGACAGAAAACCAATGGCAGGTTTGTTCCAACAGGGCACAAGGCATTCAGAGGAGTTATTGGAGCTGGGCTGTATTACCACATTCCTATTCTTCGGAACTGCTTTCAGGGGCAGCGGATGTAAATTACGTTCTAGCCTCAGTAAGTCAATCTACTTTCTGCCGCCCGGTTCATTCAGGGCCATGCATCACAGGTACGTCCTCTCTCTTCTTGTTGCGTCTGTCCATAGATGGCTTCCTGGTCCGACTGGAAGTCCATCTAGCTCTATGCCGTCGTCTTGGGGAGTGAAAACCTGGGTTCCACTTGTACTCATTCTCTCCAAGCGTGGCCTCTGTTCTCGTACTGGATTGCTCGGTACCCAGGACGAGATGACATTGTTTAATGATCTACTTTGATCTGAAGCGACTTCCTGCGCGCTCGTGCTCTGCCCATTCGACCGTGGGCTCACATGATGCCGTATCTGATGGGTAGCAACCTGGCCCGGGGAGCTGGCAGTACTCAGTCCTTGTCTCAATCTACTGGGAGGAAGTTCCAGTGGACTGATAACTGTGCTCGCTGGTGCGCTGAGAGCATATCCTTCGGACACAGGCTGCCCTGTAATGATATCATCCGGTGTGTACATTTCCGAGAGCATGCTTTTCCTCTTTATGTTTCTTCTGGGAGAGATGGACTTCGATACCGCAGGGGCAAATCTTGATGGAGAGTGTATGGGAACCGGAGGTCTTAATGGTGGGGTGAGACTCGACAGGCTCTGGGGTGACTGGATCGACGAATCGGATGGCGAAGTGTAACTCGGTCGGGGAGATGTTGTCATCTGGAGAGCCGCTGCGGCCAGTCGTTTATCTGCTGCTGCAAGCGCACTTTCCGAGATCTTGGCATTTGAAAGTCGGAATGTGGGCAAGCTGAAGTCAGTCTTCTGTTGACCACTCGGAGATGCATTTCTGCTGTTTGGCGTGTTGTAGTGTGGTGACGTACTGCTGATGCTTGAGCTGTGAATGTCACCTCTCTCCTGTGCTATCAGTCTTCGAGTCTTTGCGTCACTGCTCAACACAGCGCTTCCGTGTTCCGAGTCTTGTTCTTCAGATGCCTTCATCGGCAGAGATGAATGCAGACTACCGCTCAAACGACGCTTGAAGTTCGACCATCTCTTAACCACCAGCTCCCGCACTGGTTGGATGAAGACATGATGGGGTTCTGAGCGAAGCACGGGCTCGAGGCTGTACTTTGATCTCTTCTGTAATGCCGAAGCTTCTTCGGGGAAAGAAAGCATCCATTCGCTTCGAGAAGAGCGTTGGTAGCTCCTACCATGGGGTCTCTGGTTGCTGGGGCGTTTTGAAGTTCGGTTTCTGGCTGCTGAACGGGTCGACCCATAACCGTCTACTCCCACTGTGGCTGATATAGCCAAGAGACCTGTAGCTTCCTTGTCGCTTTCCGAAGATACACCTGATGCTGAGCCATCAGTTGTGTTCACAGTCCTCCGACGTGATGGCCTCTCTACTGCTGCACTCGATTCGCCAATACCTGTAGCTGGGTACGACAACCCGGGAGAAGACGCCCCATAATGTCTCGGCCACGCCTGCACCGGCGATGGGTTGCGGGCTTGATGCCCAAAGCTGGGCGTATAGCGAAACTGTGTATGCATCCTGAGCGAACTAATCATTCTCGGATCAGGCAGTCTGGCGTAAGTATGGAGAGCGTAATGCGGAGACGGGATGCCGAAGATATGATCAGGTGGGAGCGTGAAGCAAGCGCCCAGGAGCTGAATTGCAATCAAGTGGGCAAGATCATGGACACTGTTCGGATCGCAGAAGTAGTTGTCGGAAACCGCTCGTCTCTTATCGGCGAAACCTGGCTTTGGATGACCGTCCCTCTCTTCCATCCACAGACCAGGACCCGGGCCATGTCTTCTTGGCTGCAGCTTCTTCAACCGCGTGTATCTCGACTCTGGGGACCACCAGTAAGGACGGCCAGTCTGGCAGACATATTGCCACTCGTGGATCTCCTGGTCGATGATATTCCACGATACTTCATCCCTAGCGATCTCTTTCTCTTCGGACGAGCCATCGAACTTGCGCTCTGGCTGGTTACCGACGGAAGAAAGGGACTTGCGTGCTGATCGCCGAGAGAATTTTGGAGACGCCATGTAGAGTATCTGGCTGTTTTCGGAGCCATTGGTCTGCGATCTGACACGGGAGCGGAATATGGAGCCCGCGCCATCTTGCTGGAGAAGCTTGGAGAAGTCGGACGTACTACTTGTGCGGGGAATGATAGATGGGAATGGGAAACCCTCCTGGCCGGCAGGAAGCTCTTCTGTAAATATACAGTTCATGGCGATGGAGAATATGTAGGAGCGAGGTACTGATGCATGCCGGCGCAGCCGCCGAGAGAAAAGAGGAATAGGTAGAGGGGTTAAAAAGCTGCAAGGTGGAAGAAGGTTGCTTGGAGGTTTGGGATTGTGCTCGCAGGATTTTGTGCTGGGAGCAGCATAGAGATCAAGTAGGTAAGCAGCGTAGAGATTAAGTAAGCACAATAGAGAGTTCTAGTAGCGCGTTCAGCGTTAGGCTCTGCCCTGGAGAATTGGAAATGGAAAGACCAAGATGCCTATATACCTATAGATCCCCAGGTAATTTGTTGTAGGATATCACACTTTCCGAAGAACACAGAGCTTCGACACAGGGTCAGGTGACCGACTCTCCTCTCTTGGGAATGTACGAGAACTGGCGGCGGCTAAACTCGACACAGAAACACAAGACTCCCGTATGTAAACAACAGAGTCCCCGGTGTCAGTAATGCTTGCGGCCTTCCTCGTACATGCCGGGAAAGTTTTCTGATAAAAATGAGGGATCGTTTGTTGCTTTGATGGTGATGGATCTATTATCAACAACTACACCTGATAAGTTAGCCGAGAATCGGTAGGAGGAACGAATTTTGGAGCATGGCAGAGGGAAGTATTGCCCTCCGATGCTGCATGAATGAATGCATACCACCGTCCAAACATATGTTATCTGCCAGGGGCGGTAATTCTGGCATGGAATGTCCTCATGCCAAAAGATATATCATTCTTTTTGATGGCTGGCTGTTAGGCAAACATGATCCTCGCTCGCAAATCAAACGAATAAAGAGTTTCGTCAGCTTTACGCTTATCTTGAATTACAATCCTTCGATGTATAGGACCCAAGAGGAGAATGTACTCGATCGGGACATGTGAGGAGGGAGACTGGATTATCAGAGGATGAGAAGTGAAGTCGAAACCATCCATACGGCCTGTGCATGATCCCCTCCCCCTCGGCGGCCCACTTCTCCCCCCTTAGTTTGGCAAATGAAATAACTAATTCCTCTTCTTCCCACGATGTCTTTGGTTCCGCCGCATTACGCACAGAGTACTGTGCGACCAGGGAAGTCTATCAGGCCCACTTCTCTATCACCCCAAATTTAGTTCTAATCAGTAATTCCGCTCTTGGTAGCTATGAGTGCAAGCGCCAAGATGTCTTTGAAACTCTGTGGGAGTTAGCGAAGAGCTTGTGAGATCGGGGCAACCATCATAAAACGGAGAGGAAAGAAAAAAAGCTTAGAAGTAGTATTTTTAGTAATGATCGAGACTATCCCCGGTCACCAGATTCGACGCCGTTGAATTGACGAATCCTTCATTGAACTGGTCTCTGGGCCAAGTAAAGAGACCGCCTCTCCTGTTTTAAATTCGGCTTACCAACGGAACATCCGTCAAGTCACTTTGTAAGCAGAACGGCTAAAAAACCAACCAACTACTTGGCTCCAATCTTTACAATGAATATCTCATAGATACCAGCTCTTCAGTATATTGCTTCTTCGTCATTGCAACGATAGCCTGTCCCTCGTCATGCCACCCAGATGGCTCGTCAGATTCCTCTCGGAGTTGGGTCTCGTCTCTCTCTGGTCCTCCACCCTCGACACCAAGCTGCTCTGTCTCCAGCAATTCGTCCGCCTCTTTGCCTTTGGCAGCTCAACACTTATCCTTGTATCCCACCTCTTAGTGTTGGAAGTCCCCAAGTACCGCATCGGTCTGTTTATGACACTTGCAATAATTGGGGATATAATCTTGAGCTTCATTTTAACTATCTTTGCAGACGCTCTAGGGCGTAGGACCGTTCTGCTTATAGGCGCTACTCTGATGACAACTTCGGGGCTAGTTTTTGCATTTGCTGATGATTACTGGATTATGCTTATTGCCGCCATTGTCGGGGTGATTAGTCCGGGGTATGTCCGCATGTACAGACGAATATTGCCACTGATATCAGTAGTGGTAATGATATTGGTCCTTTCCGTGCGATCGAGGAATCGACAATCGCACATGTTACAAGCGAAGAACGGCGCGGGGATATCTATGCGTGGTACTCTCTGATCGGTACAGCTGGTACGGCCTTCGGCATAGGAGTCTGTGGTTGGGTGGTCGATGTTATGGTTAAGGACCTGCTCTGGGAGTCGATCAGGGCGTATCGCACGATATTTTTCCTATACTCGGGCTTGGGAGTCCTTATTATCTGCCTTATCCTCTGTTTGAGCAAAGAATGGGAGGCGGAGGCAGTCCAAATCGACGATAATTCGGTCGAGAGCAGCGGAAAGACTTACAGGATTTCTGCTCTTTCGATATTGCCAAGTTTCAGTCGGGACAGCAAGTTGGTAGTTCTCAAGATATGCCTGCTATGGGCTCTCGAGTCATTTGGAAGCAACTTTACGCCTCTGTAAGTCATCCAAATACATTGAGCTTCCTTGCTGATATCGCCAGATCCTGGATTATATTCTTCTTCGAGAATAAATTCGATATTCCTGAAATCGAAATTGGATCGCTATTCTTCGCTACCACGATAGTTCCGGCTATCTCGATGATGTTTGCATCGTCTTTGGCCAAGCGGATCGGTAACGTCAAGGTACTTCGCCCGACACTAGAAGCCGAAACATGCTAAGTTTGCAGGCAATGGTCTTTACACACCTTCTTTCCGCTGTATTTCTCTCGTTGATACCTGCACCGAGTACAAAGCCAGCAGCTATCGTATTGCTTGTTCTTCGATCCTGCACACAATCCATGGATACGCCACCTCGATCTGCCTTCTTGGCAGAGATCGTGCAGCCTCTTGAGCGGACAGCGACAATAGAGTTTGTTAACATGGCGAGGTCTTTTGGTTCGGCCTTCAGTCCGCTGATCACTGGATTCTTGGCTGAGAAGGGCAAGCTTTGGGTTGCTTTTGTGTGTGCGGGGGCGTTACTGGTAACGTACGACGTAGGCGTACTGGCAGTTTTTGGTAGGCATCAGATCGCGGCGGCGGTCGAGGACTCAGACGAAGAGGCAGCCGTTGGGCCAAAATTGCCAATTATCATTGTGGACGAGTACCAGGAAAAAGACGAAGAGAACCGCGCTAGTGAGAATGACCTGGCCAGCGTTGACCCTGGGGAAGCAGAACCAAAAGGCGTCGGCGAGGTGTGAGAAGAGAAAGGCCAGGGAAGAAACGAGGCCAGGAAACGAAGATGGCATGAAATACTGCAAACTGGCACATCAGCCATATTGATCAGTCGACCGGGTTTCCGAGCCGATTTGATTGCCATACACTTCCAGCACTTGCCAGAATCTAACACATTTTACGCAGACAACGGCGACGCCAACCCCGGCATTGCTGTGTCTGCTCACGAGTTCAATCCACTGCTTTTGAATTCTGACGATCCAGGTGTTGATGAAGAACAAAGCTCATGCTATTCCATATATGCTTGATAGGCCCAACTAAGACGGATTTATTTATGGTGGGATGTGCCGTCGGAAAGCTTTATATTTAGAAGAAACCTATTCTGATCGGCGGGCGTGGCTTCCCGAACTCCGTGGCAGGGTAGACGAAGGCTTGACGCAGATGACTGGGAGGAGAAAACCCGTCCTGCTTTGTTGCTATGAGTAAATCTCAAACTCATCCGACTACCTCTTCAAGGCCACATACAAGCAGCGTACTCCAAGTACTGCTTCACAGTCCCATAAATCTGACTAAGCTCATCTGACATGAGTTGTGGCCCATTGAGATGGTCCCTCTGCTTCGCCAATTTATGTCTCCATAAGGCAATATTCCACGCGAAGCTTGAATGCCCAATCCCCCCGAACCCAGACGACTTCAGCAGAACAAGAAAGTCCACCAGAGCCTGCTGATCAAACGTAAATTCATTCAGAGTCTCAATGTCATCGCCCTCCAGCAGATCGTGTTTGGTCGTTACTGTGAAGTTGGACGCTTTAGCGTCTTCTGCGAACCTGGAGAGATCTTTCTCATTCCCAGACGCTACGTAGATGACCGAGGTCCCCAACGCCGCTGCTTGCTGTAGATAGTCCCTAGATTGTGTCTCGTATCTCGAGTACTCGAAGTATTGCGGTGGCCAGGCCTGCTGCGAATCACTCTCTGTTCGCAGGTGTGCTCCGAAGAACGTATTGCTCCAGATTGGCGCCCGAAAATCCCCCTTCAACTTGTATCTCTGTACAAGCGTCCTCAGAGTCGTCGTTGCAAGGATACGAGCATCTCGCCTGAATTTCAACACCCTCCCAAAATCGAGCGCGAAATCTTCGGGGTCAGAGTAGATAGGGTACTGGAGATAAGATCGACCCAAATCGACCACAACGTTCTGCGCGTCAGTCTGGTTCCCGAGCCATTCGTAGAATCGGCCCCGCCAGTCCTCGGGGTGATCAATTCCTTCGGGAGTGATCTCTGCAGATATCGACTCTGGCACAAGAGGAGTCGAGGGCTGGTCAGTGCTATTCAGCACCTCGAGTTGTGGACAGGACACCCGTAAGGACTCAACGAAATGCGGCTCGTCGAAAAGGTAGTCGAAAGATGTTCGCTCCCGATCCCAGATTTCTGCGATGTTATCAGGATTCCTAAGGATAACGTGCGGCATCGTAAGGCTTGCGCCTGCAGAGATGCTGTACCTGACGCAGTTCAGGATTGAGTTCCGCAGATTACCCACGCCACCACCCGAGTTATTGCAGGTAAATGTCAAGTTCGGGTTCCATACCGTCTTCGCGCACATTGATCGGATAGCATCAGAATCGAGTGGAGGGTCGTCGAAGATGTCCGGTATAGCCAGCCATTGTTCGGACGATTTTCCGGAGAGGGAAAACTGCCATGACCGGAGAGAAGTGTTCGGATGGTTGAACGAGAAATATGGGAATAGAAGTATGCTACACGAAACTGCAAAGATAAGGAGCTTGCGCGAACTTCGAGAGATAGTCAGCGCCATAGCAAAAGGAGGTACGATATACACTAGTAGAGCGAGGGCTGAACTGGGGACTTGGCACTAGACACTGGCTTTCTCATCGGATGCTCGATCACCCCTGCCAAGAGACTCGCCAACCGTCGGTAAAGAAGTACTGAGGTTACCTGTCCAGAGGCGTAAGAAGAAAAAAGACAATGTGCGGATTGTGGCATGTTACGACTGATATAGTCGAAACTTTATAGAGATTTTATACTCAGGACAAGTATGCATAGACTGCTTATTATGGATGATAGAGGGGGCAATTGAACTCTCCTTGGATAGAGATGCTTTGAGATCCTCCTTGTTAGAAATAAAGAGTGGTATAGCCGTCTTGTTTCATATAGCTCACTAACTGGTTATGTCATTGGGTCACTGCTATTCCTATGCTGATCTCCTAACTCTACATAGCATAGTACCTTGAATACACACAACTGTAGTTTCTAACCCTTATGGCCATCAAGTACTACATAGTACTTTGTCAGTCAATGGTTACTCTATGTGGCCTAGCCATACCGGTAGAGTGGGTCTATACAGGGACCCTGTCTGAGATTACATAAGGGCCCTTGCAGGGTCTGTAGTCAAGGTGCGTCTAGCACCTTTCTTTTATGATTAGGAGGTGTAATTAGTGATTAAATCAAGTTCCAGCATTTAGTAGCAAATTGGAAATAGAGAGTAGCTAATCTAGTTGAGAAAAAACACTATTCAGCCCCCTAATCGGCTTTTTTTCCAGTTGAACTCAACTTTGTAGAAGTGGGTCTAGGCTGTCTGCATTTGTACTTTTCCTGATCGGGGCCCCATATTTCGCAAGGTCCCAAGCCTCCACTACCCTCTTCTTCAATTAAACCTTAACCTTATTCTTATACTTGTGCAAGTCAATAAGATACTTGGTACATGCCCGAAATAATGTACAAGTGCTATCTGTGCGTACTTAGTACATGCCTGAAATAATGTACAAGTGCTGTCTGTGCGTAATTCTACCGGTTTCCATTAACAGGGCTCATATACAGGGGGTACAGCCAATGATTTATCTATAATAATTCGCCAAGTATCTAGTGTGCACGGCCTAGAATTGTACATTATTTACCCATGATACTAAGTAATTCTACCGGTTTCCATTAATAGGGCTCATATACAGGGGGTACAGCTAATGATTTATCTATAACGATTTGCCGCTTTTTGCATTGAAAATCAACGCTTTCAATATGGATTCTTTATTTAGTATACCAACTCCAAAGACACTTATAAAACAGACCTCTTGTAACGAATGAGTATCGATCCCATAAGAGACTATATAAAGCTGTAAAAGAAGCGTGGGAATCGATAACAATTAAAAGGATTAGAGAATTAATTAGGGAAATGCTAGAGAGATATAAAGCTGTGATCGCAGCAGGAGGAGGCCATACAAAATATTAAGGAAATTGTAAAAGCAGCATTGCCAAGTATCTAGTGTGCACGGCCTAGAATTGTACATTATTTACCCATAGTACGAAGTAGAACTATCATTATGATCTACAGAATTGATTAGAAATCTGTACTTAGTTGCAGTAATAGTAGCAGTAGTGGTAGATGTATCATTCATTAGCAATAGTAAAAGTATCACATTTCTATATAACAATAATGCTAGTAATGTAAGGGGTGTCTACTGGAGACGACGACTTAATACCTATATATAGTATCTATTTTGAAGAACTGCAGATTCCTTAGATTCTTTGGATAGAGTCTGCAGCGCTGATACAGTCCTAACTGCGAAATGTACAACCCTTAGTCAAATAGAGCTAGAAGTTTTCGAAAGCTTTTAATTCGATCTTTTACGAATCTTTTTGAGAAACACCCTTTACTTTCCAAGTTTAGTAATCTTCTCTAGGATGATTTAAAAATATATCTACAACAAGAGAAAGGGCTTAATAATAAATATAAGAGGGAATAGAGCAGGTTATGATATATAAGGAAAAGCAAAGGGGGAAAAGTATCTGTTTCAAAGCCTTGCAGCTTCGAAGACTTTCTCCGGAATCTCAAGTCGATAAATAGAATTACGAATAAGAGGTGCCGCCTATAAAGAAGATGCTTGATATAATTTAATAAATAGATGCATTAGCAAGCAAGGCTTATCCTAAGATCGAGAGCCTAAGGCAACTCTGTCTATCTTAGCACTTCTTTGAGAATATAGTCGCCTAACACTAAGAGGAAAAAACTTTTAATAAGGGTATAGGTCAGGCTCTTAAACAGGGAATTAGGGTCTCTTATTAGTGTAAAAGATTGAAAATTAAACTTCAGATTTTTTTTCACCAGTTTCTGTTTATAGCCAATCTAACTGTAGTAATTTTCGCTTATACTACATACTTTAGAACTAAAATAATACCTCAAAAAAACCAGTACAACTAGGTAGTAATAGTAAGAATTATATCATTTAATAATAGCTAGATCAATGTACTTGGATCTAAACTGATAGGAGTCCTTTAATATGGAAGGTTTTTGAAGGCTTTGATACATTGTTTTATACTATATATAATGTAGTTATACTATAGAGCATACTAAGCAAATACTTAGGGAGACGACGACTAAACACCTATACGCGGTATCTCCTATGAACCCACAGACTATTTGAGAGTCTGCAAAGCCGAGATTAAGTACTTTCGATTATAAAATAGTCAAACATTCAGTCGAATAAAGCTAGAACTTTTGCGAATGTTAAAATGAAAAACATTCCTTTCTACTAGATTACATCTTTTATAAATACCCTTGACTTTTGACCTTTACTTTCGTACTCTAGGATTTTTCAAATATTTACTTATGACTGAACAAAAGGCTTACTAAAAAAAATACAAAGGAGAAAAAGGCAAGCTATAGTATATAAGGAAGAGGAAAAGGAAATGGAGAAAAAGAAAAAAAGGATATATTTCGATAATTTTATATAATATAGCAAGGAGGTTCTCTGATAGTAAACTTGATAGTAAACTAGAAGAGGGCACGAAGAAGTATGAGGTGCAAACGACGATATTGGGTATCTTGATTCATAAGAGCTCTCTAACTACGAGCTATTTAATAAGGGCTGCCACTAAGTCATATGGCAAGTTATATAATATATTATATATATAATGTATTATATGATAGATTATATAATAAACATATAACAGGCATACCTGCAATACACCCCTTTAGAGAGACCTTTAAAAGTACTCGCTAGCAATATATATGATATTATAACTTTTGTTATAATTTATAGTTTCGTATGAAAAATCAACCTGCAGATATAGGAAATAGAGTAGAGTTCGCTAGCGCGAAATCCACCCCTTAGTAAGTCAAAATCAACTCGCGGGCCCGGCCCAGGAGTAAAAAAATCACCCTTTAATAGAAGTGCAAAAAAAAAATCACCCTTTAATCGAGGTGCAGAACCTTTATATTTAGCAATTTGATAAAGGCGGCGTAGTTTGAGCTATTTAAGCTCTTAGTAAGTCTATTAGCGGCGTTGTCTTTAGTATTTATATATTAGAGGTCCAAATGGCCTTTCTAAAGCTCTTACCGAATATAATAGAACTTGATATTAATATACTTCGTTCTCTAGTGATATTCGGGGTTTTCGGTAAGATAAAGGGCTCCTTAGTTGTCGCAGATCATCTCGACTTTAGTAGCGTTATTACTAGCGTAGCCTATTTCCTTAAGTACCTAGCGTATTTAAGAGGCTTTTTATACGAATTTGCATATAGCGATATACTCTGCTTCTATAGATAAGAGAGCAATAATAGTTTATCGCTTAAAGGAGGCGGTAATTACGCTATTATTAAAGAAGAAGACGGCCCTAGAATAAGAGGCTCTACTTCCTCTATTACCTGCTTAGTTAGAATCGCAGTAGCTATACAATTTCTAAAGCTCTAGGTCAGTTCTTTTACTTTTAAAGGTAGTATAATAGAATCGCGTTCCTTATAAGTATTATAAAACTCATTTTAAAGCTGCTATATATTATAGCAAAGGGTTAATAAGGAATTTGCTAAGAATAGAGCAATAGTATAGTATATCCTAATGCGTATAGTGCGCAAGGTACTGTAATAAACCGCAGATCTCTTAGTATAGCTTTACTTCCTATAGAGTGGCTTAGCCTTCAAATTTGACTATATGAACTTTATAGCTATTAGCAAAAGGCGTTGGTATACTCTTGCAATTAGTTATATAAAAACGTTTAAGAACCTTATTAATATAGGCGTCTTAATAAAGCGAGATCGTTCTATTTTATCGATCTTTAACTATACGTACTCTTAAGAAGTAGTTAGCCGGTTCGCTACCTATAATCTCGAAAAGGTTGCGAAGATCTCTTTTGAACTTGTTATATATATTACCCTTCTTTGCTACTACAAGGAAGTCGTTGATATAGGTAATGATAAGAATCCGAGAGGCGCGGTTGATATATACGCAATTATTATTGAGCTTAAGTAAGTCGGCGCAGTAGGTAAAGGAGGCTTCTAAAGGTCGATGGTCGATATATTAGTAAGAGTTAAGGAAGGAAGGTTACCCCTTTCTTCCCTATAGCTATATACGTATTAATATCCTACTAATTAAGCAATAGGATTATATAATAATATATTAAAGTGATAGCTATATCACTTATCTTAATACCTTTATTTAGACCTTACTTTAATTGACCTATAGTTAGGAAAATAATAACTATCCTTTTATACTAATCTAACTTTTAAGTATCTCTTTAAATTAAAAATAATCAATTAATAGTAACCTCTATTAAAATTATTAATCCTACTTATAGGGCAGGACCGGGAGTCAAATTTCCTAAAAGCGTTCTTTTATAAGACTATATGACTTAATTTACAGTCTAGGCCTAGGAGTCGATTTAAAAACTTTCCTTTATAAGACTATATAACCTAACTCGTAAGGTAGGCTTAAGAGTCGTCCTTAAGCCTATTAAGCCCTTACTATCTTCTATAATCCTAGTATATCTTTAAATGCTTTAAACTTTGCAACTATCTTTAATAGCTTTGTAAATCCATCTACTACTATTCGATTAGTTAAGATATAAGTGATTAATAACTTATTCTTTATAATAAAGTCGTAGATAAAGTGGTAGGTAATATTAATATATTTCGATCGCTTATATAAGTATAGATTCTTTATAAGTACAATTGCCTTTATATTATCTACTTAAAGATTAATACAGTTCCTATCTTATTTAATATATGTTGCGCCATAAGGAGCCTCAGGCACTAAGGCATCTGAGGACTGGCTTATGTAATGTACCCCTGAAGTGGCCACGGAGCACTTCTATAAAGGGAGCTCAGATATACAGTTAGAGTAGAATTTTACAAGCTTCTGCCACTATTGAGAATCTACCTCTAAATACAGCACAACAGTTATCAGTACCATTCGCAACTCTTAAGAGCAAACGATTAAAAATCCACTATATTTAAAGGCTTCTTAAAGAGGTTTCACTACTATTTTTCATCTATTCTCCCTTGCCTATACGCATTATACAACCTAACTCGACGTTCCAACGCTCCTAGCCAACCAATACTATACTCCCTACCATCCCAGTCAATATAAGCGAATACTAGTAAAAAGAAGCTCAAAAGCTTAGCTCTAATAGAGTTATACTCTAGGATAGGAAGTCATAGCGCATTTAATACGCTAAGCTAGAGTTTTAAGCCGAATTTCTATAGCTTTAAAAGCATATAAAGAAGCTAAGATAGGTTAATAACCTTAAACTATATACTATAGAGACGGGAAATCAAGCTCCGCTTTATAAGAACGAAGCTCTATATCTACTAGATCTAAAAATAGAACCGCTATAGCTTAAAAAAATTATAAAAGGATAGGACTAAAGAGTATTGCAAAGCTACTACAAGTTATACCAATAGTAAGAAGCTACCGATCAATAAACGCTAGCTCTACCACTACCTGCAAAGATAATAGCTAAAGACGTAGAGCTAGAGTACAAAATAGCAGTAATGCAATACAATCTTATAATAGAAATATAGAAAAGGAACAAAAGCTCTTATACTCAGTTATACCATTGGATTACTAAGATAGTATACCTTATATTACTTTAAGCAGTATAATATAATTGCAAGGAAGCGGGGAAACTATTAATTTAATAGATTGTAGAGCACCTGCGCAAGGAACTAGCCCCCTTTGAGGTTAGTATAATAGAGTCAATTCGGGAAGATTATAATAATAAGCTCTTTAAAATAAAGAGCAGCAAAGTAGAACTAAAGACCTGGCTTGCTAGCTTTAAGAAGATCTATTAAGAAGTATAAATATATAGAATCCCAGAGGTTTAAGGCTCCCTTACAATTATAAAGTTTCTATAATTAGTTTACCGCTAGGCTCCTACTTAGTCCTAGCAGACCTAGGCAAAGCTTATTAAAGATAATAAGCTAAGTCTAAAGTATAGAAAAGATATAGTCCACTATATTAATTAGTTCTTAAGCTTAATAGAGTAAAGCCTCGCAAGTTCCTTATTAAAGGCAACCCTTAAAGTATACGCCTCGCTTAAAGGAGTAAGCAATTATACTAATCTAAGAGTACTAAGTAAAGGCAAGGCGAAGAAGACTCTTAAAGGGAGCGTTAAAAAGTGCCTTTGCCCTTAGGTTAAAAATCACTTCTAGAACCTAAAGGAGTATAATAGGCTGAAATACGCCTTAACTAGTGCTAAGGAAAGTACGCTTCAAAACCTCCTTAGCTATAATAAGGTCAAAAGAATGTATGAAAACCTTGCTTCCTCAGAATAGAGAAAGCTTTAAGCTAAGCTCTCTTATATTGAATAAGCTCCTATAGATCAATTTAAGGAAAGAACATCTGCCGAAGCTTTAAGAAGCGGCAAATCCAAGATCATCGCCGCTCTTTTAAATCCAGCTCTCTTTAAAGACTTTACTCTAGGAATATACTCTACTTTTAAAGCTCCTTACGCTCTCTTAAATATAACCCTACTTAATAACTGCGCTACGACGCACCTTATTAATCGAGAGGAGCTTTTAATTCCTAGATTATTGAAAATCGCATATCCCTAGGACTATATAAAGGCAAGAAGCTCGAGTCTACTAATAAAGGGGAGGGGTATACATCTAATAAAAGGGGTTCTTACTAATAGAAGAGACTTAGAGCTTAGGAATATAGCACTTATAGATGGGTTTAATATTAATATTATCTTAAAGCCTCTTTTAAAGAAGGCTAAGGTATAGTATATAGGCTTAGACGCAACGCTTTAAAGGGGTATAGTAGATAATAATATAGTTATAAAGTAGCTAGAGCATAGGTCGAATATTATAGTATTTAAATATAAGCCTATCAACTTTTATAACGCTCCTAATTCGCTATACTATACTTAACCAACCTGCTTAGCTTTTCCTACTTTATAATAGCGTTTGCAAAGCTAATATAAACCCCTAAGGAGCAGCATATTCCTAAAAGCTAGGAACAATTCGGCAAATATTTAGCACCTTTAATCAGGCTATTTAAGAGCTAAGGCGCTTAAGAAGCTTATATTAAATATAAAGGGGGTAAAAATCAAAGGGAAGCTATAAATCAATTATAAAGCTTGCACTTAAGCAAAAGCTAAGCAAAAGCCTTTTAAGAGAGAGTTAGATTTTAAGGCTTTAAGACCGTTCTTTAAGTGCTCTTAGGACCTATTTGACTATAGTACGTCAAACCTCTCCTTAAAAAGCTAGCTTCTTCTAATTAAGGATAAATTTAATAAGAAGTTATTTAAATATACTTTACTTTATAAGTCCTTAATATTAGTTTTAAAAGCTTTTTAATCTTTTAAAGCATAGGTAAAGCGCTATTATAGCCTCTCCTTATATATTCTAAAGAGCGATAATAATACCTTAGTATTCCTTTTATAAAGAGCATCGAAATATAAAGAGTAGTATAAAGCTAAAGGTATAAAGGTAAAAGTCATTCTATCTTATACTTATAAATCAAATAGAGCTTTTAAGAGAGTAAGAGCAAAGATTATTAAAAAGTGTTGAGATGGGTGATACAGCTATCACTCCGATATATTGTTATATGACCCTACTGCTTAATCAGTAGGATATTGATACATATATAGCTATAGGTAAGAAAGGGGTAACCTTCCTTCCTTAACTCTTACTAATATATCGACTATTAACCTTTAGAAGTTTCTTATACCTACTGCGCCGACTTACTTAAGCTTAATAGGTTATAAGCCTTAGATAGACCGATAATAAATTATTAACTTCTCTTAAAAAGCACTTGCGCTGCAACTATTAGTAGGAAGTTGAACGAGACTTATAGTAAGAGGCGAGCAATCGGCGAATAAGAGGTGTGATTCCCTATTTAGCTAACCCGTATTGTAAGAGGTGTAATTCCTTGCTCTACAACCCCTTTGGTATTGCAAGAGGTATAATTCCTTGCTTTACTGTATTTCGTAAGAGGTATGATTCCTTGCGTTATAGTTTNTTTAAAAAAAAAAAAAAAAAAAAAAACCCTTTTCGATAAGAGGACTTCCTCCCTATTTAATACTTCTATAACACCCGCTATTTAATCATTTCGACTTTTCAATAGGAGGAGTGCCCTTAACCATTTAATTTATTTGATTTTTAAATGTAATTCTATTCGAAACGGCAATAGCTTCCGATTCCGACCGAAATACTAGACCTAAAGACCTTTAACTCTTTTAAAAGAACTGGCAATAATAGTTCGACGATTTAGAGCTTTACTTTAAGAGCAAAGGCATTGAAATAGCGATTCAAAAGACACTTATTAAATACGTAAGAATAGCCTCTTATACTCCTTCTACTAATTTGTCTACTTCTACTTTAATAGCTAATACAACTGCTAAGGATTTGCTAAATATACTAAATAAGCTTAGCTTAAGAGCTTTAGTAGATAATAACCGAGAATCCTAAAGGCAGATTTTAAATATAAAAAAGGAGAAGGAGTATAAGCTAGCCTTAGCTAAATGCAAGCTTAAGATTAATAGAGGTTTAAGCGATAAAGATTGAAATTTTATTTAAGTTTATAATAATGCGAAGATAAGATAAGATACTTTAAAGGTAAAATACTCTTAGACAACTGCCTTTAATACTTAGTATCTACTATAATAGATCATTTCATTTTAATATAAAAAAGATAAAGATAGTAAGGATATAGATATAAATATAGACTTTACTTAATTTATATTATATAAAGTAAGGAGGAGAGTAAGAGCCGCAGATCCTAGGATAGCTATAACTTTTAAAGAAACTCAGCTTTTTAGTTTCCTACTCAATAGCCTCCCTCTTAAGTTCGCTATTGCGAAATAATCTCTTCTCATTTAACCTAACCTTAAGATTTATAAGAAGATCGACCTCCTTCGAACTATTAAGTAAGACCTTAAAGGACGCTTTAAATCGGCAAATACTGTATTATAGGGTAAAGATAAGCTTAAGAAGAGGAAGGAGCGTAAGACGAGCCCTTAAGCTTATCGGAGATGCTACTTCTATAATAGTACTTATAATATTACTAATTGTAAAGTTAGAAGGCAATTAATCGATATAGTTGCTAGCTTTAATATTAAAAAGCAATTAAAGTAAAAGTTAAGAAGCAAACTGCCCTTATCCTACCGAAGGCCGCAACTACTAAGGAAAGGCAAAGGAAAAGGCTATTTAGCTAAAACTTTAGTAGATACCTTTAATAATAATAGTAGGTTATTTAAACCTAAATCCACTTTTAATAATTCAAACGATAATTATAATAAAGATGCTTACATTTTAAAAGCCGATCTTTATAAGATCCTTAAATCCGATTAGTATAATAATATTAGTTATATAGTATATATAATTAATAAATCCTACCTATTTAAAGGCCTGCTTATTAAAATCAAAAGGCGCTTTATTAAGGTTAGTAGTAAAAGGTTATATACAAACTTAATAGGTATAGTAGAGATAAATATTACTAGCATTTCTTTCCTTTTATAAAATGTTCTCCTTATACCTAATTTAAATATTAATCTTTTATTTAGCCGCAAGATCTATATAGAATTAAATTATATAAGAGTTTTTAATAATCAATTTATATAATTTATAAATAATAACTATAAAGTGATCTTTAAAGCTAAAATTAAAGATAGACTTTATATTATCTTAAAGGTAATATTATAAAAATTGACTCTTAGGCTAAACCTATAAGTAGGTTCCTTTAAGGAAAGTGCACTCTCTGCCTTAATACAATTAAGTAAGGATAAGGAGAATAGATAGACTCTTAAGCTAGGATCGTAAGTAAAATTCGCAAAAATAACTCTTAAGCCAGGATTATAAGTGGATTATAAAGTATCTTTAAAAATGACTCTTAAGCTAGGATCATAAGTGAATTTAGTAGAAATGACTCTTAGGCTAAGACCGCGAGTAGATTCTATAAATTTGCTAATAATAACTCTTAGGCCAGGACTGTAAGTAGATCTTGCTATTTCTAGGAAATCGACTCTTAAGCTAAGACTGCGAGTAGATCTTGCGGTTTTATTAAAAACGACTCTTAAGCTAGGCTTGTAATTGGAAAATAGTAAAACCTTAAACTGCTATTACTAGTCCTTTCTAGCTGCTAATAATAAAGTATCGACTGATAATAGGCTACTAAAGCTATTAGAAGTTAAAAGCCTATTAAGGTATTAGCTAATATATAAAAGATTCGTATATTTAAGGCTAGAGAAATTAAAGGGCTTATATAAGGTCTTAACCCTAAAACGGAAGATCTAAGTACTAAAGGATCGCTTAGTATGCTAAATTTACAAGCTAATAAAACTTTAAAATCGGACGCAAACTAAGCTTAGTTTATAGAAAGATTCGATACTAGCGCTAATATCTATTAATACTGCTAGACTATTTATAACCTTAATTAAAGGAAATAATTAGTTTTCTTAAATAGTAGATAACTCTATTCAATAGATATAAACCATTTATATTAAAACTAAATCTAAGCTTATAGAAAAGCTAGAAACTTAGAAAGTGATAGAAGAACGCTAGACTTAATTAAAGCTAATAGCTATTAGGTCTAATAACGCATTAGAGATTAAGGCAAAGCTTAATAAATAAGCAAAATAAGAAGTTTATTATAAACTAACTATAATATATAAAGGTTCCTATTAGAATAGTATTGCTAAGTGAAATATCTAATAAATAGAGACTGACTATTACACTTTATTATAAAATGCTAACCTACTATTGGAATTCTAAGACCTTGCGGTTAAGGTAGATGCATACCTACGAAATAGAATAGGTAGTAGACTAATAGTTAATAGCACTCGAATATCGCTATATAAGGCATATTTTAAATAAAAACTAAGCTTAAACTATATCTGCATCTTTAGAAGCATCTGCTACTCCTATATTAGCCTGAAGTCCTAGCTTATAGGTATAAAGAGTAAGAAGCTAATAGACTAAGGTAAAGAATATATATTTATTAAATATATTAAATAGATAATAAAGCAATAGATAGTATATGCGTTAGATTTAAGGCAAGTAATTACATCTTTAGTAGTTAAGTTTAATAAATCTTAAAATAGAAGAGAGCTATCCTTAAAGCTCTATATACTTAGAGATTCGCAAGGTATACCACTCGATAGTAATACTATTAAGCTAAACTAATAACCCCTTTCTCTTAACTTAGGCATATCAAGCGTACCTACTGATCGACGACCTATTAGTCGCCCAAAGGCCAAATAGACTATTCCTATTATTTGCGAACTACTTAAAGTATAAAATAACTTCGATATTATTATCCCTTTAATTAAAGTACCTAAAGTAAAGGATATTCTTAAAATAAGTATAAGTAATAATAAGCTTCTACTATTAGAAAGCAGTTCCTTAGATAATAAGCCTATAGAACCTATAGCTGAATTTACGTTTTTAAAAAGGAATAGAGACTTAGAACTAGAAGATACTTTAGACGAACGCAAATCTAAGCGTATCTAGGTTATAATAGCGCATAGGATCTATAAGCTTAAACTTTAATAGAGCTTTAACGAAGATAATATATTCCTAGCCGTTAGGGAGATAATGAAAATCTCTCTTTTAAAGACGTACGATAAAGCTATTAACGACCTAGAGAATGGAATAGTATAGAATAAGGCAATCTAAGAGGAGATAAGCTCTCTTATTACAAATGGCATATAAATAGAGGAACTAATGCTAAAGGATATAAACCTAGTATTAATAAAGTAGGTCTTTATAATTAAGATATATATAAATAGGACCTTAGAATATTATAAGGTAAGGCTTATAGCTAAGGGCTTCTCCTAATAGTATAAAGAAGACTACTTTAATACATTTGCGCTAATAGTTCGCATAAATACCCTTTGCATATTTATAGTAATAGTAGCTGCTAAGGACCTTAAATATAGATAGTATGATATTAAAAATGCATTTACTAAAGCGATTATAAAGGAACGGATTTTTCTCTTTTAACTTAATAGTATTCTTATATGCGCTAGCTACTCCCTTTATATATTCCGTAGTATCTATAGGCTTAAATAATTAGCTTATAATTAAAACCTCTTATATAGCTCTACTTTAATAAAAATGGGATTCATTTAAAGCTTAGCTAACCCTTATCTATTTACCTATATTAAGCGTAAAATTAAGTTGCTACTATATATTAATAATATTGCTATAGCTATAAAAACAACTACTTAATTAGATTAGTTCTTTATAACAATTTAAAAACGTTTTAATACTAAAGATCTAAAGGGAATTTATAAGATCCTTAGCATCTGCATTATAAGGAACTGCTTTACTTAAGAACTCTAGTTGGATTAAGAGCAGTATATTAAGAAGATCCTAGACCGAATAGGACTCTTTACTTATACTCCTAACTTTAAGCTAAAGTGTACTCCAATCAAAGGAAAGTATAATAAGTTAAAGCCTACTAATGAAAATAAGTAGAAAGAAGATCTAAAGAAGTACTAATAGGATATTAGAGCGATTATATATACTATAGTATATATAAGACCAGATATTACCTTTATTATTAAGCAACTTAGTTAGAATCTAAAGGATCTGACAATTCGATATAAGAATGCAGTCAAGCGATTTAAAAGGTACCTTTAATCGATAATTATATAAAAGGTAAGATATAGACTAACGAAATATATAAGTGCAAAGCTTAAGGTATATACTGATTCCGATTAGGCAAATATAAAAGGTTGGAAAAGTATATTTAAAAGCGTAGCAATATTATATAGCAGACCTATATTATAAGGAAGTAGGAAGTAGAAATCAGTAGCTACTATAAGCACTAAGGCTAAATATATATTAATATTATCAAATTGCAAGTAAGGATTATAAATTGCTTAAGTTTTAAAAGATATAGGTTTTATTAAGTATATTAAATAAGATAGGAACTATATTAATCTTTAAGTAGATAATATAAAGGCGATTGCACTTATAAAGAATCTATACTTATATAAGCGATCGAAATATATTAATATTACCTACTACTTTATTTATAACCTTATTATAAAGAATAAGTTATCAATTACCTATATTTTAATTAATCGAATAGTAGTAGATGGATTTATAAAGCTACTAAAGACGGTTGCAAAGTTCGAAGCGTTTAAAGATATACTAAGGTTATAAAAGATAGTAGGGGCTTAGTAGGCTTAAGGACGACTCCTAGGCCTACCTTGCGAGTTAGGTTATATAGTCTTATAGAGTAAAGTTTTTTTTTAGATCAACTCCTAGGCCTAGACCGCAAGTCAAGTTATATAGTCTTATAAAGGAACGCTTTTAGAAATTTGACTCCTGGTCCCGCTCTATAAGTAGGATTAGTGATTTTAATAAAGGTTGCTATTAATTAATTGTTTTTAATTTAAAGAGATACTTAAGAGTTGGATTAGCGCAAAAGGATAGTTATTGTTTTCCTAACTGCAGGTCAATTAGAGTAAGGTCTAAGTAGGGGTATTAAGATAGGTAATATAGCTATTACTCTAATGTATTATTATATAACCCTACTGCTTAGTCAGTAGGATGTTGATACATATATAGCTATAGGTAAGAAAGGGGTAACCTTCCTTCCCTAACTCTTACTAATATATCGACTATCGACCTCTAGAAGTTTCCTATACCTACTGCGCCGACTCACTTAAGCTTAATAAAGGAGAATATTTTATAAAAGGAAAGAAATGCTAGTAATATTTATCTTTATTATACCTATTAAGTCTATATATAACCTTTTACTACTAACTTTAATAGAGCGCCTTTTTATTTTAATAAGCAGGCCTTTAAATAAGTAGGATTTATTAATTATATATACTATACAACTAGTATTATTATACTAATTGGATTCAAGGATCTTATAAAGATTGGCTTTTAAAACGTAAGCATCTTTATTATAATTATTATCTAAATTATTAAAAGTAAATTTAAGTTCAGATAACCTACTATTATTATTAAAGGTATTTGCTAAAGTTTTAAGTAAATAGCCTTTTCCTTTGCCTTTCCTTAATAGTTATAGCCTTTAGTAAGATAAGGGCAGTTTGCTTCTTAACTTCTACTTCGATTACTTCTTAATATTAAAGCTAGCAATTATATTAATCAGTTGCCTTCTAACTTTATAATTAGTAATATTATAAGTACTATTATAAAAGTAGTATCCTTAATAAGCTTAAGGGCTTATCTTATACTCCTTTTTCTTCTTAAGCTTATTATTATCCTATAATGCAGTATTTGCCGATTTAAAGCATCCTTTAAGGTCTTACTTAATAGTTTAAAGGAGGTCGATCTTCTTATAGATCTTAAGGTTAGGTTAGATAAGAAGAGATTATTTTATAATAGTAAACTTAAAAGGGAGGCTATTAAGTAGGAAATAAAAAAGCTAAGTTTCTTTAAAAGTTATAGCTATTTTAGGATCTACGGCTCTTACTTTCCTCTTTACTTTATATAATATAGATTAAGCAAAGTTTATATTTATATCTATATTCTTACTATCTTTATCTTTTCTATATTAAAATAAAGTAATCTACTATAGCAGATGCTAAGTATTAAAGGCAGTTATTTAAGAGTATTTTACCTTTAAAGTATCCTATCTTATCTTTATATTATTATAAACTTAAATAAAATCTTAATCTTTATTACTTAAACCTCTATTAATCTTAAGCTTGCATTTAGCTAAGGCTAGCCTATACTCCTTCTCCTTTTCTATATTTAAAATCTGCCTTTAGGATTCTCGGTTATTATCTACTAAAGCTCTTAAGCTAAGCTTATTTAATATATTTGGCAAATCCTTAGTAGTTGTATTAGCTATTAAAGTAGAGGTAGACGAATTAGTAGAAGGAGTATAAGGGGCTATTCTTACATATTTAATAAGTGTTTTTTAAATCGCTATTTTAATACCTTTGCTTTTAAAATAAAGCTTTAAATTATCGAACTATTATTACTAGTTCTTTCAAAAGAGTTAGAGGTCTTTAGGCCTAGTATTTCGATCGGAATTGGAAGCTATTGCCGTTTCGAATAGAATTGCATTTAAAATCAAATAAATTAAATAGTTGAAGGCACTCCTTCTATCGAAAAGTCGAAATGATTAAATAGCAGGTATTATAGAAGTATTAAATAGGGAGGAAGTCCTCTTATCGAAAAGGGTTTTTAGACTATAACGCAGGGAATTATATCTCCTATAAAATATAGTAAAGCAAGGAATCATACCTCTTATAGTACTAAAGGGTTATAAAGCAAGGAATTATACCTCTTATAATATAGGTTAGCTGAATAGGGAATCATACCTCTTATTCGCCGATTGCTTGCCTCTTACTATAAGTCTTATTTAATTTCCTATTAATAGTTGCAGCGTAAGTGCTTTCTAAGGGAAGTCAATAATCTATTATTAGTTTAGCTAAGGCTTATAACCTATTAAGCTTAAGTAAGTCGGTGCAGTAGGTAAAGGAGGCTTTTAAAGGTCGATAGTCGATATATTAGTAAGAGTTAAGGAAGGAAGGTTACCCCTTTCTTCCCTATAGCTATATACGTATTAATATCCTACTGACTAAGCAGTAGGGTCATATGATAATATATCAGAGTAATAGCTATATCACCTATCTTAATAATTATTAGTATTAAAAGGTTGAAAATCGAGCTTTTATAGCTCAGACCATAGCTTTTCTTACTATAGTTATAGAGATTGCTTTAAACTGTTAAGATGGGTAATATAGCTATATCGTGCAGAATGGGCGGAGTCTCCACTTATTCTGAAGACCCTCCACGTGACTCTGCTGAGTCATAGACTCTCCCTTTTCTTTCCGAAGTCTCTTTACTATATATATATTAAAAAATAATATAATCAATTATCTTCCCCTACTTCTGCAAGCCTCTTAAGCGACCTAATAAAGGCCCTCCAGCCGACTGCACTATAGTTATAAGCCCTATAAGCACTTTAATATACTTTCTCTTTATATGCAACCGGCTAAAGGGCCCTTTAAGCTCTTGACCGACTTTTCGAGTACTTATAATAACTCGAAGGACCTTTATTTTCAATTAATAAATCTCTAATTTCCGATTGAACCTTATTTGCAAACTTCATTTATATATCCAACCTTTTCACTAGACTCTATTTAATATATCTAACTCTTTAAGTATCTCTAAGCTTTGCTTTAATACCTTTGCCTCTTAGGTAAAGTAGTTTAGTAAATATATATTCTTCGCTAAGCTTTATAATATTACTATTTTTACCGATCTAAGACTCCTATTTAAGTCAATTATAAAGACTGAGCCTTAAGCTCCCTTTATATAGGAGCTTAAGGAACTAGAAACGGCTAACCTTTGCATAGTATACGCGAGGTTATATAAAGAGTATATAGCAACTCTATTTAAATAGATTTACGCCTGCTTTCCTTTAGGAGATCTGTCAAAAGCTCTTCCTCTATAGGCTTCTTATAAAGACATTAAGGATAAATATAAAATCCTAATAAAGGAGTACTATATGCGCAAGGAGACTTAAAAGACCTAATGCAAATACTATAAGCTACTATTAGAATAGGTCTTTAAGACTATTGATAGAACGCTTTTAGCTTCTGCAATAGCTTAAGTACAAATCTAAGCTAAGAAGCTCTCCTCCTTAATACCTGATAGAGATACTCTTATAAGTAGAACTACTACTAACGACCTATATACCAATTTAGTAAACTAGCAACTCTTACTTTAAGGTTTAGTATCTATTTTAAAGTATGATATTACGCCTTTTAATAAGGCTATTCAATCTTAGACAAGGCTTTAGTACTGCAATATATTATGCTAAGGTAAGATTAAGAGAACTAATACTTAATAGTAGATCTAAGAGTAATAAGAGGCATACCGCCTAATAGAATAATATAGTCTTTTTAAGATCAAAGGGAGATTAAGAGTAATTGACTTTTTAAACTCAATTATAATAAAGATCAATCTAAGTTAGGCGACCCACTTAAAGGAGGAAATAATCATTAATAAGTAGATAGGAACCCTATATAAGTACGACCTAATATAGCTAAGCCGCGCCTTAGCAGGCATTGAATCCAATAGAGCGATTGATAATAAAGGGCTAGCAGTTTTTACTACTTAAGAGTCTCTCTTAAATGCTAAGACCCCTTTGCAAGCTCTAGCGAGCAGCTCCTAAAGTCGCTCTATAAGCTTTAAAAGGGAGATCAGGCCTAAGTGCCCTTATAAAAGCTCTAAAAATCACTATTAAAAGCCCTAGGACTATCGGAAACTGTTATATACTATAAATAGGCATAAGAAAAATATAAAGGTTCTCCTCTTATAAAAGGAGGTCCTATAAATACAAAAGGCATTAAACGCAAGAGACCAGTTCAAGGGTCTTTAAGCATAGCTTAAGGAGAATGATATTACGATAATAGCGATTAATAAATTCAAAGGAAAGGCTTTAGCCTCTAAGGAGGATAGTTTAAGCAATAAAAGGAAGAACTTATTAGTCTTTATAGTAATAGATCCCTCTGCCTTTAATGCTTTTAAAGAATCGTTTAACATTTACTACCTCTTTAAGCTAGAATGCCACCTACTCTCCTTAAGTACGCTCTTTAATAATTGCATAGCTACTTATATTATTAATTCAAAGGATTTACTTATTATAGATACCTTTAAGCCTTCTGGCGACTTATAGTAATATATTGAAGTAGGTACCTCAAGACTCTTAATTATTAGGAAAGGTAATAGATATATAGCAGACTCTCTTCTATAGTATAACGGCTCTCTTATAGGAATAACGCTTTGCAATATTACTATTATAAAAGAGTTTACTATTAATATTATCTTAAAGAGGCTTCTTACAAATAAAGGTTTTTAATACTTTAAAGTAGACCTTACTTTGCGCTTTAAGAGTATTAGAGATTCTGTAAAGTAAGCTTAGTTAAAGCGTTGCTATAATCTTATTTTCTTTAAATATAAGCCTATTAACTATTTAGATCTTTTAAATATGCTTTAATATAACTTTTTTACTTTAATAGCATTTCCTATAGTTAAGACGACGCTTTATAATAGGTTCTAGTCTAGCTATATACCTACTAAGGTATAGGATAATAATACGTATACTTAGCACCTTTGCGCTAGCCACTTAGGCGCAAAGGCTCTTTAAGCGCTAATTAAGTGCACTAAAGGAGTGAAGATCAAAGGAATATAAAGGCTAAAGTGCCCTATATGCGCAGTAGCGTCTGCTAAGCAAGTTATTTCTTACGCTACCTTTAAGAATCGATCTTTAAGGCCCTTCTTTAAGATCTCCTAGAATCTCTTTAACTTTTTAAATAACTTATATAATAGTTACTTATAGGTTCTTTTAATTAAAGATAAATATAGTAGTATACTTTGGACATTCCTATTAAAATCGAAGGGTAAAGATATAGTTATAAAGGTCCTCTAGGCCTTTAAAGTATAAGTAAAATGCTAATATAGGCTTTCAATTTACAAAATTAAATAAGATAATAACACTTTAGTAATCTCCTTAAAGGAAGACTCTCTTATAAAGTACTAGAGATAGGTAAAAGAGGAGGGAATTGATTTAAAGCTTACTCCTACTTATATATACTAACCTAATAAAGGCGTAGAGCAAGTAGGAAGGGAGTTGATTAAACGCTCTATTAAAATAAGGATTTACACTAGGCTTTTAGCAAGCCTTTAGCTAAAGGTTATAAAGGCTGCTATATACCTTTATAATATCTCCTTACTTGCTAAAAAGAAGATAATCTTATTAAGTAAGGCTTTTTATAATTAGTTTAAGCAATATTTTCGATTCTATAAGCCGCTGCTTATTAAATAAATAATAGTAAGCTTAAAGCCTAATTAGAATTGCATTTATATATATAGCGCTTGCGTATACCCTTTAATTAAAGAGAAGGAGGTAGGAAGGGACTGCTAAACCTTTAAAATTAAACTATAAAGGCACTTAGATTACTTAATTAAATATATTAACTTTAATATTTATAGAATCTAGGTTCTTATACTTTAGCGAATAATAACGACTTATAATATCGAATTCGATAAGTCTCTCTTTTATAGTCTAAAGGCTAAGCGCGTAAACCCTATATTGCGCTAGGAACTTAAAACAACCCTTTAATTAATTAGAAAGGGAAAGGGAGCTTAGGATACTAAGTTCAAAGGCATTTTCGAAGAATCGGAGCTTATCGCAAGGCCGAATGCAATCACTATAAAAGAAGCCGTTATATAAGAAGAGCCTGCATTATAGACCGACGCTACTTTATAGCCTCTAACTAATAATATAGAAGGCTTTAACTTAAATCCAAATTCTTTAAAAGACTTACCTAGAAACTTAAAGGTAATAGCAAGCGAACTAGAAGCTACTTCGCCGGTCTTTAAAAAGGCAAATAGCAACTAAAGCTTAAGGGTAATGATTCCTTATAAAGGCCTTATTAAAAAAGGAACTATAGACGACTCTAAGGGAGTCTCTAGAGACGAGTTCTATAAGGCGATTGGCAGATCTTTAGCTGCTATTCTATATAAGAATAAAGATGGCTTAAGAGCTTTAAGATAAAGTCTTCAATTATAAAGGTAGGCCTTAGTAAACTTTAGTAAAAGGCTAAAGGCATTACTACTAAGATCTAGGAGGAGCTTTAATAGTCTTATAAAAAGCGACTTAATAAGAGGAGTAGGCCTTAATAATATAATACCTCAAGTTGTAATACTAGCTTAAAGACTATAGGCTTAGGAGACAAAGCTACCTAGACTTTTAAAGGAACCTTTAGTAATAATAAAAATAGAAGAAGAGACCTATAGAGAAAAGCGCAAAGAGGAACTCCTTTTTCCTAAGCAAAAGAGGATAAGACGCTTAAGCGTTAAGTAATAAGAGACTTTAAAAGTATATACTACTGCTTTAAAGTATATACTCTCTTAAAGTAATATTAATTTACCTTGCTCCTTATATACGCAAGAGTTTATATTAACCTTTTAAGCAAACAAATAGATAAAGGAGGATAAGAAGGACTATTTGATAGTTTATATAGTTATTAAAGCTACAATTAATAGTTAGGCAAAGGATAGAACGCAGTCTTTTAACCGCTTATAGTACTAAGGCTTTCTACCGAAGCCTTTAAAAGGATAGCTAGACTTAAAGAAGTACCCTTTTAGTAAACGATTTAAAGAAGGAGGGCGCTAAGAGATTAGGAATTTAGAATCTCGGAATTGCTAAAGAATTATATAAAAGGATTACTCAAAGCCCTTGCCGATACTATTAAAATGGGTTTTTACTTATAAGGTCAATAGCTTTAGCAAGCTTCTAAAGTGCCAATTATAGCTAATTATGCGAAAGGATCTCTAAGATAAAGCTTCAATTTTCTCAACTTATATAGCCACGCTTATAGTAAGGTCTTTTAAGGTACTAATAGCACTTGCTATATACTTTAATATAAAAGTAAAGCAGTTCGATATTATTAATGCATTTATTAATGCTCTTAAAAACCTAAGGAGTACTCTAGTTATATGCTTTCTACCAAATGGCTTTAAGCGCCCTAGTATAGTAGTAGAATTGGACCGCGCGCTCTATAGGCTAAAAGACTCTTTAGTACTATAGTATAGGAACTTTGTAAGAATACTCAAAGGCCTTTAACTCAAGCTACTAAGTAAGGAGCCTTATATTTTCATAATAAAGGATCGTATAATCTTTATAGCGTTTTATATCGATAATATTTAAGTATTATATAAGGCCTCTAACCTAGATCAGGCGACTCATCTAATTAAAGACCTAAAGAGGGTATATAAGCTTACTATTATAAGAGATATCTCCTAGTTCCTTAGAGTAAGGATTATTTAGAATAGGAAGGCAAAGAAGATCTCCTTAATTTATAATACCTATATTAAGAAGATCGCTTAAAAGTTCGGAGCTAATATAAGGAGAGTGCCTAATACTCTACTACTAAAGAAGGAGTTTATTAAGAACTTAAGGCAAGCTTCTTTAAAAAAGGTAAAGGAATACTAAGAGAAAATAGGCTCTATTCTTTATATAGCGATTATAATACGCTTAGATATTGCGTTTATAGCCTTTTAACTATCTTTCTTTTTAACTAATCTAAGCTTTAAGTACCTCTTAGCTATAGATTAGATGCTTTAATACCTATATAATATGCGCTTCTTAGGAATTGCCTATAGCTTTAAAGCTAAGGAATACTAACTAGTTATATCTTTAAATGCTTCTTTTAAAGATAACCAAAAGACCTGCAGATCCTTTTAAGGATACGTCTTCTTCCTATTTAAAGGACTAATTATTTAAAAAGCAAACCGCTAAGCGACTATTACGCTCTCTTTTATTAAAGTAGAACTCTATAGCATAGTATCTATTATAAAGGAGATAATAACTATAAAACGCCTCTTTAAGGAGATTCGCATAAACTCCTTCTTTAAATGGAATATATATTGCAATAACTAATAAACAATTCGGCTAATTATTATAAAGAATAAGAAGATTAAGACAAGCCTTTAATATATCGAAATCAGTAATATATAGATCTGCTAAGAGTATTAAAGAGGAAGCTTTTAAATAATCTACCTCCTTATTAAGGAGATATATGCAAATAGGCTTATTAAAAACCTAGACTATTAGAAGTTTAAAAGCTTTATTCGTTTATTAAACCTTTAAAGCTTTTAAATAATCGTTTAATAACTCGCACTTACTAGTAAGTAATTACTTATTACTAAGAGACTCGTACTTATAAGCTCTTACTCTCTTATAATTATATTTATTTGTTTTCTCTTATAAAGCGTACTATAGAAGCTTCTCCTTTTTTAAAAATATAAAATAGGTAACGTTCTTAAGCTACTATTATAAGGCGCAACCCTTTCTCAAATCCTTTTAGCTAAGGCTAAGAGCCGCAAAATTATAGCTATAAGCTTTATATGGATCTCCTCTTAAGAGAGGCCTAGAGGCACTCCCTTAGCCAGAGGCCCGCCGGCGAATATATTAGTAATAGCAGGGGCGAAGGCAAGGGGTGCAGCAAGGGCGATAAGGGCAAGGATAATAGGGGCGGCGGCGATAGTAAGAGCAATAATAGTAGGGATAAGAATAGGAAAGATAAAGGGAGATACTATAGCAGCAGCTGCAATAGTAGCAGCAGTTAGGATAAGAGCAGTAGTAGCAATAGTAGGAGCAAATAGGTCTAAGCTAAAAGGGCTAAGAGCGAATAGGAATAGTATACTAAGAGTAAAGGAGGCAGCAATACTACTACTCGCAAGAGTAGTAGGCCCTCTTAGCACTAGGGTCTAATCGCTCCTATCTTTTAAAATCAGCCTAGAACTTAATAAGACTTAATAAGATATACTATAAAAGCTTTAAAGCGTACCCTTTACTATATTAAGCAATAGCGCTACCTCCTCCTTAAAGGCACCGCAGGCGCAGGCCGATACAATAGCCTTTTAAAAGGTAAGAAGAGGTTTGCTAGCCTATTAGTAGCTATTACTTAGTATTATATAATAAATGTAATATATATTAAAGGTACTATTAAAGTACTAATAATTAAGATTACTAATACTCTTATATATAATATAATATACGTACGCGTTATCGCGCTCTATTATAAGCTTAGGTATATAGCGCGCAGTAGGGGCGGGGCTCTTAAGTAGCAGCGGCAGCGGCAAGGGCAGCGGCAGCAGCAGGGATAGTAGCAGCGGCTTATTACCTAGCAGGTACTAGAAGGACTAGGATAGGGTTCTTACTCTTAAGGGAGCGCTAGCGACTTAGCGCAAAGTTAGTATAACGCAGGGTATAGGGACTCTAAGGGTCTTACTTTACAAAGGCGGCTAAGGCTATAATAAGCGGGAGTTCCTTCTATATTTAAAAATTATTAGTATAAAGACGATATTTTAAATAATAAAGGAGGGTTATTTTTAAAAGAAGGGAAGGAGAACCTCTACGATAGAAATACTTTATAAGAAGCCTAATAAAGCACTAGTATAAAATCGCAAAGATTCTTAAGCGCGCTTATTACCTATAGTAACCCTTCTTATTTTAAAAGGAATAACCTTTAGAAGGGCAATACGTAAGATAGAGCCTCTTTTCTTTATAACTGCTATTCTTTCTTTTATTTTATCTATATAGCTAAGCAATTCTAAAAGCATCGCCTAACTAAGGGGTATATTATATAGAATAGGCAGAGTCTTTACTTATTCTAAAGACCCTCTATATGACTCTACTAAGTCATAGACTCTCCCTTTTCTTTCCGAAGTCTCCTTACTATATATATATTAAAAAATAATACAATTAATCATCTTCCCCTACTTCTGCGAGCCTCCTAAGCGACCTAATGAAGGCCCTCCAGCCGACCGCACTACAAGCTATCACTCTGATGTATTATCATATGACCCTATTGCTTAGTCAGTAGGATATTAATACGTATATAGCTATAGGGAAGAAAGGGGTAACCTTCCTTCCCTAACTCTTACTAATATATCGACCATCGACTTTTAAAAGCCTCCTTTACCTACTGCGCCGACTCACTTAAGCTTAATAGATTATAAGCCTTAGCTAGACTGATAATAGATTATTGACTTCCCTTAGAAAGCACTTGCGCTATAACTATTAATAGGAAGTTGAACGAGACTTATAATAAAGGCGAGCAATCGGCGAATAGAAGGTATGATTCCTTATTCAGCTAACCTATATTATAAGAGGTATAATTCCTTACTCTATAACCCCTTTGGTATTATAAGAGGTATAATTCCTTGCTTTACTATATTTCGTAAGAGGTATAATTCCCTGCGTTATAGCCTAAAAACCCTTTTCGATAAGAGGACTTCCTTCCTATTTAATACTTTTATAATACCTGCTATTTAATCATTTCAACCTTTCGATAGGAGGAGTGCCTTTAACTATTTAATTTATTTGATTTTAATACAATTCTATTCGAAATAGCAATAGCTTCCGATTCCGATCGAAATACTAAACCTAAAGACCTCTAACTCTCTCGAAAGAACTGGCAATAATGGTTCGATAATTTAAAGCTTTACTTTAAGAGTAAAGGCATCGAAATAGCAATTCAAAAGATACTTATTAAATATGTAAGAATAGCCCTTTATACTCCCTTTACCGATTTATCTACTTCTACTTTAATAGCTAATATAACTACTAAGGATTTGCTAGATATACTAAATAAGCTTAGCCTAAGAGCCTTAATAGATAATAACTAAGAATCCTAAAGGTAGATTTTAAATATAGAAAAGGAGAAGGAGTATAGGCTAGCCTTAGCTAAATATAAGCTTAAGATTAATAAAGGTTTAAGCGATAAAGACTAAGATTTTATTTGAATTTATAATAATATAAAGATAAAATAAGATACTTTAAAGGTAAAATACTCTTAGATAACTGCCTTTAATACCTAGTATCTGCTATAGTAGATTACTTTATTTTAATATAAAAAAGATAAAGATAGTAAGGATATAAATATAAATATAGACTCTGCTTAATCTATATTATATAAAGCGAAGAGGAAAGTAAGAGCTATAGATCTTAGGATAGCTATAACTTTTAAAGAAACTTAGCTTTTTAATTTCCTACTTAATAGCCTTCCTTTTAAGTTTACTATTATAAAATAATCTCTTCTTATCTAATTTAACTTTAAGATTTATAAAAAGATCGACCTCCTTTAAACTATTAAGTAAGACCTTAAAAGACGCTTTAAATCGGCAAATGCTGCATTATAGGGTAATAATAAGCTTAAGAAGAGGAAGGAGCGTAGGACGAGCCCTTAAGCTTATTAAGAATACTACTTCTATAATAGTACTTATAATATTACTAATTATAAAGTTAAAAGGCAATTGATTAATATAGTTGCTAGCTTTAATATTAAGAAGCAATTAAAGCAGAAGTTAAAAAGCAAACTGCCCTTATCCTACCAAAGGCCGCAACTATTAAGGAAAGGTAAAGGAAAAGGCTATTTAGCCAAAACTTTAGCAAATACTTCTAATAATAATAGGTTATTTGAATCTGAATCCACTTTTAATAATTCAAACGATAATTATAATAAAAATACTTATATCTTAAAAGCCGATCTTTATAAGATCCTTGAATCCGATTAGTATAATAATACTAATTATATAGTATATATAATTAATAAATCCTACCTATTTAAAGGCCTACTTATTAAAATAAAAAGGCACTTTATTAAAGTTAGTAGTAGAAGGTTATATATAGACTTAATAGGTATAATAAAGATGAATATCATTAGCGTTTCTTTCCTTTTATAAAATATTCTCCTTATGCCTAGCTTAAGCATTAATCTCTTATCTAGTTATAAGATCTATATAGAATTGAATTATATAGGAGTTTTTAATAATCAATTTATATAGTTTATAAATAATAATTATAAAGTGATCTTTAAGGCTAAAATTAAAAATAGACTTTATATTATCTTAAAGGTAATATTATAGAAATTGACTCTTAAGCCAGACCTATAAGTGGATTCCTTTAAGGAAAGTGCACTCTTTACCTTAATATAATTAAGCAAGGATAAAGAGAATAGATAGACTCTTAAGCTAAGATTATAAGTAAAATTCGCAAAAATAACTTTTAAGCTAAGACTATAAGTAGATTGTAAAGTATTCTTAAAAGTGACTTTTAAGCTAAGATTATAAATGAATTTAATAGAAATAACTCTTAGGCTAAGACTATAAGTAGATTTTATAAATTCGCTAATAATAACTCTTAGGCTAGGATTGCAAGTGAAATTTGTAAAAATAACTCTTAAGTTAAGATCGCAAGTGAAATTCGCGAATTTATTAAAGACGACTCTTAAGCTAGGACTGCGAGTAGATCTTGCTATTTCTAGGAAATCGACTCTTAAGCTAAGACTGCAAGTAGATCTTGCGGTTTTATTAAAAATGACTTTTAAGCTAGGCTTATAATTAGAAAATAGTAAAACCTTAAACTGCTATTACTAATCCTTTCTAGCTACTAATAATAAAGTATTAACTAACGATAGGCTATTAAAGCTATTAAAAGTTAAAAGCTTATTAAAGTATTAGCTAATATATAAAAGATTCGCATATCTAAGGCTAAAGAAATTAAAGGGCCTATATAAGGTCTTAACCTTAAAATAGAAGATCTAAGTACTAAAGGATCGCTTAATATACCGAATTTATAAGCTAATAAAACTTTAAAATCAGATGCAAATTAAGCTTAGTTTATAAAAAGATTTAATACTAGCACTAATATCTATTAATACTACTAGACTATTTACGACTTTAATTAAAGGAAATAATTAGTTTTTTTAAATAGTAGATAACTCTATTTAATAGATATAGACTATTTGCACTAAGATTAAATCTAAGCTTATAGAAAAGCTGGAAACTTAGAAAGTGATAGAAGAACGCTAGACTTAATTAAAGCTAATAGCTATTAGGTCTGATAATATATTAAAGATTAAGGCAAAGCTTAATAAATAGGTAAAATAAGGAGTTTATTATAAACTAACTATAATATATAAAGGTTCCTATTAGAATAGTATTACTAAGCGAAGCATTTAATAAGTAAAGACTAACTATTGCGCTCTATTATAAGATACTAACCTACTATTAGAATTCTAAGACCTTGCAGTTAAAGCAGACGTATACTTGCGAAATAGAATAGGTAGTAGACTAATAGTTAATAGCACTTAAATATTACTATATAAGGCATATTTTAAATAAAAGCTAAACTTAGACTATATCTATATCTTTAAAAGCGTTTGCTACTCCTATATTAGCTTAAAGTCCTAACCCATAGGTATAAAGAGTAAAAAGCTAATAGACTAAGGTAGAGAGTATATATTTATTAAGTATATTAAATAGATAATAAAGTAATAGATAATATACGCGCTAGACTTAAGGCGAGTAATTATATCCTTAGTAATTGAATTCGATAAATCTTAAAATAGAAAGGAGCTATCCTTAAAGTTCTACATACTTAGAGATTCGTAAAGTATACCACTCGACGGTAATACTATTAAGCCGAACTAATAACCCTTCTCTTTAAGCTTAGGTATATTAAATGCACCCGCTGATCGACGACCTGCTAGTCGCCTAAAGGCCGAATAGACTATTCTTATTATCTGCGAATTGCCTAAAGTATAGAACAACTTTAATATTATCATCCCTTTAGTTAAAGTACCTATAGTAAAGGATATTCTTAAAATAGATATAAATAATAATAAGCTTTTACTATTAGAAAGCAGTTCCTTAACTAATAAGCCTATAGAACCTATAGCCGAACCTATACCTTTAAAGAGGAATAGAGACTTAGAATCAGAAGATACCTTAGACAAACGCGAGTCTAAGCGTATTTAGGCTATAATAGCGTATAGGATTTATAAGCTCGAACTTTAATAGAGCTTCGACGAAGATAATATATTCCTAGCTGCTAGGGGGATAATGAAAATCTCTCTTCTAAAGACGTACGATAAAGCTATTAATAACTTAAAGAATAGAGTAATATAGAATAAGACAATCTAAAAGGAGATAAGCTCTTTTATTATAAATGGCATATAAATAGAAGAACTAATGCTAAAGGACGTAAACCTAGTATTAATAAAATAGGTCTTTATAATTAAGATATATATAAATAGGACCTTAGAATATTATAAGGCAAGGCTTATAGTTAAAGGCTTCTCTTAATAGTATAAAGAAGACTACTTCGATATGTTCGCGCCAATAGTTTATATAAATACCCTTTGCAAATTTATAGCAATAGTAGCTGCTAAGGACTTTGAATGCAAATAGTATAATATTAAAAATGCATTTACTAAAGCGATTATAAAGGAATGGATTTTTCTCTCCTAACTTAATAGTATTCTTATATATATTAGCCACTCTCTTTATATACTTTACAGTATCTATAAGCTTAAATAATCAGCCTATAATTAGAACCTCTTATATAGCTCTGCTCTAATAGAAATAGGATTTGTTTAAAGCCTAGCTAACCCTTATCTATTTACTTATACTAAGCGTAGAATCAAGTTGCTATTATATATTAATA
Source organism: Diplocarpon mali (assembly GCA_024741835.1). NCBI lineage: Eukaryota > Fungi > Ascomycota > Leotiomycetes > Helotiales > Drepanopezizaceae > Diplocarpon > Diplocarpon mali. The sequence goes on along the minus strand of JAENRP010000034.1, from coordinate 16,998 downwards.
ATATTGCTATAACTATAAAAACAACCACTTAATTAGATTGGTTCTTTATAATAATTCGGAAATATTTTAATACTAAGGATCTAAAGGGAATTTATAAGATCCTTAATATCTGCATTATAAGGAACCGCTCTACTTAAGAACTCTGGTTGAACTAAGAATAGTATATTAAGAAGATCCTAAACTAAATAGGACTCTTTACTTATACTTCTAACTTTAAGCCAAAGTATACTCTAATCAAAGGAAAGTATAATAAGTTAAAGCCTATTAATAAAAATAAGCAGAAAGGAGATCTAAAGAAGTACTAATAGGATATTAGAGCAATTATATATACTATAGTATATATAAGACCAGATATCGCCTTTATTATTAAGCAACTTAATCAGAACTTAAAGGATCTGACAATTTGATATAAGAATACAGTCAAGCGATTTAGAAGGTACCTTCGATCGATAATCATATAAAAAGGTGAGATACAGACTAATAAAATATATAAGCGCAAAGCTTAAGGTATATACCAATTCCGACTAAGCAAATATAAAAGGTCGGAAAAGTATATCTAGAAGCGTAATAGTACTATTATAAAGACCTGAGATGGATAGGTCTTGTAACATATATCATATAATCGGCGCAGGACGGTAGGAGGATAAAAGGGCCATCTTCTATATATAGAGATAGCGCGCGTCGCTATAAGTATTAAATATACCTTATACTTAGGACTTGTTCCTAATATCTTATCTAAAAGAGCCCGCTTATAGTGCTTCCTCCTCTTATTTTTAAGTCTTCCCTTAGGCCTATTCTTATATTATCTCCCCTTAGTTTTATATTAATGACCTACGCAGGGACCGATTTCTTAAGATTTCCGTCCTTATACAACCTTATCGATCTCTTAGTTTATAGATAAGAGACTGGCCTTTTGAAAAATACGTCTTTAAAACACTTATAGCATTTTAATTAACTCTAAAACCCTTATCCTTAATCGCCTAGTTACTTAAAACTATCGATTTTCGTTTAGCAACTATTAATAACTTTAGATTTTCCCTTTTCGGCTCTGCTTTGAAAATCCTTATTTTCTTCCTTAACTTTAAGATTTTCGGAATTTTCGGCTTCTTAATATGAAAAGTTTGGCGAACCTTATAATAGTAATCTTAAATAGCAGTAGTTTCGAATACTTAAGTAATATTAAGCGCAAACTCTAATTGGAAGTACCTTCTTAAAATCTTTAGAAATCCGAATCTAATAATTCAGCCGCCTTAGCTTAATAAAACTTTAAAAATTGCCTTAGAATCGTCTTTAAAGACCCCTTTATTCTAAGGACTAATAGGAATTAGCTTAAAGGTTAAGAAGAATCTTAGATATAAACCTTATTTTAGAAATTAACTTTAGATTAGGTAAACCTTATCTTATTATAATTAGTTGCTACGCTCCTATTAGCTATTTAGTACTTAATTGAAATCTCTTAGCAAACTTAAATTAAACTTTTAATAGAATCCGGAATTTTACTCTTAGGCTTAGCCTATAAGTAGGAGGATAAAAAGACGTCTTTAAATAACTTAAGACTATTACCTACTTTTTCAATATTAATACTAGAAAACACTAAAAATAATAACAATTTTAAACTTTTTATTAACCCTTTATTTAAATCTTTTCAAACTCGTCCTAATCACTTTGAGATTGACTCGGATTTTGAACGTTCTTTAAGCCCTTTTGAATTTCGAAGTACTCCTCTTAGCAATCAATCTCGCAATATTAAAGCTTCCTCTTTACCTCTTATAGATTCTATTAACTTAGACAGTTAGTATAAAACGATAATAGCCGCATTTAGGGCTATTATTAGTCACTTTCCCCTTTTTAATTCCCTTAGCGCTCCTTACTTTATAAGTACTAATATTACTAATTTCCTTAAGTAATATAAGGAAACTTATTACAATTTTAGTATTATATAAGAGGATATGATTTCTCGACTTCCTTGCTACTATGATTATATAAGTAAGGATATTATTAAGTCCCTCCTTAAATAGAAAACTCATAGTTTATAAGAACTCCTTATTAAGGCCTTTAAATCTGAATTCTGCGAATTTGATAGATAGCAGATTTGCGATACCTTAGCTTTCTTAAAGGAATTTGTTTTAGTCATTTATACTCCTAAGGAACTTAAGAACTACTATCAGACTTTTACTTATATATTAAATACCTTAATCAGCTAGAAAATACTTAGCGAAGTTGAAAGAGGCTGTCTTTTCTTACTCAGATTACCTACTAGCCTTTAAAATAAGATCATTAAGTATTTTAAGATCAATAAGCAAGACCTTATAACCTTTGCCTTATTTAAGGAATTCTCGGCCTTTGCTTTAAAATCAGATCTTAATAAGAGAACTATTAATACTATAGAGTAGGAAAAAGCCCCTATTCCCTTTTATACTAAAGACCTTAAGAATCTAGTCTAAGAATACTCGAAAGCTTTAGAAGTTATAAAGGAGGCAAAGAAGAACCTAGTAGTTATACCTTTCACTTGCGGGCCTGATTTAGGAGTAAGATCTAACCTTAGAATTAAGGAACTTAAGACCTAATTTATAAAACTCTAAATCTAAAGCTTGGAAATTAGGATTAATAATCTCTTATAGGAAAAATAGTATATTCCTTAGTTTGGTAATAGATAAAACTCGGCTACTATAAGCTAACCTAATAGTTCCTATTACCAGACTCCTACTTCTTATTATTCGGAATAACCAGCTAATATAAGAATGCAATAGCTGGTTAAAGAAGGAGGAATTAATCCTAATTAGTACTTTGCTAATATTAATACTATAGGGTATTAAGGAAATAGTAATAGAAGATGATTAACCTGCAACTTTTGCAATAATAAAGAACTTAACTGCGCTTTATATAAGTATTATAATAATTGCCCTCTTTTCCTTCGATTTATTAATATTAAGGTTATGTATATTAATAAGTATAGGATACTTTGCATTAGAGATCCTAGGCCAAATGCTATCCCTATTAAAAAATACTAGAATTGTTTATAGCTATAGACTGTTCGAATAATAATATATAATATAAAGTAAGACGAGGATTTGGCTAAATAAAAGCGCATTATCGAAATTAACTCTAAGGTCCCAACTTATATATATATAAGTCCAGCTAGCAATCTACCTAAGGGAGTGCTTACTAACCAAACTTTAAACTAGACTGCTATTAAAGTTAGAGGTATTTCTATTTTAAAGTAGGTTAATAATAACATTTCTACTAATATTAATACTACTTCTATATCTAGAAATCCTTAAAATACTTAGCGTCCTTTTAAATCTACTACTCCCTTAATACTAATAAAACTAGCCAAAGTCTAAAAATCAATATATATAACTTAGGAATCTTAATATAGAGTCCAAACGCTAAAAGATACTTAATAATCTAAAACTATAGTAGATAAGGATAAAGCCGATATAGTAGATAAATTAATTAGAGATATAATAGATAAAGATAGCTTTAAGCTTAAAGATTAAGAAGTCGAAGTTATTACGCAGACCCTTAACCTTAAGCAAAAGAGATAGATATTAAAATAGGAGAAATTCGTTGATAAATACGCTAGTTCAATTACAATAGAGAAAGCTGTAGAGAATATTATAGCCTAGCAAATTAACCTTATATTTAAAGACTTATTTGGTTTAATTAGACGCTTTAATAAAGTATTAGGAAAGCATATCCCAATTGCCTTTAAAGATTTGAATAATAATAAGGAAATGGAAATTATAATATAAAAGAACTTTAAAAAGTACTTAGCTTTAATCAAATGTCTTTAGATTACAAAAGATAAAGGAACCCAAAGGTATTATAATATTATAGTAATAGCTTTAATATCTTAGAATATCAATCGAAATTGTTTAGCAGTTATAATAAAAAGCCCTATTATTATTTATTTTATAAAAGAATTAGTTAAAGCAAAGGCTTTGATCGATTGTGGTTTAGAAGTTAATGTAATAACTAGAAAAGTAGTAGAAATGGCTCGATTGACAATCGTTAGCGATTAACTCTTTATTTATTTAACTATCTTTAGATTAAGATACAATTTTAATAGATAGGTGAAAAATGTAAAGGTTAGAGTTAGAGGAATCGTTAATTATATTAACTTTTTAATAATAGAGAATTCTTCGAATAATATTCTTTTAAAAATGCCCTTTATTTTAGAATCTTAACTAATATTTAACTATCTTAAAGATAGGCTTATAAAAGCTAATCTTTAGAATATAGATCGATTCTTAAAAGGATAAATGATTATTGCAAGAGATATAGTCGAATTCTAGAATAAGGTTTTAGGAAACAATTAGCTAATATAAGGGCTAGGCTTAATACTAGTAAAGGAAGGCACTTAGCAAGGAGTTATAGCAAAAGAAAGGTAAGTTTATTAATTTTAAATAATAGTAATTTAACTTGCAGTCTTAGATTAAGAGTTAAATCTGGAATTTTAAAAAATAGTATAATCGGCGTTTTATCGGCTTAATAATTAAGAAAAAAGAAAAATAAGATAGAGAAGAGAGTTCGTTTTATAAATTTCGATAATTTATTAATCATTTTAAAAAACCTAAAAACCACTTATAAACTAGACCTGCGAGTGAAAAATAATAAAATTACTAATAACATTTCTATCTACGTACTTTAAATTAATAACTTAGAAAATCTTTTATTTATTTTTAAAAAGGAAAATTCGGACCGTTTTATAAGATTTAATAAAAAAGGAAAGAAGTAGAAAAGCATAGTACTAGCTAATATTCGAACTATATATAAAAGCAAGGCCGATAAAGTACAACCGGTAGATTAGGGAATCTCTAATAGCTTAAAGCCTAAAGGACTAGATAATTGGTTTAAATAAGATAAGAAGCTTCGACCTTTAAAGCTAGGTAGCAAATTCGATAAGTTTATTATAAGTAGATTTTTTAAATAAACCTATTAGATATCGGCTAATAAAAGAACGTTTTAATATATTGAAAATTAAAGAAGACTTAATAAAGTAAGAATGCGAACTACTTTATAAAACCTTAATAAATCGAAAGGACGCCTTAGCTTTTGATTAAACGGAACTTGGCCAGATTTAAAAAGAGGTCACGCCTTATATTAAAATTAAGATAATACCTTATAAAGCCTAGTAAAAGAAAACATTCGAGGTCCTTAAAGCTCTTTAAGAAAAGGTAATCGAAATATTAAAGGATAGGCTAAAGTAAGGTATTCTTAAGTTCTATAATAGCCCTTATAGGAATAAATGGTTCCTAATTATTAAGAAAGAGAAGGGAACTTATAAACTAATAATAGTAGTAGTAAAGATAAACCGAGTAACTGTTAGAGATGCTAATATTCCTTCGAATATAGATAAGTTCTCAAATAAATTCGCAAGATTAACCTATAGCTCTTTTATTAACTTCTTCTTTAAATATAACCAATTTATTCTTAATGTTAAATCGAAAGATATAATAGCAATTCAAACCCCTCTTAAGCTACTTTAGATAATAAGATTACCTTAAGGGGCTATAAATTCGATTGCTTAATTTATCTAAGTAATTTATAAGATATTAGTAAATTGCATACCTAATATTACGCTCCTTTATATAGATGATATAAGAGTAAAAGGATTAAGATCATTCTATAATTATAAAGAAGTTCTCCCTAGTATATAACGATTTATAATAAAATATATTCAAAACCTAGACTAAGTGCTTATATAATTCAAAAGGGTAAGAGCAACAGTTAGTCTAAAGTTATAATACTATCTTCTATTAATAGAAATTGTTAGTTTTATTACTAATTCTAATGGCTAAAGTCCTTAAAGGACTAAAGTACTTAAAATCGACAAATAGAAGAGGTATAATAATGTAGCAGAAGCTCGCGCATTTATTAGCATTATAGTATACTATTGCATTTAGATTAAGGATTTCGCTAAAAAGGCAGTACCTATTTATGCCTTATTTTGGAAAGGGGCTGAGTTTCAATAGGAGGAACCTTAAATAGAGGCTATAAAACAACTAAAGCAAGCGTTGCTTAAAGCGCTATATCTAATTAAAATAGACTATAGAGCCGACGCTAGGCCAATTATACTAATAGTTGACGTAAGCTTAATCAGATAGGGTACTATCCTTTAATAAGCTAATAGCTAATAGAAAAGACATCTAGCTCGCTTTGAAAGTAGTCTTTAGAATCCAGCGGAGATAAAGTATAATACTATTAAATAAGAATGCAAAGGCGCCTTAAAGGTAATGAAAAAGATAAGAAGCAACCTTTATAGTACTTACTTTATTTTCGAAACCGATACTAAAGTGCTAGTAGAATAATTGAATAGAACTGCAAGCGACCTACTAAAAGCCTTGCTAATGAAATAGATTGCTTAAATAAGACTAATGGACTTTAAAGTCAAATACATTCTAGGAATAAAAAACACCGCCGCCGATAGCCTTTTAAGAAGAACTTATCCCTACCCTTCTAATTTGATTAAAGAAGATAAAATAGATATTAATAAGTAGGTAGAGAACGAAGTTAGTTATCTATTAATATATTACCTTAAAGGGACTCGGCTCGCGGTCCTAGCTTATAAGTCAAATAAGAGAATTTTATTACCTAACTACTTAAGTAACTTTAAAGAAATCGCGAAATTTTTAATTACGCTTAAACGACTAAAGATAGTTGCTCTTAAGGATTTTTAGAAATTTAAAGCTAAAGCTTTAATTTATCTAATATAAGGAAAACGATTATTTAAAAGAAGCAATAACTTATACTTTATATAATTCTATTTAAATAATAAAAAACTAAGGGCTAAGGCTATCTAAGATATTTATAAGGAAACTGGCTACTAAAGAGCTAAGTCCACTTACCACCGACTCTTAAGGAAATTCTTTTAAAAGGGTTCTTTTAAGGACTATAAAGCTTTTATGAAAAGTTGTATTCCCTATTAGAAACGAAAACCTAGTTGTAAAGAGAATCCCCTATTTCTAACCTAGCTATTAGGCCTTTTTTATAAAGTCAGTCTTAATATTATATAAGTACTAATAATTGAAAATAGGATTATATATTTTATTCTAATAAAGGAAGACTTATTAGAATGGCCTAAAGGACAACCTTTGAAATCTGCTAACTCTGAATCTATTGCAAAGTTCCTTTAAAAAGATATAGTCTATTGCTATAGACTTTTTAACAGACTAACTATTAATAAGGGCCTTGAAAATAAAGGAGTAGTTGAAGCTTTTTTATAAAAATATAGCATTAAATAGGTTCAAATCTTAGCGTATAACTTAAAAGCTAATAGAGTAATAGAGCAAGGATATTGCGATATTCTTAATAGGCTATCTAAAGTTACTTATAGAGGATTTAAGAATTAGATAAAACACTTTTATAGAATACTCTTTACTTATCGAACGACAATTTATAAACCGACTGGAGTTATACTATTTTTCCTTATCTATAGTAGAGAGGCATAGCTCTCTTTTAAATCCCAATAGCCTATTTAAAGATTATTCGACTATAGTCAAATTTAGAACTGTTCCAATTTACTTATAATAAGATATTAACAACTTAAGCTCTAAGATATAAATATAAAGGAAATCATTTTACGAAAGAAATGATATTAGGAAAAAGCTAAGGAAGCATAGGCTGCTTTTAAAGTACTTAAAACGCACCCTATTCGAAAAGATAATCTTATCCTAGTCTATAATATTATAAGAAGTATTAATATATTAGCAGATATTAAACTTAACTATTAATAGCTTAGTCTATTTAAGGTTAAGTCTAAGTAAAAAGAAAAGGGATACTATTCTCTTTAAGAACTTAATAGAGTCGATATTAAAGGAACCTTTGCAGCTAATTAATTAAAGCGCTTTTATTAATGCGATTAGACCTTATTCCCTTTAAAAGATGAATCAGAAATTGATATAACCTCCGAATCTTCTATAAGAACTAACGGTAATATAAGCAACTTTAAACCCTTAAACAAAGACTAAGATTTTTCCAACTTAACCTATAAGCCGGTCCTATAAGTAAAGAATATTAAAATACCTAACTAATCGCAACCTTAAGTTATTATTCTTAAAATATCTAAAGAACGTAAATAGGAATATTAAACAATTTCCTAGCTTATTAATTATCCTACCTTCCTTTAATCCTTATTTTTATATTTTCAGTAAGGTCACCTCCTTTATTATTTAAGATATAGATCTTTTAGGATCACCTTAAATTCTTACTTACTCTAACTTATTTTATATTCTTAATATTAGCCTTTAATTATAGCATTCCTATTACTTTCCTTAAATAATAAATAAAAAGTCCAATTTCCTTAATATATATATAGTAAACCTATTGCAGCTTATATGCCCTTTTAATTCTTATATCCTATTAAACTTTCTTATTTATACTCCCTATCTTTTATAAATAATATACCTTTAAAGAACTTACAAATGGTTTTATCTGCTATAATAGGAGATAAATAAGCACTAGTTATAAACTTCTCTTAAGATAGCAGAGCTATTGCATTATTAGAGAACTTCAAATCGACCTATATAGCCTTAAGAGATATAGAGTAATAAAAACTCCTTTTAGCTTACGCAAATGCCATTAATAACCTTTCAACCTAAGTAGCCCTTGGAATTCTCTAATTTGACAACTTCTTAATTAAAGAATTAAGACTAAAGGGAATCTCTAAAGAGGAATTCTTAGCTGATACAGATTAATATATAACCTTAGCTAACACTTTCAAAATGGATTAAGATAAAAGGGAAGAATCTATTTAACAATTAGATAATTTAGCTATTAATAAAAGAGGACTCCTATTTTATTTGCGCTTCTTAATAAATATTGATTCTAATAATAGAAGGCGAGTGTTATTAAAAATTCTTAAGGAAAATACTCTTATAGCTAAAGCTATTTAGATTCTCAATTTCTTTATTATTTAAAAAGGAGTAGTAAAATTCTAAAGCAATCGAATTCGCGGTTGCAGATTTATAGGCTTATCTAATATAGTACTTATAGTAGCTAATAAGGCTATAAAAAGATCAAATTAGGCTATAGATATTACCCTACCTAATAATACTATTATTAATATACTAGGGCTTTGCGCTTTTACTTATAGTTTACTTATTTTAAAAGAGAACTAGACTCCTATACTAGGGTTTAGATAAGATTTCTTTAATAATAAAGAAGGAAATTGGTTATTTATAATTAAGCCTGCTTTAAAATTCGCTTCTTAACTTAAAGATATAATAAGTGCTAAACTATATGATTTAACTTATAGTCTTAGACTAAGAGTTAGAAATAAGAATTTTAGAATTGAATCTAACCTACCTCTTATTAAAATGATTTTAAAAACTGCTATCGAATAAACTGCCCAAACGCTTAGCATAGCCTTTTTAGAATTTTCAGAATCTTCAAAGGACTCTCCTTTAGCTAAACGACCTATTTTAGCTTGACCTTTAAAAAGGATAGATTATTCGATAGCTACTTTAGCTAATTTGCAATTTGAAATTAAAGGATTGCGCGCTCGCTTAGACTCTTTCTTTAATAATTTAAAGGAGCTAGTTTTTAACTTCTTTATATTTATATATAACCGTTTTAGAAATGATAATATAAGGGAAGACCCTATTCCAACTGCTTTAAAGATAATTAAGAGAGCTATTAGATAGATTTAATAGCTTATCTTAGATAAGTTCGCCCTTATAGATATTATTTAATTCTTTAATAATTATAAAAGTTAAAAACCTAATCTCTTAGATGCCGAACGAGACTATTTTATCTTATAAGAAAGAGAACGCAAAGAGGAATCTATTAATTAGGATATTTGTAATTATAGCAACGCGCTTTAATCGGTTATTCTTAACCTTAAGCTTAAAGAACGATATAATATTCAAGTGTCCTTTATAATAAAGACTCGCTTTTGATAGTATCTTCTTAGTATAAGAATCGAAGGGAGAAGACTTTGCGACCTTTATATTTACTCTCTTTTAGTTTACTATAGTCTTAATTATAAAGGATTTAATATTAATAAAACTATTAAATACCTTGAACTTCTTTATATAATAGAAGATATTGATCTTTTTCTAATCTACCTTAATAATCAGTTCTTTATCTCTTTAAAGATATGCAAATTCAACCTATTAATAATAAAGGCATCTTTAGGTGCTATAAAATTCAAGACTGATCCTAAAGCCTTAAAAGCGTTAGAGCTAATTGAATAAAACAATTCCTTCTTATCGATATTATTAAGTAATAAATAGCAAGAGGAAATAGAAGAAGAAGGGTCAATTGTAATGCCTAAGCCCTTCGGATGCCGCTTCCTAACCGACAATTTTACTATTAATAATAGTACTTTTATAGGTATATTCCTCTTTATTATAAGATAAAAAGTAGAGATGTATCTTTATCACTTCTACCCTATAGATAGCGCGACCTTTATACCTTCTTATTTTCTTTATAATATAATATTTAATCTTATTTAATAAGTCCTTCGAATGTACCATAGACTCTACCTCTTAGCTATAATAGTAAGAAGTAGAGGAACCTATCAGCTTATAGCCTACTTTAAACCTCCCTAATTAATTAGCCTTAGTCTTTATAATTAAGTCATTTCAATAAAGAGAGATACAAGTGCTACTAATAAAGAAATTCCGATTTTTACTTATAGTCCTGGCCTATAAGTTAATTTTATTAGAAAGCAAGTCTTAGATTATTAGATCCTACCGATCGGATAAGGGCCAGCTTTTAAAAGCCTTAATAGGTAGGTCGGCTCTTAATCGACTATAAAACTCACTCTATCTGCGAAAAAGATAAGTTGATAGACTTCCTAAGTACTCGGTTCAAAATCTCAACTAGCTCAAATAACCGTAAAATTAAAGCAAAAGGAGATCTTGCGACTTATTACTAATAATAGCAATCTAATTATAGTAATAATAAAACAAGGATACCTTCTTAAAATGCTTTCGGATAATTCTTATAGGACTAGTAGTTTTATAGCCTTTTATAATAACTATACAGCCATCCTTAATAAAAATACCTTAGAAAATAAGACTCGAATCTCCGATTTTGTCTTTTTAGTCTTTACTTTAAAGCAACCTCTAGTACTTTAATAGATTAATGCAAGTAGAATCACTATACCTTTTAAGGCAGCTTTTTATCTTAAGAACTATAGTAGCCTCTTTAAAGCTATTATTAATTAATGCTCTTAGACGGATCTATTAGTTATAATCGAAGTATAAGAGTTATTTCTTTTTAATAAAGACGAATTGAAAATCTACCTTATAGAATATAATTAAAAGCTTTTTAACGCCCTTATTAAGGCCTGGATGAACGTTATAAATACTAAGTCGCTTCTTTATAGACTCAAGTCTTAGGGATAGTATAATAAAGTAAATGCTATCTAAGAGCCTAATGCACTAATTGATAAAGGCATTATTATAAGAAAATTCGGAAAAGAGACAAACTAAGATATTAGTATAGTATTAGACCCTGATTTAGGAACTAATCTCCTATTTTTACCCTTAAATTTAAAAACGCTAAGACTAACTCGCGAGCCTAGCCTACGAGTAAGGTTGAACTTAGCTAGCTTAAGCCTATAAGATGGTTCAGATGAACCTTAGTCACTAAATCTAAGGGTACTAATAGAAGATCCTTTAAAAGAGGTCCCTAAAGCTGAGAAATCGCTGAGAAATGAGAATTAATATAAGAGAAGAAGACTCCAAAGTGATAATAGAACTAATAATTGAGTCGACTTAAGCCTAGAGAATTAAGTCTACTACCCCCCTTTAAAAACCATTTAAAGAGATTGCGAATTAGAAGTTGAATTTTTTAAGGATTATCTACTTTTTATATACCTATATTTCTTTATTCTTAACTTATTATTCTATTCTATATATATTCTTTATTTACTTTACTCTTTATATAATTCATTCTTTAATTATTCCCTTTATATGCAACTTTCTAACGCTTACCTTTGAAATATCGTCCTTACCTTTGACAATTGTTATTTACTAATTATAGGTCCTTATATACGTCATACCCTACTTTTTATTCCTACTTCCAAGCTTATTATACCTACTTTTCCTTTATACACTAGCGCGATTTCAAACTCTATAAATAAGCCTCTCCCCGCACTACGATTTTACTTTTTTTACTTTTTCTATAACCCCACTAGACCCATAATACCAGTACTACTACTATTATCTTTTATTATCAATCTTTTCTAGTATAAGCCTCCTATATCGTTAATCTTTCTTAAATAATCATCTCTTTATTTGAAACTACCCCCCCCCCCCTACTAAATAATTTATTATAGTACCACTAAGCTTAAGTAAGAAAGCTATACTTAAGAAGAATATATTAGTTATAGCTTTAGGCAGCAAACCCTTAAATACTGCTAATAATAAACTAATATTAAAGGGTAACTTTTTATAAGATGGAAAAGCTTTAAGATTATTAGAAGATATAGTAAGCACTTATAGAACATTAGGTAAAATAGAATAGTAAGTATTCTTAAACTTATTTATAAAAGTGTTAAACTATAGAATTTCTACTATAAAAGAAGGATTTTTAGGCTTTGATGATTTTCTTAAGAATAAGCTTAAGATAAAAGGGATCGATTGTGAAAAATTTCTATAGGAATATTAAGGGTATGCTAATTCAGTAGATTTATTTTAGAAAAATCGAGATAAGAAGAATAAGTGTATAAAAAGATTATTGCAGTTTATAGGTAATACCTATAGTATACTTTTCCAAACCTACTTTATAACTAATATTACTACTAATAATACCCTATAAGGGCTTAGCAAAATCTTTAAGATATACTAACCTATAGCAAAGGCTATATAGGTATTAAATTATTTTACCATTTAAGAAGGTATAAAAAAGCTATAGGGAAATAGCATTAGAAGTAGAAAATTTGTTAGGTTCTTAAGTATTGAGCTTAAATGAGTCGGCGCAGTAGGTATAGGAAACTTCTAAAGGTCGATAGTCGATATATTAGTAAGAGTTAGGGAAGGAAGGTTACCCCTTTCTTTCCTATAGCTATATATATATCAATATCCTATTGATTAAGCAATAGGGTCATATGATAATACATTAGAATAATAGCTATATTACCTATCTTAATACCCCTACTTAGACCTTACTCCAATTGACCTGCAGTTGGGAAAATAATAATTATCCTTTTGCGCTAATCTAACTTTTAAGTATCTTTTTAAATTAAAAATAATCAATTAATAGCAACCTCTATTGAAATTACTAATCCTATTTATAAGGTAGGATTAAGAGTCAAATTTCCTAAAAGATATTCCTTTATAAGACTATATAACTTGACTTGCGATCTAGGCCTAGGAGTCGATTTAAAAACTTTCCTTTATAAGACTATATAACCTAACTTATAAGGCGGGCCTAGGAGTTGTCCTTAAGCCTGCTAAGCCCCTACTATCTTCTACAACCTTAGCATATCTTTAAACGCTTCGAACTTTGCAACTATCTTTAATAACTTTATAAATCCATTTGCTACTATTCGATCGGTTAGGATATAGGTAATTAATAACTTATTCTTTGCAATAAGGTCGTAGATAAAGTAGTAAGTAATATTAATATATTTCGATCGCTTATATAAGTATGGATTCTTAGTAAGTGCAATCGCCCTTATATTATCTACTTAGAGATTAATATAGTTCCTATCTTATTTAATATACTTAGTAAAACCTATATCTTTTAGAACTTAGGCGATTTATAATCCTTACTTGCAATTTAATAATATTAATATATATTTGGCTTTAATACTTGCAGTAGCTATTGATTTCTACTTCCTACTTTCCTATAATATAGGTTTACTATATAGCACTGCTACGCTTTTAAATATACTTTTCCAACCTTTTATATTTGCCCAGTCGGAATCGGTATATACCTTAAGCTTTGCGCTTATATGTTTCGTTAGTCTATATCTTACCTTTTATATGATTATTAATTGAAGGTACCTTCTAAGTCGCTTGACTACATTCTTATATCGAATCGTCGGATCCTTTAAGTTCTGATTAAGTTGCCTAGTAATAAAGGCGATATCTGGTCTTATATATACTATAGTATATATAATTGCTCTAATATCTTATTAGTACTTCTTTAGATCTCCTTTCTACTTATTTTTATTAATAGGCTCTAACTTATTATACTTTCCTTCGATTAGAGTACGCTTTAGCTTAAAGTTGGGAGCATAAGTAGAAAGTCCTATTCGGTCTAAGATCTTTTTAATATACTGCTCTTAATTTAACTAGAGTTCTTAAGTAGAGCGGTTCCTTATAATGCAAATGCTAAGGATTTTATAAATTCCCCTTAGATCCTTAATATTAAAATGTTTCTAAATCATTATAAAGAACTAATCTAATTAAGTAGTTGTTTTTATAGCTATAGCAATATCGTTAATATATAATAGCAACTTAATTCTACGCTTAGCATAGGTAAATAGATAAGGGTCAGCTAGGCTTTAAACGAATCCCATTTCTACTAAAGTAAAGCTATATAAGAGGTTCTAATTATAGGCTGATTATTTAAGCCTATAGATACTGCAGAGTATATAAAGGGAGTAGCTAGCGCGTATAAGAATACTATTAGGTTAAGAGAGAAAAATCCGTTCCTTTATAATTGCTTTAGTAAATGCATTTTTAATATTATACTATTTGCATTTAAGGTCCTTAGCGGCTACTATTACTATAAATATGCAAAGGGTATCTATGCGAACTATCGGCGCAAATGTATTAAAGTAGTCTTCTTTATACTATTAGGAGAAGCCCTTAGCTATAAGCCTTGCCTTATAATGTTTTAAGGTCCTATCTATATATATCTTAATTATAAAGACCTACTTTATTAATACTAGGTTCATATCCTTTAGTATTAGTTCCTTTATCTATATACCATTTGCAATAAGAGAGCTTATCTCCTCTTAGATTGCCTTATTCTATGCTATTCTATTCTCTAGGTTGTTAATAGCTTTATTATACGTCTTTAGAAGAGAGATTTTCATTATCTTCCTAGTAGCTAAGAATATATTATCTTTATTAAAGCTCTATTAGAGTTTAAGCTTATAGATCTTATATGCTATTATAGCTTAGATACGCTTAGACTCGCGTTTGTTTAAGGTATCTTCTAGTTTTAAGTCTCTATTCCTCTTTAAAGGCGTAGGTTTAGCTATAGGTTCTATAGGCTTATTATCTAAGGAATTGCTTTCTAATAGTAGAGGCTTATCGTTACTTATACCTATTTTAGGAATATCCTTTACTATAGGTGCTTTAACTAAAAGGATAATAATATTAAAGTTGTTCTATACTTTAGGCAGTTCGCAGACGATAGGAATGATCTATTCGACCTTTAGGCGATTAGCAGGTCGTCGATTAGCAGGTGCGCTTAATATGCTTAAGCTAAGAGAAAGGGGTTATTAGTTCGGCTTAATAGTATTACTATTAAGTAGTATACCTTACGAATCTTTAAGTATATAGAGCTTTAAGGATAGCTCCCTCCTATTTCGAGATTCGTCGAACTTAACTACTAAGGATATGATTACTTACCTTAGATTTAGCGTATATACTATCTATTGTTTTATTATCTATTCAATATACTTAATAAATATATACTCTCTACCTTAGTCTATTAGCTTCTTACTCTTTATACCTATAGGCCAGGACTTCAGGCTAATATAAGAGTAGCAAACGCTTTTAAAGATGCAGATATAGTTTAAGCTTAGTTTCTATTTAAAATATACCTTATATAGTGATATTTAAGTGCTATTGACTATTAGTCTACTACCTATTCTATTTTATAAGTATGCGTCTGCCTTAACCGCAAGGTCCTAGAATTCTAGTAATAGGTTAGCATCTTGCAATAGAGCGCAATAGTCAGTTTCTACTTGCTAAATGCTTCGCTTAGCGATGCCATTCTAATAAGAACCTTTGTATATTAT
The DNA here is from genome assembly GCA_024741835.1 of Diplocarpon mali. Taxonomy (NCBI): domain Eukaryota; kingdom Fungi; phylum Ascomycota; class Leotiomycetes; order Helotiales; family Drepanopezizaceae; genus Diplocarpon; species Diplocarpon mali. The sequence goes on along the minus strand of JAENRP010000034.1, from coordinate 1,061 downwards.
AGTTAGTTTGTAATAAACTCCTTATTTTACCTATTTATTAAGCTTTGCCTTAATCTTTAATATATTATTAGACTTAATAGCTATTAGCTTTAATTAGGTCTAGTATTCCTCTATTACTTTCTAAGTTTCTAGCTTTTTTATAAGCTTAGATTTAGTCTTAGCGCAAATAGTCTATATCTGCTAAGTGGAGTTATCTACTATTTAAGAAAACTAATTATTTCCTTTAATTAAGGTTGTAAATAGTCCGGTAGTATCAATAGATATTAGCGCTAGTATTAAATCTTTCTATAGATTAAGCTTAGTTTATATCCGATTTTGAAGTTTTATTAGCTTGCAAATTCGGCATACTAAGCGATCCTTTAGTACTTAGATCTTCTATTTTAAGGTTAAGACCTTATATAAGCCTTTTAATTTCTTTAGCCTTAAATATGCGAATCTTCTATATATTAGCTAATACCTTAATAGGCTTTCGACTTCTAATAGCTTTAATAGCCTATTATTAGTTGATGCTTTATTATTAGTAGCTGGAAAGGACTAGTAATAGTAGTTCGAGGTTTTACTATTTTCCAATTGCAAGCCTGGCTTAGGAGTCGTTTTTAGTAAAACCGCAAGATCTACTCGCAGTCTTAGCTTAAGAGTTATCTCTAATGAATTTGCGAATTTCACTTGCAGTCCTAGCCTAAGAGTCATTTCTGCGAATTTCACTTGCGATCTTAGCCTAAGAGTTGTTATTAGCGAATTTGCAAAATCCACTTGCGGTCCTAGCCTAAGAGTCATTTCTACTAAATTCACTTATGATCCTAGCTTAAGAGTTATCTTTAAGGATATCTTACAATCCACCTATAGTCTTAGCTTAAGAGTCATTTTTACGAATTTTACTTATAATCCTAGCTTAAGAGTCTATCTATTCTCCTTATCCTTACTTAATTGTATTAGGGTAAAGAGTGCACTTTCCTTAAAGGAATCCACTTATAGGTCTAGCCTAAGAGTCAATTTCTATAATATTACCTTTAAGATAATATAAAGTCTATCTTTAATTTTAGCTTTAAAGATCACTTTAT
>JAENRP010000033.1:171196-233169 GCA_024741835.1 Diplocarpon mali | reverse complement strand
GAAGAAAGGGGTAACCTTCCTTCCCTAACTCTTACTAATATATCGACCATCGACCTTTAGAAGTTTCCTATACCTACTGCGCCGACTTACTTAAGCTTAATAGGTTATAAGCCCTAGATAGACCGATAATAGATTATTAACTTCCCTTAGAAAGTACTTGCGCCGCAACTATTAGTAGGAAGTTAAACGAGACTTATAGTAAGAGGCAAGCAATCGGCGAATAGGAGGTGTGATTCCCTATTTAGCTAACCCGTATTACAAGAGGTGTGATTCCTTGCTCTATAACCCTTTGGTACTGCAAGAGGTGTGATTCCTTGCTTTACTATATTTCGTAGGAGGTATGATTCCCTGCGTTATAGCCCAAAAACCCTTTTCGATAAGAGGACTTCCTCCCTATTTAATACTTCTATAATACCTGCTATTTAATCATTTCAACTTTTCGATAAGAGGAGTACCCTTAACTATTTAATTTATTTGATTTTAAACGCAATTCTATTCGAAATGGCAATGGCATCCGATTCCGATCGAAACACCAAGCCTAAAGACCTCTAACTCTCTCGGAAGAACTGGCAACGATAGTTCAACGATTTAGAGCTTTACTTCAAGAGCAAAGGCATTGAAATAGCGATTCAAAAGACACTTATTAAATACGCGAGAATAGCCCCCTATACTCCCTCTACCGATTTGTCTACTTCCACTTCAACAGCTAATACAACTGCTAAGGATTTGCCAGATATACTAAACAAGCTTAGCCTAAGAGCTTTAGTAGATAATAACCGAGAATCCCAAAGGCAGATTTTAAATATAGAAAAGGAGAAGGAGTATAGGCTAGCCTTAGCCAAATGCAAGCTTAAGATCAATAGAGGTTTAAGCAACGAAGACCGAGATTTTATTCGAGTTTACGATAACGCAAAGATAAGATAGGATACTTTAAAGGTAAAATACTCTTAAACAACTGCCCTTAATACCTAGCATCTGCTATAGCAGATCACTTTATTTTAGTATAGAAAAGACAAAGATAGCAAGGATATAAATATAAATATAGACTCTGCCTAGTCTATATTATATAAAGCGAGGAGGAGAGTAAGAGCCGCAGATCCTAAGATAGCTATGACTTTTAGGGAAACTTAGCTTTTTAGTTTCCTACTCAATAGCCTCCTTCCTAAGTTTACCATTACAAAACAATCTCTTCTCATCTAACCTAACCTTAAGATCTATAAGAAGATCGACCTCCTTCAAACTATTGAGCAAGACCTCAAAGGACACTCTAAATCGGCAAATGCTGCGTTATAGGGTAACGATAAGCCTAAGAAGAGGAAGGAGCGTAGGACAAGCCCTTAAGCTTATCAAGGATACTACTTTTATAATAGTGCTTACAATCTTACTAATTATGAAGTTAGAAGGCAATTAATCAATATAGTCGCTAGCTTTAATATTAAAAAGCAATCGAAGTAGAAGTCAAGAAGCAAACTGCCCTTATCCCGCCGAAGGCCGCAACTACTAAGGAAAGGCAAAGGAAAAGGCTATTCAGCCAGAACTTCAGTAGACACCTCTGATAATAATAGTAGGTCATCTGAACCTAAATCCACTTCCGATGATTCAGACGATAATTATAATAAAGATGCCTATATCTCAAAAGCCGATCTTTATAAGATCCCTAAATCCGACTGGTATAGTGATACTAGTTACATAGCATATATGACTGACAAACCCTACCTATTTAAAGGCCCGCTTACTAAAATAAAAAGGCGCTCTATTAAGGTTAATAGTAGAAGGTTATATGCGGACTCGATAGGTACAGTAGAGATAAATGTCGCTAGCGTTTCTTTCCTTTTACAAAATGTTCTCCTTATACCTAGCCTAAGCATCAATCTCTTATCTAGCCGCAAGATCTATGCGAAGTTGAATTGTATAAGAGTTTTCAATAATCAATTCATATAGTTTATAAACAACAACTATAAAGTGATCTTTAAAGCTAAAATCAAAGATGGACTTTATATTATCTCAAAGGTGATATTATAGAAATTGACTCCTAGGCCGGACCTACGAGTGAATTCCTTTAAGGAAAGTGCACTCTCCGCCCTAACACAATTGAGCGAGGATAAGGAGAATGGATGGACTCCTAAGCCGGGACCGCGAGTAGATCTCGCGGTTTCACTAAAAACGACTCTTAAGCCGGGCTCGCAACTGGAAAACGGCAAAACCTCAAACTGCTATCACTAGTCCTTTCCAGCCGCCGACGACAAAGTATCGACTGACGATAGGCTACCAAAGCTGTCAGAAGCCGAAAGCCTATTAAGGTATTAGCTAATGCATAGAAGATTCGCGCATCTAAGGCCAGAGAAATTGAGGGGCCTGCATAAGGTCTTGACCCTAAAACGGAAGATCTAAGTACTAAAGGATCGCCTAGTGTGCCGAATTTGCAAGCTGATAAAACTTCGAAATCGGACGCGAACTAAGCTCAGTCTATGGAAAGATTCAATACTAGCGCTAATATCTATCGATACTACTAAACCATTCACAACCTCGATCAGAGGAAATAATTAGTTTTCTCAAATAGTAGATAACTCCACTTAGCAGATATAGACCATTTGCACTAAGACCAAATCTAAGCTTATAGAAAAGCTAGAAACTTAGAAAGTAATAAAGGAACGCCAGACCCAGTTAAAGCTAATAGCTATCAGGTCTAATAACATATCAGAGATTAAGGCAAAGCTTAACGAATAGGTAAAATAAGGAGTTCGTTACGAACTAACTATAATATACAAAGGTTCCTACTAGAATAGCATCACCAAGCGAAGCATCTAGCAAGTAGAGACTGACTGTCGCGCTCTACTGCGAGATGCTGACCTACTACTGGAATTCTAGGACCTTGCGGTTAAGGCAGACACATACCTGCGAAATAGAATAGGTAGTAGACTAATAGTCAATAGCACCCGAATATCGCTATACAAGGCATATTTCAGATAGAAACTAAGCCTAGACTATATCCGCGTCTTTAGAAGCGTCTGCTACTCCTATATTAGCCCGAAGTCCTAGCCCGCAGGTATAAAGAGCAAGAAGCTAATAGACTAAGGTAGAGAGTATATATTTGTTAGGTATATTAAATAGATAATAAAGCAATAGATAGTATATGCGCTAGATCTAAGGCGAGTAATCATATCCTTAGTAGTTGAGTTCAACGAATCTCGAAATAGGAAGGAGCTATCCTTAAAGCTCTATATACTTAGAGATTCGCAAGGTATACTACTCGACGGTAATACTATTAAGTCGAACTAATAACCCCTTTCTCTTAGCTTAGGCATATCAAGCGCACCCACTGATCGACGACCAGCTAGTCGTCCAAAGGCTAAACAGACCATTCCTATTGTCCGCGAACTGCCTAAAGTACAGAACAACTTCGATATCGTCATCCCTTTAGTTAAAGTACCTATAGTAAAGGATGTTCCTAAAATAGGTATAAGTAATAACAAGCCTTTACTACCAGAAAGCGGTTCCCTAAATGATAAGCCTATAGAACCCACAGCCGAACCTACGTTCTTAAAAAGAAATAGAGACTTAGAACTAGAAGACACCTTAGACGAACGCGAGTCTAAGCGTATCCGGGCTATAATAGCGCATAGGATCTACGAGCTCAAACTTCAATAGAGCTTCAACGAAGATAATACGTTCCTAGCCGCTAGGAGGATAATGAAAATCTCTCTTCCAAAGACGTACGACGAAGCTATCAATAACCTAGAGAATAGAGCAGTATAGAGTAAGGCAATCCAAGAGGAGATAAGCTCTCTTATTGCAAATGGCATATAGATAGAGGAACCGACACTAAAGGACGTGAACCTAGTATTAACGAAGTGGGTCTTTACAATTAAGACATATGCAAATGGAACCCTAGAGCGTTATAAGGTAAGGCTTATAGCTAAGGGCTTCTCTCAATAGTATGGAGAAGACTATTTTAACACATTCGCGCCGACAGTTCGCATAGACACCCTTCGCATATTCATAGTAATAGTAGCCGCTAAGGACCTTGAATGTAGATAGTACGATATTAAAAATGCATTTACCGAAGCGATTATAAAGGAACGGATTTTTCTCTCTTGACCTAATAGTATTCCTATACGCGCTAGCCACTCTCTTCGTATACTCTGCAGTATCTACAGGCTTAAACAATCAGCCTATAATTAGAACCTCTTATACAGCTCTACTCTAGTAAAAATAGGATTTATTTAAAGCCTAGCTAACCCTTGTCTATTTACCTATGCTAAGCGTAGAATCAAATTGCTACTATATATTAATGATATTACTATAGCTGCGAAAACAACCACTCAATTAGATTGGTTCTTTATAACAATTCGAAAACGTTTTAATACTAAGGATCTAAAGGGAATTTATAAGATCCTTAGCATCTGCGTTATAAGGAACCGCTCCACTTAAGAACTCTAGTTGGATTAAAAGCAGTATATTAAGAAGATCCTAGACCGAATAGGACTCTCTACTTATGCTCCCAACTTTAAGCCAAAGCGTACTCCAATCGAAGGAAAGTATAATAAGTTGGATCCTACTAATGAAAATAAGTAGAGAGGAGATCTAAAGAAGTACTAATAGGATATTAAAGCGATTATATATACTATAGTATATATAAGACCAGATATCGCCTTTATTACTAAGCAACTTAGTCAGAACCTAAAGGATCCGACGATTTAATACGAGAATGCAGTCAAGCGACTTAGAAGGTACCTTCGATCGACAATCATATAGAAGGTGAGATACGGACTAACGAAATATATAAGCGCAAAGCTTAAGGTATATACCGATTCCGACTAGGCAAATATAAAAGGTTGGAAAAGTATATCTAGAAGCGTAGTAGTACTATATAGCGGACCTATATTATAAGGAAGTAGGAAGTAGAAATCAGTAGCTACCGCAAGCACTAAGGCCGAATATATATCAATATCGTCAAATTGCAAGCAAGGATTATAGATCGCCTAAGTTCTAAAAGACATAGGTTTCGCTAAGTATATTAGACGAGATAGGAACTATATTAATCTCTAAGCAGATAATACAAGGGCGATTGCATTTGCAAAGAATCCATACTTGCATAAGCGATCGAAATATATCGATATTGCCTACCACTTTATCCGCAACCTTATTACAAAGAATAAGTTATCGATTACCTATATCCCAACTGATCAAATAGTAGCAGATGGATTTACAAAGCCACTAGAGACAGTTGCAAAGTTCGAAGCATTCAAAGACATACTAGGGTTGCAAAAGACAGTAGGGGCTTAGCAGGCTTAAGGACGACTCCCGGGCCCGCCCTACAAGTCAAGTCACATAGTCTTATAGAGGAAAGTTTTTAGATCGACTCCTAGGCCTAGACCGCGAGTCAAGTCACGTAATCTTATAAAGGAACATCTTTTAGGAAATTTGACTCCTAGTCCCGCCCTACGAGTAGGATTAGTGATTTCAATAGAAGTTGCTATTAATTGATTGTTTTTAATTTAAAGAGATACCTAAGAGTTAGATTAGCGCAAAAGGATAATTGTTATTTTCCTAACTACAGGTCAATCGGAGTAAGATCTAAGTAAGGGTATTAAGATAGGTAATACAACTATCACTCTAATGTATTATCATATAACCCTACTGCTTAATCAATAGGATATTAATACGTATATAGCTGTAAAGAAGAAAGGGGTAACCTTCCTTCCCTAACTCTTACTAATATATCGACCATCGACCTTTAGAAGTTTCCTATACCTACTGCGCCGACTCACTTAAGCTCAATACCGTTTGCTATTTTAACTTGCTTTAGGTTGTTCTACTTCCTAATTTTAATAAAATCGTTCTATATATTAGAGAAGTGTCTTATAGCGCCAGAGTCTACTTTTTAAGAAGGCTAATCTACCTTTAAGCTTAGAGCTATCTTAATAGCTTCTATTATTAAAGCAACTTTACGTTTTAAGGAATAAGAGTAGATAGATAAGGTTGTATTAGCTTTAGCTATCTAAGCTCTGGCTTTATCTCCTCCTCTCTTCTTCAACTAGTACTTTACTTTCTAATAGCTAGATTTGCTATAATTATAACATTTCCCTCCTCTTTCTCCCTTCTGTATTCCTCCTTATTATATTCCTCTTCTTCCTCTATTACCTTTGCCTTTGTATCTGCCTCTGCCTCTGTCTTTGCCTCTGCCGCTGTCTCTGCCGCGGCCTCCTCCTCTTGTAAGGTAGGCTTTAGCGATTAATACAGCTATCTGCGTAGCTATAGGCGCTACCTTTAGCTCTTATTTATATATCACTTTGTACTCTTAAATTGCGACGATTATCTCTTGCCAGGTTATAGGAGAGGTTTTAAGGTTAATTATAATTAAACTCTATATTCTAACTATTAGGAGACTATTAAGTAATTGCTTTTTTCATTTAAGTATTATTAAGAGGGTTGCTATAGCCTTAAAGGAGAGCTTGAATACTCTTGAGTTGTAGGACGTAATTATTAAACGACTTAGAGTAGGGAATATACTTGGCCTTATTAAACTGTTTAATTAAGTTTATATAAGTCTTAGAGTTCTTAATAAGTTTGCTCTCTCCTACTTTAAGTACGTTCTAAAGAGCGTAAGTATCGTCGACTATGATCTAAGTGCGATACTTTCTATTAAGGCTAAGGGTAAGGCCTTTAGCTATAGTAGCTATAGCCTCTTAGTTCTTCTTTTCCTATTTACCTTTAGATTTGGCAAATTTTAAAAGAATAGGGCCGATAGCCTATTAAAGACAGCCATTTATAGCCAAGTTTTAAATAGTAGCTAATTCCTATTCCTAATAGTTAGACTAATTGAGCTTGATCTTAGCGTTGTTATTTTTAATAGTCTTCTCAATCATTTTTATTAAGTTAGGGTTATTGAAAAAAAAAGGGGTGAAAAAATAGGGGTAAAAAGGGGAAGAAGGTATATATGTATAAGGGTATATAAAGAGGTATTATGTAATTGTGTTTTGCTAAGAAGCAGGTTTAAGATTAAAGAGATTGATTGAGTTAATCGATTCTAGGAATTGCTACTATAATAGAATCGAAAGGTATAGATTCTAGTTCTAGAGAGCTAAAGTAGTATATATACAAGGTAGGCTTACTAAGCCTTAGCCTCTGCTCTGTGCGGTAATCTCCGTACCTTGTATATTTCTAACAGTTTGAAGCTCAGCATTCCAACCGTTATCACGTGAAGCGTCTCCTAAAAATGTGGACCTGGACCTGGACCTGGGCCTGTCCTGCCAAGCATCAAGATGCCATGTCGTTCGGTGATCTTTGCAGTAGGAGTTGACCCAAGGATAATACCTCGCCGGAGCATCATTGCGCAACGAGACTTTATCTGTCCTCACGAGGACAGGATGTCCAAGTGATGAGTCGGCCCGCGTGGTTCTCGCCGCTGTCTCGCGAGGTACGTAAGATACGCTCTCGGCCTCTCTCGCAAAACCAAAATCCGGGTGACAATACATCCCAAGCAAATCGCACATTGCGCCTGGTCAAGGCTCAATTCAGGAACGTGGATTTGCCGACGAGTCGAGTGGTGGGTCGAGGGGCCGACTTTCTCGGGAAAGGATATCTTTGTCTATCAAGCGACCTGGGACGACATCTGGTGCTTGGTTGACTGACAGGAAAGACGGTCTGCGGCATCATTGCACGAGAGTTCGCCTTCGATTCTTTTCCCCTCGAGGATCGATAGAGCAGTATGGAGACTTGGTGAGGTGCGTGTTTGCTACGCGCTCTCCTATGGAAAGCCATCGTTCGGCACGGCTACGACTCTTGCCAACGCGAAAATTTAGCGCGTGTCCTTCCTACAGCCTTGGCTTTTCCTTCATTCCCTTCAGGTTCTTCGATATACGCTCGCACTCGGCACTCTTCTACTACACTCTACGCCGCAGACTCATTTTGATCTTGTTATGTCGCAGGGATATTGCAAGTCTTATCTTTTCGACGCGACTCGCTACTCGCATGCTGAGATGGATATCTGCAACCCCAAAATTGCGTTTCGAATGCTACTCAGCTCGGAATCTACACCCCGTACGTCCGACGCTGACTGGATGGCTGGCATGAATCATTCCTGGGATACACTCAATTACGCTCGTTTTCACGTTTCCTCAACCACCACCTCCGCCGGTTCCGTAATCCAGCTGCTGAGGTATATACCACGAGCAGATCCAGAGGCTCGATACAAGGATCCAGAAGCTCGATACCACTACGCAGGTGAAAGGGCCAGGGAACAGACAAGCAAGGGCAGGACAGCCGCGGTAGGAAAAGGAGGAGCGAGGGCCAGAGAGGGTCGGCACCTGAGGCGCGGATACTGGAATCACTCTATTCACTGCACAGAGGGGAGAGTCACGGTGGATCAGACGAGCCACTCTGGTGGAATAGACGAGAGTCCCTCCCACGCCAATGCAAGTAGGGGAGAACCGCCCAATCTGTGATTGATTGTCGCCAGGCCAGAACACCGTCGGGTGCGACGTTGCTGCGCACGTGGCCCGGCTGCATCTGTTGCCATCGTCAGAACCCTCGGTCGGCCTCTGAGCTCTCTCCCTGCCTGGACCCTCTCAACAACACTCACAAATCCGACCTGCGGGAAGCGAAACCCCCGACCCCGTCGAGGGCCACCGCACCACCAACACAGCAGCTCTGCGCTGCTGCCCGTCGCCCGTCGCCCGTCATCCGTCCTGCAGTTCACCAGCGTCTGCCTCCCTGTCCTGCTCTCGCGATGGCCCCGACCGCGAGCCCGACGGATGCGGGTCGCGGCCGTCGCAGGTGTGATGGATGCGCTCCACGTCGGGCTTCTGGGTCTCGCTTAAGCAGGAAAGTCGTTCAAAAGGGGGGGTTCAGACGAGCCCGTCGTGTTTTTGGCAGCCCATTGACCTCGGCTCGGTTTTGATTTTGGGTCCCATGATGCGTTCTCAAGCTAGTCTGTTGAGTCGAGGATCTCCCTGCGATACGGAAGGCAGCTGTAACCTACAGCATGACCGAGTGCCTCGCTCGTCAGGGGCAGTGTTTACATCGCACAAGATTCGGTTCAATTCAGATTTCCTCGATACGCGTGAGGGAGAGAGTGATCGGCAACGATTGTGCCCGGACTTCCAACGCACGACCCAGCACCCATGCGTGCGAAACCCCTCCCGGACGCCGTTGCCCTCCGATGCTGATGCGGACGATCAATCCATGCTCCGCATTACCTGCCAACAATCAAATGGGTATCTCACGTAGCACTCCACCCTCAGCTCTCCAGGACCATGAACAGGCTTCCACCTATCAAGCACCCGACCGTCGCCACCGTCAAGAGACTCGCGACGACCTTGTCTTTCGTCGTGATCTTGATCTCCGGGACGCCCGCACCTCTAGAGTTCCCGAAGCCGGCCGAAGCATTGCCCACGCTGGTCCCGCCGGTACTGTTGGTGACGGGTGCAAAGTCTGGAATCGATGCGTCTCCGCCCCCGCTCCCAGGCTCCGAACCACCAGATCCTCCATTGCCTCCCCCGCTCCTTGGAATCGTCACCATCACGCTCTGAACGACGCCTAGGGCACTCATCTGCTGCCCGATCCCAGTCGTGCCGTCGTAGCTCGCGCCGTTCGTCCATTTGAACCCGCAGACATTGCCATCAGCACCGCCCGAGCATTGCAGGCCCGTAGACTGTGCGGACACGGTGAGGAGAGGCGCAATCGTGGGGGCGGTGAAGGGGGCGAGGATCGTGGTGCCGGCCAGCCACGACGAGAAGTACGCTTTGAATGAGAACTGGTCGATGTCGCAGTTGTCGCCCGACTCACACGCTTGTTCCTGCATCACGCCGTCTTGGAAGAAGATTTGCCTCGAGGTGTCGAGGATACCCGAGACACGGTCTTGCCAGACGGTGGATCCCTCCGTCTCTTGGGTGTTAGTTCTTGTTGTTCGTCGTAGGAAGGGGTTGTGGCCTCGGTGTGCCCGGAACTTACAAAGTTGTACAGGTTGGCAGCGCCGTGCAAGTAGAGACCCGCGTTGTAGGACCACTGCAGCCGGTCTATCGTCGTGCAGTTCTCAGTGTCGGGTGCTCCATCGAAGATATTGAAGTCGGCATCGATCAAACCAACCGAGGTTTCCCAGTCCCAGACTTTGCTCGCCCAGTCCGCGTAGGTCTGGTTCCCGGTATATCTCGCCAGCCGCGCGCCGAGGTTGAAGAGGCAGCCATTCGCAACACTGTTCTTGTAGTTGTAGCCCTTATTGAACGGGAAGATTTGCCATCGCAAGCCTCCCCCGCAAGTCGTTGTATCCCACCGCGCAGTCATTTCGTTGAAGACCGCCTGCGCCAAGGCAAGCCATTGTGGCCGGTCCTTGGGAGGGTTCTGAAAGTTGGTTTCTGCGGCCAACATTGCTGCCATGCCCCAGAATCCTTGGTCATCGTTTCCTTCCGTCTTGGTCTGGTTTGCGGGCATGAAGTCCTGTTTCGTGCCGGTTTGGAACAACATTCCCTCCGATATAAGATCGTTATGTGTCGTATCGCCGGTGTACCGCCAGTAATCGATCAAGGTCATGAACATGCCCCCCGTTTCCCACCAGAAATGTGGAGGGGGTAGCAGCCCCGGGATCTGTCCAGGCTCGTTTCCATGATAGAATGAAAGTAAGCCGTTGGCTATCGTGCTCGCGGCTGATTTGATCGATTCTGAACGGGAGACATGGTCAACACTATCCGGCTCCGCACATTGGCGGGGTTGAATCTCACCAGCTGAGGTCGGGTCAACCGTGATGGCAAAAGCAGACTGTACCAGCAGCAGTGCCGGCCATGTAGAATTTGGAATGCGCATTATGGTCCAACCTTGGCTGCAAAACAAGAGCGAATGCAGAGGAGCCACCAGGGTCTTCGGATCTGAGGAAAGGAGAGAGACAATCAATAGGAACAGGTGGAAATTAAGTGCCCTTTCCAAGGTGCTAGTGAAGAGGGAAATACTAAGGTCGCATTGTGAAGGGGTTGACGAAAAGAAGCGCCAGCACCCAAACAGGATGACGGTGGTGAGCCGAAAGAAGTTGCAGGTGTCAGAAAGATAAAGCCTGAAGAAGAAGAAGAGGAAGAAGAGGAGGAAGAGGAAGAGGAACAGAGAGAAGAAGAGATGATGCGCAGACAGAAGTTCGCCCGGGGGGCGGCCTGGAGGCCATGGGAGGGCCTCCAAAGCGCACGCATCAAAACACCGCAGTAGCTCATGCGATCGAAACGGGCTGAATCTTGCTGCGGCTCATCTGGGCCGACGCGTGCTTCTCTCACCAGCTCAGAGATGGGTTCGTGGTTAAGATCCTCGACCAGGGCGCTGGTGAGGAGATCTTTGAAACCCTCCAAGTCTCGTTCTCGGGGCTCTCCCCGACACACGGCCCTCGGACCAAAACTTCGGCCAACAGCGCAACCCGTACTGTATCAGGTCTCGCTGGGTAAGTTGGCAAGCCTCTTCTGAGATGAGAAGTGGTCGTCCAGGGGAGAAGAGGGAGGCCAGGGTGTTTGGTGAGATAAGACGCCAAGTCAAGGCTTGGGCAGATGTTGATTCCATGCGCCATGTGGAGGCAGGTCGGGATTGCGAGCCCGGCAAATCCTCGGACGAGATGTTCGGCTGCGTACCGTGTCGGGCTCGCTTAGACGGGGGATTGTTTGTTTGGGTGGGTCTTGGGAGCGTCCGTGACGCAGCTTGAACTCTCACGCCGCGGATGTGCAATCCTCATCAACACCGCTGAAACTATCTACAAGCGACCTCGCAGCTCGCCACCGCCTCAGCTCGCGAGATGGAGCTGTGCGGCTGGAACGCTTTCCACTCTCTGCAAGCCGGGTCAAGTCAGGTCAGACAGAGCAGCCTGGTAATGGCGCGGGCTTGATGAGTCCCAAGCGTCTAACGATGCAAACGGGTACACCCCGAATCGAAGGCCAGAGAGGATGCAGCTAGGAATCCACGGACCAGTGGAGTCGAGAGCAAGTCCATCTGTCGCTTTTCTTCCACTCCGCCTTTCGCCGTTCATATTCTCACTCACGGATACCATCCGAGACCGTCCTGTTGCCGGACCAGACACGACTACGGACGAGGAACCTGTGCACAACTGACCGGCGGCGAGTGACCGGAGCAAACCACCTACCTCCTACCTCCTACCACCTCCGTTCTCTCTGCCCGCAGCGCTGGCGCGATGGCAACGGAAGTGTCTGGCCGCCATCAAGACGCCTTTGCTCGCCTTGAATGTTTGGGTGCAAGGAAAGCGTGATGCAGGAGCGCTTCAAGATCCTCATCTGCTCCTCGCCCCATGATAGTCTTTCCCAAGAAATCGTCCGACTTTTCTCCAGGAAGGTCGTTCCAGATTACCCTGGGGTGATTGGCATCTCGGGGTACCTATACGGCAAAAGTGCTAATGAGATGCTGCCCCATCAACTCCCTACGAGAGAAGAGGAGTTGCAACAGGGTCCACGCGCGTGTCTGATAGTTTGAGACTGCCGGTCCACTGCTGGCTTTCGATACGCGAGTCCATACAATCGTAGGATTGATCTTCATGTAGATGCTGTCTTGAAACGAGAATACACATAACAAGCCTGGATGACCAGGCAATTTCAAACAATATCTATACCTCATTACTCCCGGGGTCCTTTCCCAAGAACACCTTGTGAACCCTCTTGCTAATAGACGGTCCGACCCGCTTATCACTGAATGCCCCATTTTTGCTGGTTGTCTTTTTACAATCTTCCAGAGCGAGGGGCCCCGCCTTCTGCAGCCCTTCCACCAACTCTTGCACTGTAGGGTATTGAGCTGCGATGCCGTAGGCAACAGAAGGCGTGATCTGGCCAAGTTCCTGAAGCATTCTGACAAAGGTGTCGGATGCATCTTCGCCCGACTTGACCTGACCGGCATCCATGCAGAATGCAGAGTCCAGTGAATCCTTCTGGGTCCTCGGTGTGAGTCAGCTAGCGGGTTCCAGTAAACCAGGAGACGAGGGGGAACGATTTACCTATAAGGGATGGAAGATATGTGTTGAGTGAAAGTCATGATCCACTCAGCCGTTTCAACCATCACCGAGGTGTGGTGGATGAAGACACCATGAACAATCTGCAGTCGAAGTAGGGCATCCTCAATCATGTCTTCCGCCACGTACTCAGGCTCTTTCTTCCTCCTCGATTTTTGGCTGGATGCTTCAGTACTCCGCGACGGCTTATGGCTGTTGACGGCCGCCTCATATTTCCGGTTCAAAAGATTCTTGTTTTTCTTCATCCATGTGTTATGACCCTCGATCAGATAGATAATAGTGCTGGAATAGAACTTGGACTTGAGCCTCAAGACATGAGCATCCAGGTCTCCCCCTTCCTCCCCTCTAATCAAGTCTACGAGGTTCTGAGCCGTTATAATACACATAATATGCTTCTCGGCCTTGACATACTGCTTGACAGGCACCCAATGGTCCGCTTTCTCGTCATATTCCGCAACCACCTTTCTCCTCCACTTCACAGTGGGTATATCACTTTCCCAGGTACTACACTCAACACCGAGTGGAGTCAGCATCGCCGACGCTTGTGCCAGGAGTATCGTATTTAGCGACGAGGGAAAATCGATTATCATCTCCGGGGTCGAATTCTTCTTGTCCGTTTTCACCTGATTGACTTTAGCCAGCTCAGTTGCTAGCTGCTTTTCCTGAGCCTTCCTCTCCTTTTCGAGCCGTTTTTGCTCCTTCTCAGTCTTCTTAGCCGCAGCTTTCTCTTCCCTCCTCTTGGCTCGCTCCCGTGCTTGTTCCGTCTTCTGCGGTCTATCGACCTTAACTTTCAACTGATTCCCCGTCTCCCTCGCCTTCTCCGCATTGTACTTGTCGAGAGCTCTCTGAGAGCTTTGGGGTTTCGAAGCTTTCAAAGATATTATCTTTGGCAATGAGTCTACATCGGATATATCGTAATCGGAGCGACCATCGGAAAAGTTTGCAAGCAAAAAATCCCCCTTCTTGATTGTGCAAACTGATTTTGCTGCATCTCTTTTAACTTTGCTACCAAACAGATCATCGTCGGCACTCTGATGCTTATCCTGGCCCCTTCTTTGTTTCCGCCTCTTGGCAGCTTCATAATATGGATCTGGAGAACTTGTGAACATGAGGGGATCTGATTCCGCAACTTTGCTAGTCGCCTTGTTGAATGTTGGTCCTCTTTTTTCAGGTTGCGCTTTCGGAGAGGGTGACACCCTTCGTTTCTTAGGGGGCGGCAAGTCGGAGGCGAAAGGGTCATCGTCAAATTGGGCGGTACTGTCTAAATTGACTGTACTATCAAAGTCATCTTCAAGAAATTGAAAGTCAACTCTACCTTTCACGAGCCCCGGATCTGAGGTTGATGTGCCATCCGATGCGCTAGGTCTCGAAGATGAAGCGTCGGTAGTCAAAGATGTTGAGCTTGCAGGCTTTTCGCACGTAATTGTAGCAATCTTTTGGAAGGTTGAGATCGCAGGTGCATTCGGCACCAGCCTCGCTTGGTCGCCATCAGAAGACAGCTCGACAAAATCTGCATCTGCGGGCTTGGGGACTCGACTGGGAGCAGTTGGTCTCGCCGAGCGCGTCGGAGGTATCACTGGGGACGAGGATATCTCGATGATAGATACCATGCTAGCAGATGATAGCAAGAGATAGCAAGCGAAGAAGTGGATGCGACTTGTGGCGACAGTGGTGTGGGTGTTGAACGCAATGAAATAATGCACTGCCAATTATCACCAAAATTATAGCGCGCGTTTCGTGTCCCGTGATAGCGTGATCAGACACGACCTCGGGAGCCAAATAGGCTAAGTACCCAGTCTGTTTCCGTTCAGTCTTGGCGACTGACTATAATCACACAAATCTGAAAACACAGACGATTCGGAGACTTTATATCCTATTGCTGACTTGCATTGATACCCTTGAAAATTATGATATCTGGTGGTGCCGTGTTATTCTGGACCAACCGCTTGACGCAAAACAACCTCAGCATGTTGTCCGCGGTGCACCTGACGAGCCTAATCACACGTTGAACCACACATGTAACAAGAATGCATTAAGGTATCATTAGAGTAGTAAACGCGGCTCGTGGGAGCAAAAACGTATAAGGTATCTAGGAGTCAAAACGCCAAATGCCAGCGCGCCGGTGCCTAGTAAGCAAGCATGCCCTTACCATCCCATTTCGCCGACCCCAGATCGATACGAGGAAGATATCGATGCTGGAACAAAGCCAACGAGAGAAGATTCTGCCATCATCTTGAGATCTCGTAAACAAAAATTCGCTTAGTAACTAATCCCACCTTCACTCTCTTCTGTGCCGTATCGGTCTCCATCGGAATCTTGTAGAATCGTCATCTCAGCACGTATTTCCTGTTGAATTGCTAAGAAATATTTTCTCAGGCTCTTCAGACCCCTCAAGAAGCCGTTGTCAGGCAAATCGCGATGCGTAGGAGGGCATGGCCGATCGTCTGAAAAGTCCTCTGTCGTGACGCAGTTTGCAAAGTCTGCAATTTTGAAGTCGATTTCCTTAATAGTGGAACGTGCTTCCTGTCCCAAGGCAGAGTTGTCACTCTCTTCCACGTCGTCGGTATTTCCGTCGTAGAACATCAAGAGACTAGCGGCATAGAATCGGTAGCCTGCGAGCCCTCGAATGATTACTTCGAGCTTGGAGAGCTTCCGCAGAATGGTCGGGATGTGGCGCAGAACACTGGAGTAGTCAATCCCATCATACAAGAACCTTTTTAGCGCGTTCTGAAATTCGAAGCCGACTTTCAGGTCCCTACCAAAGTACTTGTCTTGGAAGATGTAAGTCTGGCTTTTTGCATCCCAGACCTGCAGCCCACACACCCTCACGCCTAGCTCTTTTGAAGTGGTTGCCGCACATTTGCGCCGTTGTGATTGTAGCTTCTTATCATTAGCATCAACCCCATACTGTCGAGTTCCCATCTTGAGATCCATGATGCAGGGCCGCTTCATTCCAGCGGTCAAATCTTCGAGGAGCAAGAAGTACTCCACGCGAGAGCCAGGCTGGGCTCGTGCTTCTTTCGGGTTTACAGGTCGAGGCATGTTCATGTGTTTTGAAAATTCCTCTGCAACAGCAGGTGGCATCTTACCCGACGTGACCTCCATTGTCAAATCCGTATCTGGTCGCATGGCGTCCGCCTTGGCAGCAGCAGACAGGCTTTTCGCGTCCTTTATACGGGCAGAAATGGCGGCACTCTTGATTGGTTCCACATCCATCGCGAAGACCTCCTCCTCGACGTCACCTTTGTAACCGGCGTCGTCAGCTTCTTCAAAGTACTTGAGGTTGCCCCGATCATCAGCTACTTCAGATGGCTTACGACGCAAGCCACCGCTGGAGTAGCGCCGCTGGCGCTTAGTTCGACCATCCGAGTATGATATCTCAGGTTCCGGAGCGCTTTTCCCCGCTACTTCATCAAATTCCGAGTCACCATTCTCTCCACTGTCTGCATCTCTGGCGACTGAAACAGCAGACCCAGCTGCTTCAATTACAGTCAACGGTGTTAAGCCATTTCTGCGCTCAGCGGCTGTTTTCATCGCCTTCTTTCGAACCGACTCTCCAGCAGGCTGCGTATTACTAGTTTGAGTCTGCTGGGCAGTCTTCAAGCTTGACTCCGAGTTTGAATTACGCAACGTGGAGCCTTTACGATGAGGTAGAGAGCGATTGCGAGACGCGGGTTTCTTGTGGCTCTGGATAGGGATTGGCTGACCCAGAAATGCATCGGCAAAGACCTCATTCCGCAAGTCCTTGTTGACAGTTGTCGCGCCCCAGCTATGAGCAGGTTTATCGTACAAGCTGGGTCGGCGCTCGCTGGCATAAGTTGGAGCACCCAAGTGGCCAAGGTTGCGAGTTGATGAGATTGGCGTAGTGACACTATCGCTTACGGACCGATGATGAGAATCAGCATGCGAGGCACGAGGCTTCAGGAAGCTTGAAGGGAGAATATGTCTATTATCTGCGACGGTCACGGTTGGAATCGGCTCTGATGAAGGGTTGAGCGATTGGCTTATCACTCGTTTCTCGTCTTGACCAGCACCTGGAACCTGTCCATTAACAGGAAAATCCTCGGTTATATCTGCGATGGATGGCTCCTCTTGACCTTTCTGAGCAGGGCCTTGCCGATTGCTAGCCACATCAGTGGCTTCTTTTCTCGTTACTCTGCGCCGGACCTGCTTGGCAAAAGTAACATTAAGGACCCCAATGTACCTGAAATCACATTCAAATTACTTTGTTAGCAATGGCATTTGTATCGCGTTCATATAACTGGTGCGTGGTGTCTTTTGGTCTTTGCAAGACTCAGCTTCAACGGCCGCATCGGTCTAGAGGGGAATCGAGAGATACATACCTTGGTAGGAACTTCAAAAGCTCAGGATGATATGATTCAACAGTCTCATAAAATTTGTTCTCTTGATTGTTCAATTGCTTGCAAACAGCCCTCTTAGAAAAGCGCCACATTGTTGTGTGACCTCCAACTTGATGGCGGTATGGTATGAGCTCGATGGCTTCCAGAGGCTTCTTTGGTTTCTGTTGGTGATCATGAAGACGATGACTTGTCGTAGTTGTTAAGCGACTAATATGCTTCAAGGATCCCCTGGGTGTCGTGTCGGGGTCTTCATCGGTTATATTCGACTCCTCCCCAAGCGTTGTGTATCCGCCATCATCTTGAGAATCGCGGTCGAGGTCAGTATTAAACTTGGTACTAGATAAATTCCCCAGAGTCTCGGATCGTGTATCTGGTGCCTCAGTAGCTACAGGCGACGCCAACGATCGAGACTTGACCTCCTGGCTCAAGTAATTTTCGTCCATATCACGTGAAGGGATTGCATGTTCTTCCAACCATTCCGAGTTTGAATTGTCTCGCTGTTCGTTCTCGCTGTGTTTAGAATCACCATGATTTTCACCCATATCGCGCTCGGGAGGCTCGTGCGGAGTCATATGAGGCACGAACAAAGCCGAAGAAATCTGTTCCTCGCCTGAGTCGTCCTCGTCATCTGTACTTTTGATATGTACGAAGTCGGATTCAGGAGGCAGCTCAACGGCAGCGCTCACAGATTCTGTCACCATAGAGCCTTCGCCTGTTGCACCAGATTTTACAGCTATGGGCTGCGGCCGTTCGGAAGCAGTCACTGGTATATTTCGCGAGAAGGAAGATCCCTTCGAAGCACTAGGAGTGAGGTTATGATGCTTTCGAATGTCAGCAAGTAACTGGGCAGGTAGAGCCTGCAGCTGGTCCCCCGAGACTGTCTCGATGGTATGAGAACCATGAAAATAAACGACCTCAGTAGTCAAATCCTCAGTCGGATTTAGCGCTTGGATATCATGTTTTGGTCGATGTATTCCATCGTCGGAGATATGTTTAGGAGGGCTCGATTTCTCGACGTGAATTCCATCAGAGTGGGGAGGGGTGCCTTCAAGAGGAGACTCGGAAACGATTTGCAGCTTTGCTTGATCAGGCACATCGGAGCTTTTGCCTAAGCTCGAACCCTCCTTGGATCGTCCTCTGTCTTTGGGATCTCGCTTCGACAGTCTGTCTTCCGGGAGGCCTTCTCTGAAGAAGCGTAGACTGTGACTTGCTTTCCTGCTACGATTGTTTGGCTCGACACCAGCAAGTGCTTCCGCTATGGATTTCTCTACTTGGCCACTATCGTGACTTCCATGTTCACCAATCGACCAAGCTTTTTCGGCGGCCATAGCGGGCCGAGCATCTCTCCAGGATCTGTATTCCGCGCGAACTCCTTCGGTAGGAGGATTGGCAGATATGGACCCTGAGGACTGGGAATTGTGAGGTGTTGATGGCCTTGACAGGCCAGTATCTCCAGAATTGGTAGAACAGGTGCCTTTTGGAAGTTTCTGTACCCTCTTCTCTTTGTCGGTACGCTCCAGAGATGTCCCTCTTCCTTTGGCTGTGCTCAAACACTCTCGATGGCTCATGAGAAGAGAGTTCACATTCCTCATATCATGAAAGTTGAACTGTGTCATCGCTGTCGGCGAGTCTCCTTGACTGACAGATTCCTGCGCTGCCATATCTCCCAGCGTATCTCCCAGCGATGTTCCACCGTATTTTATGTCTGCCGGCAGGCATTTGCCTTCAATCCCAGTCGTTTCATTGCGCCGGGCGTCATTCTGAGGTGAATGGGCTTGGAAGGGCGATACCGAGTCCGGTGAATCAGTGAAAGATATCACAGACTCGTCTGCTTCGTAGTTTGTAGCCAGTGCCTGCGTCAAGAGCGATGTGGATTTCGATCGCGAAGGTTGCATCCATGACCGGCTTTTATTCTGATCTCTCTTAGACCTCGCCGGTGCTGTGGGTGCGGCATTCTCGGGCTCTGACGACGAGCTTGCCATAGGCGGGCATCTATCGAGTCGACCTGTTGTATGGTAGTCTGATTCGCAGATACGGGGTTTCAATTGGTGATAGACCTGGAGAGGAGGGTGAGACCATGGACCGCAATCTTCGCACTACTTCGCGAGACGACTGGAGTGTAATCTACCGCAGGAGAGTGTTCAGAGCGAATTATTGAATCACGTTGCAGAAGACCAGGGCTGTCTGGTAGAAGGTTGGTTGTTGTGGAAGCTGAGTTGCCGAGAGGTGGGTGGTTGTGGTGCGCAGAAAAATGCTTCATTATAATGATGGATGTTTGGGGGAACGGGGAGCGACGACATCACCAAGCGCCATCGCAGGGGTCGCAACCCAAACCCCAGCCTCACTGTCCCCATGGCTCGGGCTCGGGCATCGCCAGCAAACTTAAATCCCCTGAATATCACGGCAATCTGTCACGTACCCGGTACTGTATCTATGCTCGTAGAATGGTGCCATGTGGCCCTGACTTTAATATAAACTACTCCAGCTCTGGGTAAGCTGTCTACTGAGTAGCTGCAACTCCACGCGGAGATTTGCCAACAACGGGATGTGGAATTGCTCAGACCACTGCTGGTTGCAGCTCGAGAGTAGGAGGAACTTTTTCTGATAGTAGATGCTCCTGTTCAGCGCAATCGGGGCAGGGCAACGGTCAATATCAACCTATCAAGCCGCAACGTGTCTCGACAGGCCACATTGACCGCCACTCGTCCTGGATGCAGAGAGTACATGACACACATACTTGTACATCGCAATCATGATAAGCTTAGGTACATCCTGTCCAGTCAGAGAAGTTCAAGAGGGAGGTTGCTTTGCTGGAGGATTCCCAATCTCGTTGGACTATGCGGAAAAGGGAAACTCCGAATAGTGGTATCGTGGTATGCTTGGAGGGTTTTCAGCATTCAGGTCGCTGGTCCGAGACTCCGCTCTCTCACATTTCCACAGTGTAGAACAAGTCGCAGGAAATATGGCTTGCGGATCTTTGCTGCATAGCAACAAGCACCAGCTTTCTTACAAACGTTGTATAAACATCAATCGCGGGGGTATCTTAAGCAACAAACTCCGTAGCACATGCCCCCTATGCATGTTGGCCAAATGCTCCGCGAATAGCAAAACCTAAGATCTCCAATCTTGTACCCATCGACACCCTGATATAGGTCAGCATCTACGCCAATCCAAACAGCTTTCGCCTTCTGTGCCCTGTCTGCTCGGCAGCTCTAGCCTTCTGGAGCTCGACATCTACATTCCATGTATCGTCAAGGAAGCTACTGGCTGCTTCCAAGGCTTCGTCCATATCAAAACCCGTAAATTCATTGCCTACGCTCCCGCTCGCTGTTGGACTGAGAGAGAATGGATTTTTGAACAGCGAACTCTCTGGCTCGTCCCAAACGGCATTTATATTGGCGCCGCTTCGAGCCTGCAGATCATGAGAGGGAACAGACTTCGACGTTTTCGGCCACTCTGTTTCGATCGAGAGCTCGCGGTCGGCCGCAATGAAAGCCTCCGCCTGAGCGTCTAAAGCGGGACTGCTAGCCAGCTGTGAATTCCTCATCTCGGGTAGTATTCGTTTCAGCACCCTGGGAAGAGTGGCGGCGACTGAGTGTTCGCCGAAGGCATTAATTGGTATCGCTTTTCCATCTTGAAAAATATCTTCGCCTTCGTTTTCATCCCCAACCCTGTCCTCATCATGCAGTGCCACTCGCGCCGTGTCAGGAGAAATTTGCCGGCTCGAGATGCTTTGTTGCACTCCCTCTTCTTCCTCTCCAGATGTGACTCCAAATGACACTATTTTCTTTGGCTCTCTTGGTGATTCACTCCGGACAGCACTCATCCAGGGGTTCTTGATTGCTGCTTCTACAAGTGATTGAGTATTCATTGAAGCATTAGCCGGATCAACAACCCCTTGGTCGGGAGACGCTTTCGGGGTTGGAAAGTCTGTAAAAGGTGTCATACTGCTGCCATGAGGTGTGAGTGGTCGCTCCACTTGTTCCAAGCCTGTCTCCAAGGGCTTTGAGGGAGGATCTGATACAATAGACTCTGCACGGGAGCCTTCTTCTAGCCTTTCTTCTTGTTCCAATGCTTGAGCCCTCTGTTGCTCGATATTTGTTGGCAGTCCGTCGGAATCTGCGTTCATCCAAGGACTTTGCGGGTCACGTCGTTCCCAAACGGCTTCGTAGCGTGTTTCGCCCGACTTGGATTCAATGATACAGTTGGCTTCCAATTCTGCAGCAGGGACATCATGGTGCTCTGACTCAATCTGCAATTGGCTGCGCGGTTCACAAGATCGGATGCACATCCCTTGAGCAGGTTCTACTGTCGTTTTAAACTTTGCTGCCGCGTCTGTAAGTATGAAATTTGGCGATATCGGACGATCTTGTTCAGCAATCTCACTAGATGGCATACTTTCTCGCGCAGCAGGAGCCAAAAATACCATGGGCTCAGCAGTCCTTTTTTTGTATTGCGCCTGGAATTGGGATGGGTTCCAATCTGCCGATGAGATGTCTTTATCTGCTTCCGGCTGCAGGCCCCCCCCCTCAAGGACCAGATCCTCCCTAGTTATGCAACCTTGAAGTCCCAGCTGATGACGGCTCCGAAAAATACCTACGGGGCCAGAGCTGGAACGGATTTGCGGCAAGGTCATCTGAATCTTGGCCCTCTCATCTGCAATGTCGCCCCCGCCCTCAGAGACTGCTGGATGTGCTTTCTCATCAACAGCATTTGAACCAGGGGGGGGCGAGTGGTATGATCCTGGACCCAGCAGCGATCTTGACGGCGTGTTATTGAGTGTCTGAGTGCTTATGTCGTATAAATTCTGCGAAGATTCCGCAAATTTAGCGATAATTTGGAGCTCTTGAGACTTTTGATGTGGGATATCTAGCTGAGCCTTAGCCATGGGAAGACGCTGACGTGGAGTTATCCGTTTCGGTGTAGGTAAGGGCGTGTCGAGCGTTGAATCGATGCGATTCAGTGGATATTTGGAATCGGGGTTTTTGGCTGTCCGCAGAAAGGATGATGTCTGCGTTACTTCGAGTAAATCCCAGCTCATGGCAGACGTGTCGCTCTCGGGCGGTGTCCTTTGAACTGGAGGAACATTGACTGAGACTGGCTGTCGCTGTACAGGAGATTCAGAATCAAAAATTCCGACTTCATCGGAACGCAGTGAATCAGAAAGACTGTTCGGCAATTTGTCCTCTTGCCAATCTGAAGAGAAACCGGCATCGCTCTCTCCGTCTCTCAAAGGAGTAGAGACCTCGCTTTTAGGTCGCTCAATGTGCCTTGCCCTTCGTCTGAATTGAAATTCTTCCAAATTTCGAGAAGATGGCACAACCTCCGTGACAAAGCTATCATCATCCGCGTATGCCACCACGTCGGTATCACTGACATTTATCAAGTTTCTTCGAAGAGCTGGGAGGCCGTAAGACCCAGAATCAGACAATTGAATGTTTGGGCTTTCAACTTTACCAAATGGTCCGATACGAGTCTGGTTGGCTCGACGCGTGAAAACGACCGAGCCATTCTGTTTGAGATCCGAAAATGAATGTTCCCAAGCTCTTTCTAGGGTCTTTTCCGCTCTGAAACTAGACCCATGATGGCTCGTCCGGCTGCCCTGCGTATCATGCTGAAGCTCGTCAAAATTATCTTTCTGTGATTTATAGCCTATTCGTTCAATCTGAGATGACATGTATGCAGGACCAGGTTTATGCTGAGGTCCGAGGTCATTCTCATACTCGGTCCTTTGCCCAGGAGTCTGAAAGGTCAGAAGCGGTAATTGTGAAGCGTCTTTTGAGATGTTGAGGAAACTCGTTGACAATCCTGAAGGAGACATGGAAAGTGGTTCTCCAAGATGAGTCGTCTTTGTAGATTTTCGGCGCCGTCGTCCATCTTTCCCAAGCACTTCAGGGAGCGGCGTTGGCGTTGGCACTGCGGGCCCTTCCCATCGAGCACGCTTGGACACATAAGAACCTTTGAGCCACTCCGAGTCTGCTGGTCGCTTCATAACTCGCGTGCTGGTGACTGTGGCCTTCTCCGTATGTGGTATTTCAGTAAAGAAGTTGGGCATCGACAGGTCGAGGTGCCGCGACGAGTGTTCCCAATCGGTGTGGCCTAGTTTGCGTGAGACTCGATCGCCATCTTTGCTAAAGGAAGTTTTTAGTGGTATTTCCTCTGGTTCATCTGATTTGTCTCGCTCAACCGAAGTAATCATAGCTCCGCTTTTCAGATCAGTCTCTATGATGGCCTCCCACTCTGCTTGAGCTGTACTCTTACACCATTTAAGAGCAGCCTCTGGATCAAGATACTCAAGGCCATGGTCAGCTGCCATCTTTGTTATATTCGCGCGAGTCAAGAGAATATCTTCAGAGCCAGGCTGCCGCCATTCTTCGACTTGCTTCCTGTTAGATTTTTGGCGCCACGGATTGATCCATCCAGATTTTTTCGAAAATGGCCCTTTCAAGCTGGCAGACAGAAGTGTTGGTACATGTCCTGCTGCGATTCGCAGCGCTGCTTTTTCGTAGCGCATACGCTTCTTTGCTATTTGTTCTGGGGTCTCTTCGGAGTCTGAGCCATGACAGAGAACGTCGGCTGGGTCAAAAGCAGGCGCACAGTAGTATAATTCGTCATCCATATCTTCCGAATGGTAGGAGCTATTGAAGTGATCCATGTTGGCAGATTGATACACAAACTTGGTGTCGGGGCTACATCGAGTTGGTTTGGAGGGGTGAATTGGTTTGGTTGTGAGAAAGTACTATGGGTTGACGCAGCGACCATCTATAGTAAACCGAGCTTCTCGTGTCAAGTTAAGAGCACGTGTAGAGGAGGTGAATGAGATCCTGCTTACACATGGCTTCAAAAGAAGAGCAGTTCAGTTGAAACTCTAGAATTTCTTTGAAACATGCACACTTAAGAGGGGATCAATCTCTTCTATCATTGCATAGCTCAAGGTCCATACAGTAATTAACTAATTTGTTCCACGTTTGTTGAAACAACAAGCGGACCAGAGTGCTCTCTAACAAGATGAAAAGCTGGGGCAATTCCAACGCAGCTGAACGAAATATGAATGGACATATCACAATCCGAAGCCCAGATGAGAAACCATCACGTTCTATCTATTTTGAATGTGAGGGGTCAATATCATCGCGGGGCAGCTCACGCTCGGGTGTTGCCACGGTGATGTACTGACTGGGGCGCAGGATACAATCGCGACGGGAGGATCAAGAGGTACAAGAAATAAACGCGACGACCGTCCCGACCTCGTCAACAACCGCTATTCATTTCTCGCCTTACCAGGACTCTGCCTCAATCTCCCTCGCCCTATCCGCATCTTTTTGACAGTAACTATAACTGCACCGGCGATCGACTCCCAGCCCGTCAACACCATCGCATTTACCTATGGCACAGCCGTAGACCTCCGAAGCCCACCCAACATTCGACTATATCGACATGGAATCAGCCTGGCTAGACTCACTGTCTGAAGATTGGGTCTCGCAACCGCGATCATCCGGTTCTCCTATACCTTCGTTGCCATCACTGCCAAACAGTACCTTTGACTCCTCCAACGTTCGTGCTGCTTCGAGTCGCATACCGAAATACAATCCGCAGAAGCAATCATGGACTGCTCCCCAGGATTTGGGAAACAGTCCACTGAGTGAGAGGAGCACCAACGAGGCCAACATCCCTCTTTCTCAACGCGCACAGCGCCGACACTCAAAGCTTCGTGAGACTGCCACCCGTGGACGACGCACATCGCGAACCCTCTCTGCCTCAAGCACACAATCGGTACAGCACCATACCGTTAAACATAAGTCTGTCAGCTTGTCGCCAAACAGAGGCATCCATGAGACTCCGGAATGGAAGAGACGCCTGCTGCACGGAGATGTTGCGTACGGAGAGCAGCGCGACCTATTTAGTCCGGCTGGTCTTGAAAATCTATTTCTACCGCCACCTTCCCAGAACACATCTCCAAGCAAAATGAAATCAGCACGAGATTTCGAAAATGGCAGCAGTGTCATGCCGTCAAGTCCTCCGCCGTACAGTTCAAACCGCGTTCAACAGGCTGGACCCGTAACAAGAGGCGAAGATACAGAAGACGTTACTGAGAATCGCCAAAAGCCCAGAAGCATGCAGTATAGGCTAGCAAGCCAATTTGGCAGTGAATTCTCGGTCAACGATCTAAGCCAGAGTAGTTTGTTTCAACCAGCTAAAGCGTCTTGTCGGCAGGAGGTCAACATTCGCTCGGAATCCATTTCCGAACCAGAATCAACAGTCTTGCGCCTTCAGGACCCAGGCCGGACTGTCAGTGGGCAGATTGACATGCGGAATGAGGAACTCAGTCCGATCTATGTAGCACGTCACAATACCATAGACGGCAAAGTCGATTTCGCGGCATTAAACCTACCTCCAGATGAATTGAAGCAAAGACTCGACAGCATCCGTGAGAACTCTCCGAGTCTTTCTGAACAAGACAAGAGCAACACGTCGGAAGTTCTTTCAGCGAATCTGACCGTCGAAACGGACGACTTTGCTCACAATGGTCGCTTCGTCAACTTCAAGAGGGGCGGACATTCTCATGAAGGCTCTTTCCAAAAGCGTATGCTTAGCCCGTCGTCTCTTCCTGCAATTGATGAATCTTTGTTACGAGACCAGTCAATGCAGGCCAACCCCCCAAAAGAACTCCCGAATGTTCGCAAAATCCGAGCTTCCAGTGATTGCCAAAGAAACGTGCAGGATCCAAATTCAGCTACAGAACTGCATACACCTCACCAGAGTCCTCAAAAAACCAATAGTGTTTCAGGGAGCCCACTGAAGATTTTTGGCACATATGACACATTCACTAATCAAAAGCTACTTCGAAGACTCAGCCAGTTTGAAGGTGATGTCGATCGCGGAGATGAAAGTGAGACTTCGGAACCAGTTCGAGAATCAATTCGTACCGAAAGCAATGATACCATTGTGGGACAGTCGAGTCCAGAAAAAAATCCAAGCAGGAACCATGCCAACAGACAAACTGGCCGCAAGATGAGTAGTTTTGGTGGGGGTGAATTGGACAGCTTTCGATTCAGCGAGGGGATTTCCGAAAACTCAACTGGTTCGAATGTAGAGGATGAGGCTAGAGAGAATCTCATGCTACCAGTCCTCAACAGAAATACTCAGAGCTCGTTCAAATTCCAGCTCGGCCCTTCTCCAGACTTGGCTGGAGATGCGGTTACTCAGCACCGAGAAAAGGACACGACTATTTCTAGTACGATGCGACAAATTTCGAGTATTAGAGAAACTGTCCGGCCTGGAACTAGTAGCTCCGAGAATCAAGTCAACGTGTTCGATGAGCCAGAAGACCTCAAGACGCCGAGAAAACGAAACGGCGATTCAGAGGGTAAGCGACTACCCAAGTCACCCTTGAAAGACCCAACCCCGAAACGTCGTAGAACTCTGCATAACTCGGATCATGTTTTCGCCGATGGGAAGAAAGGCTGCGGAGCTGCAGATTCCTTGAAGGATACGCACGATCAAATGCAATCAGTCGTAGGGAAAAAACGTAAAGATGCAAGGCATGGTGACGATCAGCAAGCAGCGAACCCAACAATTCTTGCTATGCGTCAAATACTTAGGCCTCGAACGCCAACACCGAGCCAACGTAGCAGCCAGCAGCATGAACTAGCTCCATCTCTAGAAGACAGCCTCACTTCTGCGGATCAGGCCAAGTTGCTCCAAGAACAAAAGATTGCCATGGTACAGGCAGAGCTCGATTCGACGGGCACACTCAAGATGTCTGCGCCACTTGGGGTTGGTCACCACATGTTTGACGAGAGCCGCAAGGGATCTGTCACTACGCAGGATTTCCTAGATGAAGCAAAGAAGATCATGGCAGGAATTCGTGGGAAGACAAGGCCCAGGAGTGGTCTTACCAGCCTCGAAGAATCTGAATCCGAGAATGATCGGGTGAAAGACGTTGAAATCGGCACGCAAGATGACGGCTTCGAAGAATCATACCAGGAATCCACTCAAGAACCTTTTTCAAGACCACCTAGTCGCGATGGAAAGCCAGTAACACGACTGCCCCATAAACAGGAAGACCCCGCTCTTTTGGACCATTTACGGAAATATCAGGAGAGAAGCGAAATTGATGGGGTCATAGCATCCTCTATGAGATCGATTGCCTTGGCTAAAGAAGCTGCTAATATAGCCAAAGAAATTGATCGGAGAACGGAGGACACCGTCAGTCGAGCGTCCATTGAATCCCGGAATGTCTTAGGCACTATTAAAAGCGAGCCACCGAATATTCGGATATCCGAAAATCCTGATATGTTTCGGAAGCGTAGGCATTCCAGCTCATCCATTCGGACGGGCGAAGACCCGATCGAAGTCGAATTCCCTTCTCACGGCTCATCGGGCTCATCAGGACAGTCCACCGCTCGGTCTGTCCCTACGGGCTCTTCGAGGGGGTCCGATTCTCGTCGAGTCATTGCTCCGCATACTATTTCTCACTTGATACCAGAGCAATTGGCTGGCATGGTGTTTGATCATGCGAGCAAAAAGTGGGTCAAAAGTAAGATCGTCAGCGCTGAGAATCGTGCCATGAACATTTTACCATCGGATGAGACTGAGGATGACCCTTTCGGCGATATACCTGACCTTTCTGTTGATGAAACTCAAGAGCTACAAAGAATCAAAGCTGTTGCGGCTAAGCGCAAGGAAGACGAACGAGTAGCCAACGAGCACCACGATGATAAAATGTATCAAAGTGGTAACTTTCCATCGTTACCACAAGTCATCTTTGCAAGACCAGGGTCATCACCAGCTCGAGGGAGCGCAGGATTAACGTCCGGGAAAATCTCTAGAAATGAGTATCCTCCCACTGCGACACCGGCTGAGGTCAAATCCGAAGATATCAGCTACCTTTGTAGTGCCGTCCGTTCCGAAGTCATTAACGAGGTTGTTGAAAAAGTCATTAAAGAGGTCAGAGATGTCGAAGGGGAAATTTCGATCAACGAAGATAGACTCAGTTCACACAGTCCAAGAAGAAGGAATGTTACCATATCTTTCTCGTCACCCCTAGCATCTATCATACAACCTCCCAAGTTCCACGTTGAAGATAATTTGGTTGAAGGTGACCTTGAAGAGCTAGCTCGCTCGGATCTCGAGTTCGAAGATGATGTCAACAACGAGGGTATCATTATATCTGGTAGTAACTCCCTGTCAAACCAGAGAACTGCCTCAACAAAGATCCGCACTGCCTTGAGAAGCACATCTCGCCGAACGTCTTTCGGCGGCCGCAAATTTTCAGCTCGGCCTGTGTCACGCATAGACGAGCAAGATGAAGACTCGTATTTAGATAAGTTCCAGAATGGCCAGCAACGAAGTGTCAGCATTGTTGTATCCACCCCGCTGCCTTCAAAATCAGCTTCGACTGTTGCCCTAGCAACTCCTCGCCAGACCCATGAAGTGGGAACCCTGACCCTTACACCCCTTTCGGATTTTACTGTGCACCAAGCGGATCAATCCCTCGGACTTGATGTCAGCTATGTTGCCCAGGGGCAGCGTTACGTCCTCGGTAAAAATCCAAAGAAGACTTTATCTCTCTCCATCAAAAATCTAGTTGAAAAGCTGACGGAGGTTGAGCCTTATGAACCATTTTGGGAGCATATGAAAGGACTTGCTCTCAAGAATAAAAGGCTTACTAACCTTCACAAGCTCGATGAGTTCTGTGAGGAGCTAGAAGAGCTTAATGTCTCATACAACCAGATTGGACAGTTAAATGGAGTCCCAAGGACGGTTCGAAATCTTCAAATTACACACAATTGTCTGACCAACCTTGCCGCATGGAAGCATCTACATAACCTGCAGTATATCGACGTTTCGAACAATCAACTGGACTCTTTGTCGCCTTTCAAGTCGCTCATCCACTTGCGAGGCTTACGGGCAGATAATAACAGAATCGCCAATCTGGATGGCATAGGCCATCTTGATGGGCTTCTTAGTCTTAGATTGCGTGGGAATGCCGTCCAATCACTTGATTTCAGTGGGTCCAAGCTTCAACGGCTGTCGGATCTGGATCTGAAAGGCAACCAAATTTGCGATGTTCGGAACCTGCAGGAGTTGAGAGCTCTCTCGAACCTGAACTTAGAAGACAACCTCATTGGCAATATCTCGATGGGCAACGTTACCAGTAGTTCATCCTTGAAGTATCTCAAATTGAGTGGCAACAATCTCGAATCAGTCAACGTCAGCCTTTTCCCTAACCTCCGCCTTCTCTACCTGGACCGGAACCGTCTGGGAAAGGTCTTGGGTCTTCGTAAAACGAAGTATCTCGACAGTCTGTCAATGCGGGAACAACAAGGAGACTCTCTCATTGAACCGTCATTCCTTTCCGAGGCGTTTGAAGTT
This sequence comes from Diplocarpon mali, assembly GCA_024741835.1. Taxonomy (NCBI): domain Eukaryota; kingdom Fungi; phylum Ascomycota; class Leotiomycetes; order Helotiales; family Drepanopezizaceae; genus Diplocarpon; species Diplocarpon mali. The sequence goes on along the minus strand of JAENRP010000033.1, from coordinate 203,454 downwards.
CGGAAGCTCTTCCTGTCTGGTAACTTTCTTGGAACTTTCGAACCCAAAGTTGAATTCCTTAACCTACAATACTTGGAGCTTGCGAACTGTGGCCTAGAGTATCTTCCTTCGGAATTTGGACAGATGGTCGCGAATACTAGGGTGCTAAATTTGAACTTCAACGCGTTGAAGGATATAAAACCGCTGATAGGCATTGGTCGTCTGAAGAAGCTTCATCTGGCAGGAAATCGACTTTGGAAACTACGCTCGACCGCAGATGTATTGGCGCAACTCCCGAATATTGTATCGGCCGATCTTAGAAGCAATCCTTTGACACAAGGATTCTATCCGCCGGTCACAGAATCTCGAGTAGTTGCAGACCAGGATGGCGACTTTGCTGAGCAAGAGGCCCGTCAGCCATTCACACTTGGCAAGGCAGACAGAGAGAAGGATGACAGATATGTCGCGTGCCTGGATATGGATACGAGAAAGCTGAGAAGGGTGTTCGAGGTGCTGGTTTTGAGCGACTGTATTCGGTTAAGAAGACTCGATGGCCTGGATGTCATGCGGTCAATGTTAACAAAAAGGGATAAGGTCTATGATGCTTTGGTAGAAGATGGTGTCTTTGAGAATTCTCCGAAGGGGTTGGGAGCAGTGGGGGATGTGGATCAGCCTCCTCCTGCTAATAATGTAGCCGTGCCTGAGCCAGAGCCGGAGCTTAAGGTTGAGGAGGAGAGATGGCAAGCTGAGGACAGCTTTGCTTAGAGGTCTGTTCATTATGAAGTTCCGTGATGTGATACGAGTACAGCTTTCGTTGTAAAATAGCATGGTGTTGGGGTTTGGTGTTGGCAGGGAGTTGAAATGTATGTTAGTTACCTTAAAAGTACTAATAATGACCTGGATGATACCCGTCTCAAAGCAGCGAGGATTCTTTTTTTCTTGAAGTATTCAATCAGCTGCATGTGTCAGGATTCTGTGCACACATACTCATCTCATTGTACTACAACTTTGCCTTGGCATTTTTCTCCCACTCGGCAACTCTCTCTCCTCCTATTCGCTTTCTCTCTTCTTCCCTCTTTAAATACTCATTATCCCTCTTCGTTTCTCTCTCGTCTCCCTCCAGATAATCCAAGCTCTCTCTGAACATCTCGGCCTTCAATAGCCCATAAACCCCTGTCTTGCCCTTGACAGCTAATTGTCTCTCATCAACAAACTTCAATAGTTCCTCCATGCCTCCAAGCGCATCAACGATAGCGCTTTCGAGGGCTTCGTTTCCGTTATATCGTTTGGCTTCTAGGACCATCTCTTTGTAGACTTGCGGCGTCAACTTCTGCCGGAAAACAGAGGACATGGCTGGTCTAAGAGGTACTCCAAGGTCTAGCTCGTTGAGGCAGAGGAAGCCCCGTTTGGGGTTGAATATTCTGTAGTCGTGGTACATTGCTAGCATGAAGCCACCTGCGAAGGCGTGGCCGTTCACCAGAGCCACGGTTGGCATGGGATAGCTATTGAATCGAAATGTGTAAGTACCTATCCAGCATTTTAGAGACGGAATAGCGAGCACATACGTCAACAGTCTCTTGAATAAACCAAACATGCTGTTAGCGAAGAACCCCTCTGTGTTCGATGCATGCTCCAAATCCAGGCCATTACTATAGAACTTCTGGATCCCAGACGTGGTTATGACGACGCCGTGGGGGTATGAGAATTCAAGGATATCGAGAGCCAGTTTAAGGGCTTCGCAAAAAGATGTAAGAAGTCTGTTGTCTGGTGGAGCTGTAAAGGTCAGGATGTAAACTCCTGGGGATGTGCAGCTGCAGACGACATTTCCCGAGGAGCCTTTGTCTGAGGCGGTGTTAATGATAGGGATGGTGAAGAGTGATTGAGATGCCATTTTGAAGTCGTCTGGGGATTATATGAAAGAAATGAGGAGTTTTATCTTTAGAATTGATGCTGTATCTCAGAGCAGGATCTAAAGACAAAGAGCCATCAGGCATGTGGAATTGGACCTCGGCCCAGCCTTCTCTAGATGGAATGTAGAGCTATTGTCGTTGTAATCAAAGACAAGTAACAAGATACAAGATGGATACTAGAAATGTAAGTACATATTTATCTTGGTCTAGAAACATTAAAGTATGTAGTATTAATTTAGGCTACAATATATCAATCGGAGTTTCTTCGATGTCTTTCAGCCTTGGATCTTTGAACTTGTGAACCTCAAGACTCCACAGCATTAGCGCAAGGCTGAGAAATGTATATCCTGGCACCTCTAAGAACCCTGGAAATCTGTCTGGATATGTGACCCTACTTCATTGTTAACTTACCACAATAGCAATGGCATCAGAAGCGGCAACGAAAAAGACCGTAGTCTTTTTTCATCCCGACCTGGGGATCGGAGGCGCAGAGAGGCTGGTCATCGATGCGGCTGTGGGACTGCAAAACAGGGGGCATAAGGTCGTTATCTTCACCAGCCACTGCGACCCAAAGCACTGCTTCGATGAAGCTCGTAATGGTATGTAAGCTTATGTGCTAAGTCGCGCATGAACTAACAGACCGATAGGAACGCTCGATGTACGAGTGCGTGGGAATTGGCTGGTTCCTGCCTCTATCTTCTCTCGGTTCTCCATTCTCTGCGCAATCCTTCGTCAGTTCCATGTTATCTTTGCGACATACTGGTATTCCGAGCTCAGCAAATTGAAACCGGATGCCTTTTTCGTTGACCAGTTGAGTGCTGGACTGCCTTGGCTAGCATATTTATACCCCGAAACCCGGATACTCTTCTACTGCCACTTCCCGGATCTCTTGTTAGCACAGGGCCGATCTACATGGTGGAAGCGGGCGTATAGAATCCCATTTGATTTTATCGAGCAGTGGAGCATGAGTTTCGCGGACTCGATAGCAGTAAACTCGGGGTTCACAAAGGGGGTGGTAGGTAAAGTGTGGCCGGATCTGGTCGTGGAGAAGGATTTGCAGATCGTGTATCCTTGTGTGGATATTAAGGACAAGCAGACTGAGTTTTTGGATGCTCCAGCGGCGGGATGGCATGATAAAAGTATCTTGTTGAGCATAAATCGGTTTGAGAGAAAGAAGGATATTGGCCTTGCGATCAAGGCTTACGCTGGTCTTGGGTCAAAAGGGAGAAAGGGGGTGATATTACTTATTGCAGGTGAGCGACCTTGCTAGCAGACATGGCTCACACTAATGAGACTTTAGGTGGCTATGATAATCGTGTGCAGGAGAATGTGGTCTATCACAAGGAGCTTGTTAAACTTGCAGAATCACTAGGTCTCAAGACCGCGACAACGAAGACGATTGTGACAGCTCTCAATGTTCCCGAAGACATCGATATCCTATTCCTTCTATCAGTTCCAAGTACCTTGAAGGATATACTGCTAAAATCAGCTCGTCTTCTTGTATATACACCTTCGAATGAACACTTTGGAATTGTTCCTTTGGAAGCGATGCTGGCTGGAGTCCCGGTTTTGGCTGCCAATACCGGTGGGCCTCTCGAAACTGTGGTAGAAGGGAAGACCGGATGGCTCTGCTCACCTGCAAACACCGAAAGCTGGACAGCAGTGATGGACAATGTTTTGCACAATATATCCGATCAAGAGATCAAGAGAATGGGGAACGCCGGTACTGAAAGAGTCAAAAACGAATTTTCAGACGCAAAAATGGCAGAAAGGCTCGACCAGATTATCACAGATATGGCTCATGTTCCTCGAAGAACTTGCATACATCTGTCACTATTTTGTTCTACACTGGTACTTCTGGCTTACGACACAGGATACTCTGTCTACCTCATGTCTCAAGACCAAGAAGTGTATTTGAAGGAATTAAAAAGACGATGGGTACCCCCTTTTACGTACAGCATACTGGCGGCTGCAGGTTGGTTTGGCTATCTGGCTTTGGAGTTGGTCAGGAGGCAGAAGACTATACCTCGTTCCCAAACTAAGAAGGCACAATGAAGTTGTTTGGGCCTGTTCTAGTCCGGTCTACATGGACCTCTAAAGTCTAGAGATATTGTTTAATCAATGCCCCTTCATAATCAAGTGATAGATCGTAGCTAAGATGAATGAAAGCATTGCAGGTAGCCAAATCTGCTGTCCTTGTTCTACAAAAATACCTATGCAGCGTTATGCGATGGACTTTGAGATATGTATGGGAAGGTGGCAGCGCCTCCTGATTTAACAAAGCTAGACGGACGAGTAGTTCAGGCGAGTATCAATTTTAGACCGGCTCATCAAATTATGCCAGCCACGGAGTTGGGCGAGGGTGTGGAAAAGCTCGGCTATAGGCAATGGGTGGGCTGGGTTTGGATATACCCGGGTATATGCAGCAAAATTTATACTATGACTATACTGATATTGAAGGAGGGTATAAATATTTGCGCTATTGTTACTCATTCAGCAGTCTAGGTAGATTTAATCAGTCTGCCTTTGCCCCGCCTACCGAGCCGGAAGTCTATTTCCCCCAAATACCCGGTTATCCAGCCGGATACGCGCTGTTTATTACCCGGGTATACCCACGCCTAAGTCTAGAGATTTCACACGATAACATTGTGAATTAACTGATGTGACCGACCAGTCAACCGGACTTCTCGCCGTATTAAGCGGCTCAGAAAACGGGGAGCACTCTCAAGCAACTGTCTCTGTTCCTATCAAACATAACTACCAGATGGCCACTCACCCTTCCATCCAAACACAACTTTCTCAGACTCTTATCGACCTGGCTGTACCAACAGCCGGTCCACCGGCTCCTTAGCTCGGGACCGGCTATTATATCTTAGAGTCGCTTCAGGCCCGAACCTTTTCACAGGTAGCTAGCAGATTGGATATCTCCACAAGGATTGGGTGGATGGCATTCAAAATACTAATCCCTAGACCTGGATTTCTTGGCCGGTAGGTACGAATCATCAGAGCGAGAGAAGATTATTTCTGCTTCAGGTGGGATAAGACCTATCTCTTTTGCCGTTGATCGTACTAGATCTCCTGTTGAAGATTATTTTTTTAAAAGCTCCAGATAAGAGACGAAATGATCTCCAGGGGTTTCAATCTGCGGACTTGACCGCATGGCCCGAGTTAAGGGTCCCGCATAAAAGAGCCCCTATCCGTGTCTAGGAACTCATGATATGCTCATTGAGGGATGTTGTGAACAACAAACCAGAGCCTTGTGCAGGAGGGAAAGTCAGTTTTAGACGAATAAGGATTTTAGCGCCAAATCCTGGCTCGGAGGCTCCATGTGGCGAGGTCTTAATGTATTCCCATCTTCTTTCTTTTCCTTCTACTGAGGAGGCTGGATCGGAACTTGTTGCCCGCCGAGACTGTCAGAACACCAATGATATTCTGCCGGGCCAAGTATCTTCAACACAACCCTTCAAATTCCACAAATCTTACTTCAAAGCACAAACGCATTGACATTTTTGAAAATTTGAGATTTCGGCCTACTTCCGTTCGCTCTCCTGAGTGGTCAGAATCCTTACGCTTGAGTGGGTATTTCGATCCCAACTTACTCGAAATAAAAAAGGGATTAGGTATCTACAGGCGTACAGCACAAATCGCCTCACACTTCCTTGGACAGATCACTCAAATCCCTCGGAAAACAGATCTCTTATCGAAACTGTAACTCCTGAATGGTTTTTTTAATGCGTGGAGTGCCCGCGAGGGTGCTGCCCTCGCGTCGAATTCTCTCATTCGAGGTGAATGCAATGGCTTGGTCAAGGTGTTCTGAGATGAGACGTTTTTCGGTGATGAAAAGCGACACGAGGTATGAGGCAGTGGTAGTTGGTGCTGGTAAGCCAGACTTGTCTTCGTTACATATATCCTTCTCTTGTTCCACTACAGGGTAACATCTTGAGTTTGGCCCGTTGTCAATTTGATGAAATACTTTTGCCACTCTATGGTGGTCAAGTCTGCAGAGGAGGACAACCAATTACTAACTTTCCTCAGGCCCAGCTGGAATTGCCGTCGTAGGCAACCTGCTGGAACAGAAAAAGGGTCCAATATTATGGGTTGATCATCAATTGCAGGGCGGGCGACTCAATAAATACTACCGCGAGGTCCCCAGGTAAATTCTTCCAATGATCAGCAAAAGTAGTCACGTGAGCTGATGAAGCAACAGCAACACCAAAGTCAAGCGCTTCATTTCATATGCTGAAGGTGTCTCGCCATTTGTAGAAGTGGCCAAGGAAACTCCAGCTCCAAATGCCTACACACATCTCAAAGACCTTGACCAAGAAAATACCTGCCACATCGCCCAAGCAGCAGATCTCTGTCTCATGCTCACCAAAGGTTTAGACGAGTCCAGAGGGGTATACAAACAGCTGGGAGACGTATCTAGTGCTTCGTGGTCAGATGTACGTCATGTTACTGCAATTGATACACCACCGTTTAAAGATACTGTCAGCTGATAACAATAAGTGCGATCAATGGAGCATCACTGTCACGTCACCTGATGAAAAGTTCCCAGGCTCCTCAATAATACACACAGATCTGTTGGTTCTATGTACAGGATCATCGCCTAGCACAGGACCTCTCCCAGTCACCGATATCATCGAGATCGGACTGGACCCCGCGTTGAACCCCCCTCTGCTCGCCAAAATCCTCTCACCTAGCGAGAAGCAGACTGTGGGCGTGATCGGCGCTTCTCACAGCGCCATTCTCGTACTCCGCAACTTATACAATCTCGCCAGCTCGTCACATCCTCATCTTCGCATCAAATGGTTCACTCGCCATCCCTTACGCTACGCTGAGGAGCGAGATGGTTGGATCATCCGCGATAACACTGGCCTGAAAGGTGCAGTCGCAACATGGGCAAAAGACAATCTCGAAGAAGACGTCCTGCCCAATTCTAGGGTCAGCAAGTTTCTCGAAAAAGTTCCCACGACAAAGGAGAAGGAGCAGGAAACCTACCTAGAACACTTGCCAGCGTGCACGCATGTGGTCCAGGCGATTGGGTTCCATCAAAACAAATTCCCGATTTTGGAGAAGGAGGGAAAGAAGATAGAGCTCGTGTACAATGATAGAACTGCAGCTTTCGCAGATGCCAAAGGAGACAGAGTGAAGGGACTGTACGCAGCTGGCATTGCTTGGCCTGAGAAGGTGACGGATCCTGAGGGAAATGTGGAGCATGCTGTTGGACTAGCGAAGTTCATGACTTATTTGAAGAGGGTTGTCCCGGACTGGACTTCGAATTAGAAGAGAACGAAATCGGCATATTGTGATATTTTCGGGAAATGGACTCAGGGCGATTTTCCCAAGAAAACGAGCTCGCAGGCCTGTATGGCTGCGGCTAATACTAGAGAGCTTCAAGCATAGCATTAGTTGCTGTTTCTCTACATTCTGTGACTTGGACACTAAAGTTGCGTATTGTACTAAAGGTCCAAGAGGACACTTCTACCGTCCCATAACTATGCTTCTTTTGATCAAGAGGCCTATCTGTGATGGTGCACAGCTGTAAGACTAGGGACGTTACTGATATCGACATTTAAGCTAAGCTACTTGCCAGGCAATCTCTCAAGCCCAAAGCAACTTCAGCGATCAACATAACAGCAATAACATATATGTTTGGGTGAGCATCTCTATACCACCTGATTGCAACTGCTTGGCTTACTTACTTACATCTGGCGAGCGACAATTCAGCTAGTGAGCGATTCGAGCTTATTACAATGACTTACTTGGTCTGCGTCCTACGCACTATTCTTATCAACAGATAATGCCGCTCTTGTACTTACACAGTACTGATCGCCGTGTTGTCTGGACTCTATTTTCTTTTAAATGATCCTCCCCCATTTATGGGCAAGTAGTTATGGCATCCACAAAATCTGTCGATGGGGAAATATTTCATCAAAACTCTTTCCATTCAGAGTCAATGGCTTCTATGGAGCCTTTCTAACTCGCACATATTACAAGTCGACTAGATCTTAGAACTGTTCTCTTCCAGTAAGAAAGCAATTTGATTTCGCAATCGTGCCAGGCATGACTTTCTGTGTGCAATCACCAAAGCCGTAAAGTCGAGACAGTCGATTCGTAATTATACTACAAAGTCTGCCCTTCTAAAAAGTGCCGATATCATGCTTGTATTCATCTGAATCGCCTCCCCTTCTCTATTCCTCCAAGCCTATGTAAGTCATAGAAGCCGAGATCCTCGGTTAGAGACCGGTCCGAGGTGCCTCTGAAATGTACCCGACTCCCACGTGAAGTGTATTTAAAGGATAATCCTAGGATCAAGAAGACGATGTGTAATAGATGTAATCTGCGTACCAACAGTGTTTCTGATATTTTTGAAACTAAACTCAGGTTGGAGAATGAAACAATTGAAGACAATGGTCAGAACAGAGGATTTGTAATCTTTTATCCTGCTATACTTCAAGACTCGGGATGCCAAAAATCCTGGATGACTTTCTTAAGCCTTACGTAAACTGTATCTCTAGGCTGAGTGCAGTATGTAAATACTGCTTACATGATAAGAACAGACAGCTATAATGATTGATAAAGCTCAGGAGTATCTGAGTGCAAGCGCTTGATAAGGCACAGATGATATGGAGACAAAACGTTTGACATTTGCCGTTTTTATGTAGCAGGGTTATTTATGACTGCAGAGGTAGCTTTGCAGCATTAGTCAAGCGTCCACACGTCCACACGTCCACACGTCCACATCCTGTCTCTCTCCAACTCTATGGTGCTTTGTCCTGAACAGCTGCGACAATCAAGAACCGCATCCCAGTCTCCAGGCCCCCTCCTCACCCCAACGCGAAATGTCCTTTTTTGGCCATGCTTGCGAGTGCCACTTTGTTGCGCGCTTGGACATACGAAGCCGAAGAATCATATGGCACTAGTGAGGATATTGAGACGACGATGAGGATGATAAAGCATCCAGAAGGGCGAATCCTATGGCGGACTTCCCAAATTCTCTGCAGCACTGCAGCGCAGTGTAAGGAAACGCAGCGATGATAATGTCTCCAGAAGAGCATCTTGCTCTTGCAAGAATAGATCCAGAGCTAGAGCAAGTCAGTGCCTCTTAATCGTTCTAGTATTTCTGCTCACAGCCGGTACAGATCTTGAAAAAGACTCCATTTGTACAACATCTCACCAGTAATAGCGATATTCCGAAGCTAAGAGCTCTGCTACTTGCGAGGAAGAAACAATCAGCTGCTGCGAACATACCACAACAGGAGACGTCTTACGTAGAGGAAGACCGCCAGTGTCCAGTTCGCGACGGAAGCTCCATCGCTGTCCGAATCCATAAGCCGAAGAGACCTCCGAGTGATGGGTGTCCCATATTCGTGGTGTACCATGGCGGAGGATTCGCCCTGGGTGGACTCGACAACGAGGTTGTGTTGTGCAGGAATTTCACAGAGCTTGGGGGGATTGCTGTGAATGTTGAATACAGACTTGCTCCTGAGCACCCATTCCCTATTCCGTGCGAGGATGCCTATGATGCGTTAAAATGGGTAAATACGACCTCCCCCGTTCAAGCCCATTGACTGAAAGACAAAGACTGCAGCACATTTCGAAGAATTGGGAGGCAATCCCGAGAAAGGATTCCTGGTCGGAGGCATAAGTGCTGGAGCGAACTTCGGAGCGATTCTCAGCCATCTCTACCGAGATGATGAGATTGCGCCTCCTCTGACGGGTTCATACCTCTCCATACCAGCATGTATTCCAGACGAGCTTGTGCCCGATAGATACAAGAGCGTATACTTGAGCAGAGAGCAGAACAAGGATGCGCCAATCTTGAATCAAGGCACAATAGACATATTTGAAGGTGAGACCGTCTCAATTCTCTGAGGTGAAGGCAGGATACCAACTTTACATAATCCAGAACTCTACAGACCAGACCGTACATCCCCTTTGCGAACACCAATTGTCCATGAATCTCACCAAGGTCTCCCACCAACCTATTTTCAGATCTGTGGACTAGATCCACTACGAGACGAGGCATTGATATATGAGGAGATATTGAGGAGTGAAAATGGCGTCAAGACTCGGGTCGACATCTATCCCGGATTGCCGCACGCATTCTGGTCATGGTGGACTACTGCAGACTTCAGTATGAAGTTGCAGGAGGACAGTGTCAAAGGCATGAAATGGCTGTTGGAACAGAGCAAATGAAACCTGGCTACATCCTCTCAATCGTATTTATAATCAACTGAAGTTCACAATTATTGACTATCTGATGTTTGATCGAAATCACGACGAGGTGACTGCATAATTGTTATATTGGCTCTGAATGAAAAATTGGCATATTAATGACTTCTTCTAAAGTAGTTGAGAAGATTTCGGATGTCTATTTGAAGTAATTACGTCGACCCGGAGATTCCTCTCCTCCCCCTCACCTAGGATAAGTAGTTTCGCATCCATCGCCTCTCCCTTTTCGGTCCAATCTGTTCTCTGATCATCCGTATAGCGCTTCACACGTTGTCCCCATCCTCGGCCTTGAACGTTCTACTTCGGTTACTATTTTCGCCTCTTCCGCCTCTTCCACCTCTTTCGCCGAAAAATCGAATGAGCAAGTTATGTCATGACGTCGAGAGGATGATCAACTTAGCAAAGCTGTCGCCAAGGTGGCAGAGAAGTTCATGTTGCGTGGCAATGCATTGAGAGACCTCCAAAAGAATCGACCGTAGTGAGGAAGTCCCTAGAATCACCGATTTGAGTTGCCTGACAACCTGAGCGGACACTGGGGGGTACCTCAAACGACTAGCCCCAAAGTACCCATCCAGGACAGGGCTGCCTATCCACTCATCTATCACGAAGCGTGTTGATAAAGAAAGGAAGACTTGAACTGAACTGTAAAGAATAACATAAGTACTGAATATCTGCCTCGTCCATAGCAATCACTGTTGGCTTGACTACCGCTCGAGCACGCAGCCCATCAATTGAGGTGAGTCACGTGTCTGTCTCATGGCTGTAGCATTGGTCTGGATGGATGCTGGACACTGGCACTTTTTGCATGATCTGTTGAAATTTATAGCAGAATTATCACGCCAGGAAAGCTTAGCTTCGGGAATCGCTCTGCTCGCTGCGGCTGGAGGCTTATCAGCACTTAGCCAGGACCCCAATGAATTTGAAGACGTCGACTATGTCTAAGCTTATGTTGGGAAAGAAAGTATGCTGCAATTTTTTTTCTTGGCTCATAGGGAGTCTGAGAGCTGGGTCGTTGTTGCTCTAGCCATCAGATACTAGTGATATTTCCAACCAGGTTGAATGTAAACACACAGCTCGCTAACGCGAACTCTTGGCATATGTTGGCGATACCAACAGATTGGACTGGCTCATTTCTTACAAGAGACTGGCATGAGAAATGAGCAAACTAGGGCTTTTTGCATGATGGCTGCTTTCAAGTCAGACGGATTTAGAGGCTCTTGTATGCATACCTTCTACCAAAACGACCGGACTAAGAATAATACATTCTCTTCAGGTAGAGACAGTAATACGAGCAAGATGATACATATGCACCCATCAAATTCCAAAAAGCCTAGATCATCGTTCCAAAGCTCTTCCTCTCGCCTCAATCTTGGACCCCTGTGATCTCACATCTCGATCCGGAATACGCGAGCTGGGACTCCTACCACGCTTACCCTGAAATTCGACAGCTCGTGTATTAGACTCCACTGTCTCTTTCTTCCTTTTCGATCGTGCGAGAGCATAGAGAGTATATGTTCCAATGATCTGCGGGTGATGACTGGTGAATCGCTCTCCTTGATTGTTTGATTGGATTTAAGCGAGGACAGCACGTTATCGGGAAATCGGCCGTTGTCTTTTACGGCGTTGAGATTCGATGTAAGGCGGTGTCCTGGATTCCGTAACCTTCAATACGTAATGCTCTATACTTCAACGGGCTTATACATATGCGCAGTGGCGCTGAAGCATACCGATAGACTCAACCGTCCCTGGGAATCTGACAGAGCGCGCAATTGAGATATGCAATAAGCACTTTACGGGATCTAAAAGCATGTGATGGCTCGCGCGGGGCACTGATGGTTCATTGAGGTATTCATTATGTAGGAATATAGTGATTATAGGTCACGAGGATGGTCACGTGCAAAGCCTTGGCATAGGCAGCATTACTTTACTTTAGATCTCTCCCTCCTCTTGTAACAACCATCAACAACGAATACAACAAAGAACATAATCGATTCTCTCCCTTTTGGTATGCATACCTTGTGAAACTGTTATGCAGAATAGGTGGAGTCCCCACTTATTCTGGAGACTCTCCACGTGACTAGGCTTAGTTACAGGAACCTCCTTTTTCCTTCTGAAGTCACCTAGAACTATATACATCAGAACACAATATATCAATTATCTTTAACTAATTAAGCAAGCCTCATAAGCGGCCTAATAAAGGCCCTCCAGCCGACTGCATAACAGAAACCAACACATTAAATATCTTTCGGAATCTGAGATGATTCGTCTTTCCAGCCTCCGGACCTCCTAGTTTTGAGTGCTCTTTGTAGTGCGATCCGGGCCAGAGTTGCATGTGTTGGTTTTCTTGACTTTCAAACCTGTGCAAGCAAATTACGCTTACACACTCGAGCAACGGCTTCTTGATGGGTACTTGCAGTTGTATCCTTTTAGTGATATTCCGTTATCCACGCTAGCAACACCCGGATGACGATCTACGTCAGTATCTTACACCCGAGCAGCACGTAAATGCTTATGCAATTACTGGAAGTGTGATTACAAGAAGCATTTCCGTGTGATGGCTCTAGTTAGCGCAGAGGCATCATATACGGTGAGAGCAAGAGCTCAGGACGAGAACATAATTGCATAGAAGCGTTCATCTGAGATTCATGGATGAGCAGTTTCAAAAATGCCTATTCAAAAGCTCTGCTCATTGTGACAAAACTGCCTGGAAAGAGTTGCTCCAGAATTCTCCCAAGCCGCGAAAGACTTCACCCGGACCCGCATTTTTCTTCCCCGCCGCAACCCCTCCATGAGACGGCTTCCACCAGGAACAAGTCAAGTTTCCCATGACAAGAAATTGATAATAGCTGTTCCGTCTGGGACTATTGGTCTAGCATTATGCCGAGCTACAAAATTCCAGACTCAAGCAAATTTTCTCTGCAACAACGACAATTCTTCATCCAAGCAAAACCAGCCACTTGAACCCCCCAAAATGCCGGCGAAAAAGATCCTCCTCCTCAACGGTCCCAATCTCAACCTCCTGGGGACCCGAGAGCCACAGATATACGGGTCCGAAACCCTCTCTGATATTGAGTCGCGGGCAGTCTCTCAAGCATCTGCAAGCGGAGCCACACTCGCCTTCTTCCAAACCAATTGGGAGGGAGCAATCATCGACCGGATACACCAAGCACGAACGGAAGCCGTGGATGCTATTGTGATCAACCCGGGGGCTTTTACACATTACAGCATTGCCCTGAGGGATGCCCTGCTGGGAGTCGATATTCCATTTGTGGAGGTGCATATCAGCAATGTTCATGCGAGGGAAGAGTTTCGTCACAAGAGCTGGCTGAGTGACAAGGCCGTGGGCGTTGTGTGTGGGCTGGGGACCTACGGATATAAGGTTGCGATTGAGTATTGCTTGGAACATATGAAAACGAAAGAAAAGGTGTGAGCCGAGACCGCGAGGGGTATAATCTTGGGGGATAGACTTTACAAGCTAACAGTATGGCACCGATTATAGGACAGACATCATTCGCACTCGGGATGAATGTTTTTAACTACACGTGAATAGTAAGCGCTACTATCTTCATCAGTGCTTCTGATGAGACTCCAACGCCGATGCAATTGCCGCGTGAACTTGCTCTCTCGGCAGATCAACCAGGCTCTTTCCAGTCCACAGCCTGTCCTGCTCCAGTCCCTGATAGATCATTGCCTCTGTCCCCAAAATAACTTGCCATCCCAACTTCTTGCTCAGCTCAGCAATTTCTGTGTAGGGTGTAGGGTGGTAGCACATCTCCAAGATGGCACCCTTTTCCTCCTTGCCCAGAAACGTCTCAATCACGTTCCTTGCTTCGATCTCCTCGGGGGTCTTGGGAGGAAAGTTCGGGATACATGCCACGATAGCTCCAGGAGCAGCAAGAGCTTTGGCCTGTTCCGCGGTCTTCACGTGGATCAACGAATCCCCGAATCCAGCTTTCTTACAATCGGACAGCACTGCTTCAACTTCGGCGACATCTCTGTTGACGACATAAATCTGGCTGCTTCCAATCCACCTGTGCAGAGCATACACAGCTGACCGGCAAGCTCCACCACCTCCAATGACCAATCCCGGGCGCCCACGATACAAGTCTTGACTCGCTCCCGCAGGGAGATTCTGGAGAAATGCATCCCGAACTCCAAAGCAGTCCGTATTGGTACCGCACATGACCCGTTTCCCGTCTTTTTCTTCAAAGAAAATAGTGTTGCAGGCTCCGATGTCCTTGCCCTCTGGCGTGATCTCGTCCAGATGCGGGATGATTGCTACCTTGTGAGGCATGGTGACCGAAGCTCCGTAAAATTTTGGATCCTTGGTTAAGCGGAGGAAGTTTGGCACGTCGGTCGAGTCGAGTGGAATTTGAGCCCATTTTAGCTTAAGGTTGTCGTAGACTGTTTGGTGGAGGAGTGGCGAGAGGGAGTGGGCGATGGGGTGGCCGAAGAGGTAGTTTACACCTTCGAGATGAGATGTTTCTGGGGTAAGAGGTGTTGCAGAGCCCATCTTGAGACTTGGGGAACGTTGTTGGGAGAGCAATAGAGCCGAATTTTGGAGAGTGAAATAAGTGCGTAGTCAAGAGGCCGCTGGAAATTCTTAGTTGAGAAAGTAAGGCTCGTAGGCTATGGCAGTAACCATGTATCCAAAGGATCGAGATTTTGAAAAGAAGTGTTATCCGATTACACCCGAGATGTCAGGCTGCTTGGGAAATGTGTTCAAAGCAATGAGAACCACATAGGATCTCAAGATATAATATAAACAGACAGTTGCCTGTCTTGGAACTCTCGATAAGTCACGTTCGAAACATGAGGGGTCGTGATGAGGGGCGGTATGCGTAGCGAAGGGCCAGAATGTTCACCCGCTTCTTCTGAATCCTTACCCGACCCCGTGAACGAAAATCCAGCCCACATCCACAGCCACTTCTCTCCTAAGCTTCCCCACGCAGACAGAAAATTAGGATTTTCGCAAGGAATCCCCGGCGAGTTTGATCGAATATTGCGGGGGTGGAGCATATACTATGGGCGTTCGTCCGGAGTACGGGGAGCATTCCATCAGTATTTTATTGTCATTCAAGCCCGACCACATTACATCTTCTGCGCCAGCTGCTAAGATGCAGTGCAAACCCGCTGTAGCGACGTCTCTCGGCTACGCATGAGCACAGAAGCTCCCTTGCAAAGCCAAGAAAGCCCAAGCAAAGAGCCTTGCTGGCATTGAGAGAGTTTTCGAAGCTCTTGAATGGCGAGCCCGCGACAAGAGCGGAAGATCCACGGATGAGGAACCCTCCCCGGATGCACAACTTCGGGCGGCAGGAATTGTCCGCAAACTATGCGACGAACGGGGTCTCGAAGTTGTAGGACTGCAGCCGATCCTACACTCTCAAAGGCTCGATCGACCGCGAGGACCTGTTAAACATATCAGGCGCCTCAAGAAGACGATGCAATGGTTCAAAATAGCGAGGACGCTAAGAATGGATATCATAAATATCCCTGCCAGCTTTTCGGCCAAGGATAAGACAGCTGGAGACATCGACCTTGTCGCGGATATTCTGAAGGCTGCTCATATGGAAATGAATAAGTCACCAGCTATCAAATTTGCCTCGGAGAATCTCCGCTGAACTACTTATTTTGGTACATGGCAGCAGGGGTATGATGTCGTGGAGAGTGTACATTACTATCTTGACTGTTACCCGAGCAACGATTGAAAGGCTTGGGTACCACGGACAGGTACCAAGGACGGGTATCAGCGTGGGTAGACATGGAACTGTTTTAAAGAACATTGAACAAGCCGGGCAATGAAGTGCCGGAAGTACATACTCGACGCGCAAGAGAACCTGGAGAGATGTTATTGAGCCGTAAATGTATGCCGCTGCATACAATAAGCGAGTGCTACCGTCTCAATCTCTGAATAATCTACCAACCTTCGAACAGTCCTGTACGAGTGAGCACAATTGAGCGAACAGGCACGTACTTCACACATATGCTAGTCCAATAGGTCTTGCTCTTCAAACCTCGCAACGAAGCGTCCTGTACCAACTTCTCATCGTCTTGACATCGCTTCGCTTAATCTCAGCCCCCTTTATTGTCTTCCTGAGTCCCGTGACTATCTACGTCTCCGAAGACCGGAGCCCCGCCTTTTGCCGCTGCCGTCGTGCGGGCGAAGGCGTGATTCCGCGTGCTTCAACAGCTTCTCCATCTCTTACGTAGCAGCTCTTGTCTCTGCGCTGGATCGACGAGTCCGTATGACTAATGCTGGTGTTGAAATTGCATTGCATCGCCATCTTACGCTACCTTAGACTAAGTTGTCAAATTTCTTTCAGATGAAGTGCTTCGGTTTTCCTCTTTCCTTTCCTTTCTTCACTTATACCGCTGCGATTCACAGCATTCCTGTGCTCTGAAGGTGTGAAGTATTTGAAAAAAGCAAGCACCGCCACGTCATTCCCTCTCTCTGAACCGTGGCATACTGTGATATAATGCAGATCAAAATGGGCGAATCGATGGATCTGGATCTATCGCCCGGCCAGAGTCTGAAACGCAAAGCAGACGATGCCATATCAGTCCTAGAGCCACCGAACAGAGGCCAAGTAAGTGCACCTTAATGTGAAAATCCAACCAAAGAGCTTTTCTAAAATGAAATCGCAGGCACCTCTCGGGGGTGAGGTGCTGACAAGCACTTGGAATTCTGCTGGAGATAAGCCCTCGACCTTCCCTAAATTTACTCGAAAGTCCTCGACGCTGCCCTTCGGTCAACCAATCGCCTATTCCTCCCTCTGTGGACCTACCTACTTGACAGCGCAAACATTGGTCCAGCAGGTCGCATACGCTCTCTCGGACAAGATTTTCTCCTACTCCCCCGAGTCGTTTGACTTGGATGTTGCAGCGAAGGGTTGGTCTGCGGCGGGTACCCTAAATGCGAATGGATATCCCACACAAATTACGTCTTTGCAGACACGTTCTGGGGCAGGCTCTTTTGCGCTTGGATACATGTTCTCCAAGGATTTCGACCTTACTAGGAGACATATCCCTCAGGCTCTGCTTGCCTCTTCCTCGAGTTTGCACAATCTACGCTCCGCCCTTGACCAGCTCTCTCTCCTGTACTCGGTCGCAAACCCATTTGTTGCACACGTTGCAGCAGTTGATTATGCCCCAGGTGCAGGTCAAGGTCTTGTCACCGACTATGCGTCTGCATTGACTGTGGCGGAGGAATTGGGACTCGGTCTTGTTGCAAGCTGCTCTCCATATGAGGCTCAGCACATGTCTCTTTTCTCAACCATCCTGGCCACAGTTCTACCGACTATTCACATTTACGACGGTATCAATGTTGGGCGGGATACGCTGCGTGTCATTGACGTTCTGAACCAGTCTGGCTTAAAATCTGCATATGAGAATGTTTCCAAGGAGGTCTCAAAGGTTAACAAGAGAGCTGATGTTGGGACAAAAGCTGCCCTCGCTTTGGAAGCGTTCAACAATGAGCTTGGTAGTGCATACAGCCTTTTTGAGTATCGCGGAAGTAACGCCGCCGAAACTGTTCTGGTGGTTTTTGGAAGCGTCGAGAGCTCTCTTGCGGGTCAGGTCGCCGACAGGATGTCTGCAGAGGGGAGCAAGGTTGGCATTGTGACTGTTCGGGTTTACAGACCTTTTGTTGAAGAAGCGTTTTTGGGGGTGCTTCCTGCTTCC
This sequence comes from Diplocarpon mali, assembly GCA_024741835.1. Taxonomy (NCBI): domain Eukaryota; kingdom Fungi; phylum Ascomycota; class Leotiomycetes; order Helotiales; family Drepanopezizaceae; genus Diplocarpon; species Diplocarpon mali. Next base: position 185,650 of record JAENRP010000033.1, on the reverse strand, counting down.
GTCACAACCATTACTGTTCTTGGTCAGGTTCTTGACCAGACTGCAGTGGCTGACGAGTCCGTGCATTCGAATCTTTACGAAGATGTCTTGGCTGCTACTGTTTTTTCGGAGAAATCGAGCGCGCTACTTGCTGTTGTTGATCTAAAGTACTCACGCGCAGAGGTGTTGACTCCAGATTCTCTGGCCGCACACTTTCAACAATACGGAGTCAAGTCCCTCGACAATGCCGACCAAATGGAGCAGAATACTTCTCGTACCGAGCAATACACCTTCTGGGACGTACAAGATTCCGTGGCTTCGACTGCTCCTGTTGCACTTGGCAAGTTATTGTCTGGAGACTCTGCCATTAATGTTCTTCTCAGCCAGACGCATGACAACCTTGTTCAGGGCGGAACATTGCGAACTGACATCCGAACGTCCAAGAAATCAGTTGATGCTTTCTACCCTATCGAGGACGCTGATGTTGTTGTCGTTGGCGACGAGAAGCTTCTGAAGGACATTAGGATTGTCAAGAACCTCAAGACTGGTGGAAGCCTGATATTAAACCTCCCGGGCGTTAAAGACGAGGATCTGGGGAAGAGGCTTTCAGCGGCCTTGCGAAACGATATCAAATTTGGAAGCATTCAACTTTTCATCCTGGATTCAACGCTGTCTGCTGCTGTTGAAAAGGACGCAGCAGTAACAACACTCGTCACTGAATTGGCTTTCCTCAAAGTTGCTCGTCTCGATTTTTGGCGAACTGGGCTGCAGAAACTCGCGGCTATCAATGGCACCGTGGACCTTTTGAAGGAGGTTGCAGCTGACCTAGATAAGGTTATTCGACAGATCGAAGTCCCAGAATCCTGGGCTGAAGTCGAGGTCGATGCCGATGTTCCTGAACTTCCTCGAAACATAAAAGCGAGCAGTTTTACCGGCTTTGCCAAGGAAGATGCCAAGCATCCTGCCCTTCTGAAGGACTGGCAATCTATCGCGAAGGGTCTTGTCTTTAAGGAAGCATACGCCACAAGGTCTGCTCTCAGACCGGATCTTGCTACCAAGACATATGAGATCACCGTAAAAGAGAACCGTCGTCTGACGCCTAAAACTTATGACCGCAATATCTTCCATATCGAATTTGATCTGGGCACCTCGGGTCTCACATACAATATTGGAGAGGCACTTGGTATTCACGCCGAGAACGATGTCAAGGATGTGCTTGAGTTTATCAATTTCTACGGCCTCAATCCAGACGATGTCGTCGAGGTTCCATCCCGAGAAGATCCTGATGTTCTCGACACCAGAACTGTCTATCAATCTTTGGTCCAGAATATTGACATCTTTGGCAAGCCACCTAAGAAATTCTACGAAGCCCTCGCAGACTTCGCTGACGACGAGAACGAGAAGAAAGAGCTTCTTACTCTCGGCAGTCCAGATGGCGCCAACGAGTTTAAGCGCCGCTCAGAGGTCGATACGATTACATATGCTGATGTTCTTCTGGAGTTCAAATCCGCCCACCCTAGCTTCCACGACATCGCCCAGATAGTCTCTCCAATGAAGCGAAGAGAGTACTCTATAGCTTCGAGTCAAATGGTCGGCCCCACTACCGTTGCCCTCATGATTGTCGTTGTCAATTGGGTCGATACGAAAGGCAGGGACCGCTTTGGACAAGCTACCCGCTATCTCAGTCAACTTCCTATCGGCGCAAAGGTCACCGCTTCTGTAAAGCCATCTGTAATGAAGCTTCCCACAAGGGACACCGCGCCTCTGATTATGGCCGGTCTCGGAACAGGTCTCGCCCCTTTCCGCGCCTTTGTCCAATATCGTGCCATGCAAAAGGCTCAGGGTAAGGAAATTGGCTCAATACTCTTGTACATGGGATCTCGTCATCAGCGCGAGGAGTACCTTTATGGTGAGGAATGGGAGGCGTACCAAGATGCCGGTGTCATTACTCTCCTTGGCCGAGCCTTCTCTCGTGACCAGCCGGAGAAGATCTACATCCAGGACCGCATGCGACAGACTATCAGTGATATTATCAAGGCCTACATCGAAGAAGAGGGCTCTTTCTACCTATGCGGACCAACTTGGCCTGTCCCGGATGTTACCGAAGTGCTCGAGGAGGCTATTGCCCGAGACGCAAAGGCTGTTGGAAAGAAGGTGGACCCCCGCAAGGAGATTGAGAAGTTGAAGGAGGATCTGAGATATGTGCTTGAGGTTTACTAGAGCGGCTGAGCAGGAATTATCGGCGCGCTTGTACTAATAAACCTACTATGCACTGAAAATGCAAGGTTTTCTTCTATTTTACTCGATGAAGATACTCGAGAGAATTTTGGATCTTGTTGTCATGGATGACCCGATGCTCCGTGTAATTCAACACTCACCTTTGCACGCATTTAGATACGCGACACACGAAGGGACAAATCTGCCACTTACCGTTTACCAGGTAAACCATGATGGAAGAATCACCGAGGAGCCTCAACCCCCCCCAAGCACTTGAAATCAATCCATCCTTCCACCACCTGTCAGAGTCTCCAATCAGCACCCACGACATGCATCCTAAACCTCAGCCTCAACACCAAGTCTAAAACCAACAGCCGTGAACCGTGATAGACCCACAGCCTCAGCACGCGACACTCGACCCCCCTACGTCCTGATAGATCACGAGGCAGCATGTGCCCCACGACCCAGGATCTATGCCTCCTCTGCGGCCGGCCCAGGTCGAACGAGCTCCTCCGCGGCCTTGTGGAGTTAGTTCTGGGAAGAGGGGTCTTCCGGGACCGTGACATTTTACCGAGGGACGTGCTGGGTAGAGGGAGTTATCTTGTTGGAGCTGGGTTGCTGTTGGGAAGCATAGAGAGGGGGGAGTGGTGCAAAGGACGCAAGATGCTGGTGAGATCCGGTTACTAGTAGGTTGCTTCGTTGAATGTCTTTTGGTCGGTTTCGTGGGGGCTGCGAACGTCTTCAGTGTAGGTTTTTCGCTTAATCTGTTGTCGTCTGTGACTCCTATAGACCGTGTCACCCTATCATTTCTTAACCTGTCCTTTCATTCTAAATGTGTCCTCCATCAATGCTCTGGTAATGAACGAGAATGAAATATGAAGTATTCATCTGTATATTCATCACCAACTACGGCCACGGCTCCTAACCCATGGGTATCGTGTGTCTCCAATGAATATGTACAGGGACCAAAAGCAAACAGACCCATGACTCCACTCGAGCGGAAGAAGGCCGAAAAATCTATCACGCCATTGCAGAAATGCACACAAGAATCTATTCTCCAACAAATAATTATCTCACCATCTCCGGCCAAACACAGCATCTTCTTTAACAGCAGAAGTACTCGTCGGAGGCTGAGGCTTTCTCTCTCTCGCAGCCGATGCCTCACTAGATCCGGCACTGGTAGTGGCCGGAAGTTCTTTCAAGATCCTAGGCTTGGAGGCCAGATCATAGTTAGAAGCAGAAGGGGAGTAAGGAGAATCATGCTCGGCATCTCGACGGAAAAGTTGCAAGATCTCCTTCATGCCAAGTTTACCAGCACCACCCTTGCCACCTTCGATGGTCTGGTTTGCGAGTTCCCGCTTCTTCTCTTGAAGGTCAAGAATTCGCTCTTCGACGGTGTCCTTGATAGTGATCTTGTAGACAACTACATCAATCTTCTGGGTTAGACGATGAACACGGTCGATGGCTTGCTCTTCGACGAACTGTATTCAGTTAGCATCGAGAAAATGACAAGTTGTATTGATCACGTACAGGGTTCCAGAAAGGCTCGAGAATAACTACACGGGTAGCAGCGGTAAGGTTAAGACCCAGAGATCCACACTTGAGACTACAAAGTAGGATTCTGCAGTTCTTGTCATTCCGAAGCTTAGAAAGACTGGCTTCTCGCAAGTCGTTCTTCATGCTTCCATCGTAACGGGTGAACTTGAAGCCTCGCTGGCGGAGAAAGGGTTCGATTAGATCCAGCATAGAGGTAAATTGTGAGAAGACAATGAATTTGTGCTGTTCGATTTCGTTACCCAGTATCTTCACCAGGTGCGTGATCTTGGTTGATGTGACGATAGTTGCGAGATGTGCCTCTTCGTCGGACGACGAATCTAGCTCATCTTCCACTTCCGAATGCTCTACTGAGTCAGAATCTGTGGAAGAATCTGAGCCGTCCTCCGAATCAGAATCAGAGTCAGTTGTTTCATTCTTAGATATGCGATGGTCCAAGTCCTTGATCTCTGGGAACGAATCATCTTCATCTTCCGAATTGAGCCATTCACCACCACCCTCAGCATTCTCATCGGCCAGCCCGCCGGCTGTGCCAAGCGTCAAAGAACCTTGTTGATCTCGAGGCACGACCCACGATCCTTCTGCATCTTCGTCCTCATCATCGCTATCCTCGATGATATTTCGATTTCGAGGCTTCCGGGTAAGAAGCTTAGGTTGCGAATTCTTCTTGTGGAGATCGATCCGCTTCTCCTTTTTCTCCTTCTCCTTCTTTGACTTGTGTTTCCTCGAAACGTCCTCGAGATCGGTCTTACAATCTAAGCATCGAATAGCGCCTTCGGAAATAGCTATCTTGTCCAGCTCGACTTGACAAACCTCACACTTCTTCGAACCGACGCCCAAGCCTCCAAATAGATCGGCAATCTCATCGACCTCTGCGTTCGACGCTTTGGTCTTCTTAGTGTTACTCGAACCAGCAGTCAAGGCCTCGCTATCATTAGCAAGTTTGCCTGCGACTAGCTTCGGATGGTTACAAGCTTGTCTCAAGCGTAGTAGTAAGACCAAGGCACTGGCATAGTTGACCTTCTCACCGCTCATCATCTGCTCGATGCTAGCATCCGCACGTTGCTCAAGGCGTTCGTAGAAACGACGCTCCTGGGGTGAAAATTCAGCGAAGACATTTTCAATCTTACGCTCAGTAACCTTGAAGCCAGTTGTGTTTGTTGCTCCTGGGGCCGATGGTTTTCCTCCAGGGTTCAATGCTCCGTCCTTCTTAAGAATATCCTTGGTGCGACGCTTCATGAAGATTTTCAGGTAATGGCGGAGACGCTTGATAGCAACGTCTCCTCTACCATTCTTCATCGGTCGATCTATTTGATCTTTCCATTCTCTTAAATCGTCGTAGGGCTTGATGCGTAAGAACTTGATAAGACTCTGCAGCTCATCCAAGTTGTTCTGCATAGGCGTGCCCGAAAGACACCATCTATACTCGCTCCGTAATGCATAGCAAGCTTGAGTAGCTTTGGCGTTACGGTTCTTGATGGTATGGGCCTCGTCAAGGATGACCCGATACCAGTGCAGGCCGAAGCAGCCAACCTTGACGCCATCTGCATGTTCCGACGAACTACCAAACTCAGAAACCAGTATTTGGTAGGTTGTAACTACAACGTCGAACTTTTTTAGGTCTGCAAATCTCTTGGTACGTGACGGACCATGGTGCACACAAACTCGAAGCGAGTGATAACTTGAAACCTTATCCTTGATTTCTGCTTCCCACTGTCGAATTAGAGCAAGTGGAGCGACCACCAGGGTGGTCTTCTCTAATCCGGAAGGCAGTTTGCGTTTGGCGATAGTGGCTTCGTCCGTTGGTTTAGGATTGGAGAGAATTAGGGAGATAGATTGGAGTGTCTTGCCGAGCCCCATATCGTCGGCAAGAATTCCTCCCTTGGGAACTCTAGCCCCTTTCTTGCCAGTTCCAAGTTCTCGGCCTTTCATCCACTCCAGACCATCCACTTGATGTGGTAGCAACTTGACTTTGACTCCCTCGACGGTGCCATCGTCTTCCTCCTCCCCTTCGTCGTCAGAGGCGACAACAGCTTTCTCGTCTCCTTCCATGCTGAGGCCATTCAGCTGTTCCGACAGACCATCAGCCCCGGACTCGTTCTTCTTCTTACGAGGCCGAGTTCTAGGCATATCGTCCTCGTCTTCGATGGCTCCCTCTAATAAAGCCTTGAGATCCTCTTGCGCCTTTGCGGGGTCGACAAAGGTGTAAGGTTCTTCTGCAGCTGCGGCAAAATGTGGATCTCTATAGCTATCCTTGGTGAGATCAATGTAATTGCTAGCATATCCTCCAGGATTGACCGTCTGAAACCCCCCATATGTGCTTCCCATTGAACCGAACATTTGCTTGGGTGCGGCCTTGGTTGTCGTATATGAAGTGTATTGTGGTACGGGCGCTTTTTGTGTCGTGTTTGCTGCTGCACTGCTCTCTGGTTAGATTGGACCTGTAGCTGGGGTTAGACAGAAAATCTTACGCATATTTTAGTTCTGGTTGATATTCGGCTGGGGCCCTGGGCATGAGAGGGTTTATGATCTTTTGAGTAACGTCCTTGACAGCATGCGGATGGGGACGTGCTGAAAGATCGGTACGTCAGCATCAGAGCATGTATATCGGAGCTGGATGGCACATACCTGGTCGCTCATTGTCTCGATGGTGCTCAGGACGAGATTTTGGCTGAATGAATAGATTCGACTCCTTCGCGGCAGATCTATGGAGTGGCGAGGACAGTATCGTTGGTTGACCGAATTGCGGAATTGAAGACAGAGGCTTTGGAGCATATGAGCTCTCTGACTGCTTGGAATATTGCTGGTTGGGCATGACTGATTGCAGAGGCGCCTTCGCAGGCGATCGTTCGTTAACCATCACGTTGTCGTGAACCTGCTCGGCCACCTGCGATATTCCAAAGACAAATGAAATTGGACGATCTCTTTTTGTAATCTTGACAGCGCTACTAAAATCGAACTAGGTCGGGGTATCGTAGGAGAATAGCGAGCTCGAATCGCCAATTTCGCCGAGTGTGATACTGCGCTCTATCGATGACGGGGTATCAAACGGCTTGTGTACAGTCAAAGGGCTAGAACGGGAATTTCTTGCTTCTCGGGTGCCCAGTGCTTGAAGTGAACCGGATTGCTGGAATGAAGGGTTGGGGGGTAGATGCCTAATGCTCAGATGGTCTGTTGTTGTTATCGTGTTGTGCGGGGTGAATGACCCCCTGGCAAAGAAGCATTAGTAGAATAGCTCTGATATGCGCAGAATTATACATACTTCATAAGGTTCATCTGTATGTTGTCTGCTTCAAGGTAGCATGAACATTCTAAGTACGGGAAAAGGAAATGTTTGTTCCTCGGGATCTCCTTCGCATTCGATGTGGCGTCTCCATGGCAACAAACACGATAGCAAGGTGATCACACAACACGAAGTCACGGTACCTGGGGAGTCAACACAGTCCAAATCAATAAATTACGGGTATCTTGCATTTCTCACACAACTCCCAAGCGCCAGATATTCCCCTATACTCGCAAATAATCACATCATCTATACAATATGATTCACGTGCCTCTAGGTTTGCCAGTAGTGTTGCTTCTACCTCTTTTCCCTCCTTTAGTCTCGAAGAGACTTTTAACTCTCCTGAGTTTTGCCCACCGTTCTTTATCCTTCTCATCCCTAATACTTTTCGCATCTTCATCGTCGATGGCTGCAGAGACTACATCGCTCGTGTAATCTACTTGTGGAGGTGATCGTGTCTTTCTAGCCGGAGTATTCTTTGAATTTCTCAGGTGGTGGTCATTCTTGAGTACTCGTACGACAATTTCCCAGCCAGCCAAGGAGCTTGTCGAAGTCTTTGCTGGATTTGGCCCGTTCTGTGAAGTAGCATTTTGCCATGGGCAGTACTTTCTGTGCTGGCTGACAACATCCAACGGATCCGAGACTGCTCTTGCCACTTCATCTCCAGCTTTATTGACTTCCTTGCTTTTGAAAATCCACAACCCAAGAGTTCGGAAGCACGCATGGCAGGACACGGATCCAAGCTGATCCCCGAGTCGCCCAAATGAATGCCCCTGCCATCCGAAAAGAGCCATGAGAAAGGCGACCTTATTGACCTGTGCGGGTAGATGATTTGGGTTTTCTGGAGAAGATGTATCACTGAAGAAGTCTGACGGAAGGTAGCTTAAGACGAGCTCCACGTCAAACCCTGGAGGCGCTTGTATGTTGAAAGAATATGGTAGGTTGTCGCCTCTATTGATAAGTTCTAGGTAACGTTTACGTAGTGTTTCTATGGTTGTAGGAGCGTGGTTGAGAGGCAACTTGAAGATCGAGTCTATAAAGTCAGCTGAAGAAATCTGCATTATCTCGCAGAAAAACTAACCATCGCAACCTCGCTTCCTCCATAAGCAGTCCTCGTCGTGTGAGGTTACGATAAGCTCAACATATCTACTAACAAGCGCATCTTCTGGCCGGCGTCAGTAGGGATCCCAAGGCCACGAATGTAATACTGACCAATGTTCTCTCTGACCAGGACCGGTTCCTCCTTACCATCCACTTCTTTCTTATTGAGCTTAACCAGGATTTCCACATTGCAGAGGCTGCATCGCACTCTCTCCTTCTTTTGGCAGACCCAGCCTCGTTTCGCCCACTCCACCTCATTAACTCTCGCAGGTTTCGGTGTCCAGTCTGTAATATTTGAGAAGGACTTGAGACGCTTCAAAAACTCTGTGCGATCCCATGGAGCGTACTTCGGCGTCTCTGATGGCGTCTCTGGGTGCGCAACAGAGGCCGACTTCTTATGGCTCATCGTTGCCGTTATTCTTGGCGTTGTAAGTGAAGAGGAGATTCGCCCTGAGGATGCCAGTGAGTTGCTGATACGGCGCTTTTTTGCCTGGGCGTCTGTATTGTCTGCAGTCGTCAGGTCATCGCTATTCACTTCTTTCGAGGGGGCTATTTCTGTTATTGATCTATTGCCAATTCCGTTTAAAAGGGCGTTAAACTTTCGTTTTGTCACGTTCATGACTGACATCGGGTCGAGTCAAAGCAAGTCTTTTGTAGGAAAAGTATATATTCAGAAAGATAGGTAACTGCGGCAAGTGGCAGAGAGTCAACCGCATTGAAGCTTCGAAGGGGACGTGCGATCCCTGCATTACATTGCCAAGAAGAGAATATCGTCACCAGAGCTTTCTCAAAGACTAACATGCGACATCAATGCAGCCAAATAATCGCAAAAGATATTCTCGTTTAATCACCCGCCTGGTTCTTCTCACCTCGGTTTTCATTGTCATTGTGGCTGTACGCACAAAATTCTGGCTGCGTCCTTCTCTGCTTTCTTCATACTTGATACCCCCACCAATATCCCTCTTCACAGTCACGAAAATGTCAAAGTACAGCAAAGAACTCGAGGTGGCTCAACTTGCTGTTCAAAGAGCAACCCTCCTAACTAAAAAGGTATTCCACGAGAAAACCAAAGGCACAATTTCCAAAGACGATGCCTCACCAGTGACCATTGGCGACTTCGGCGCGCAAGCTCTTATCATCCATGCGATCAAGAAGAACTTTCCCAACGATCAAGTCGTAGGTGAAGAGGAGGCGAGCACTCTTAGAGACAACCAAAAGTTAAGAGATCAAGTATGGGCGTTGGTGGATGGGGCGAAGCTCCACGATTCAGAAGCTGAGAGAATTTTGGGAGGACCGATCGAGTCTATAGATGCCATGCTGGGAGCAATTGATGCGGGAAATAGCGCTGGAGGTAACAAGGGCAGGATATGGGCACTGGACCCGATTGATGGTACCAAGGGATTCCTCAGAGGAGGCCAATATGCTGTCTGTCTGGCGCTTATGGTTGATGGAGATGTAAAGGTGGGGGTCTTGGGCTGTCCGAATTTGCCAGTCGACGATGCAGCACCGTTGACCGCGCAGTCCGGAGTGGATCAAACAGATGCTGAGGGAAAGGGAGTTTTGTTTGCTGCTGTCGCAGGACAAGGTGCTATCAGCAGGCCGTTGGGTGCAGCTGGCCTGAGAGGAAGTCAAGCTATTCAGATGAAGCCCGTCCAAAATCTCACTCAAGCAACATTTTGCGAAAGTGTTGAGGCCGGTCATTCGTCGCACGGAGACCAATTCGCAATTGCTACAAAGCTCGGCGTCTCCAAGCCGAGTGTTCGGATGGATTCACAAGCAAAATATGGCTCAATTGCCCGAGGAGCTGGTGACATATATCTAAGACTACCTGTTAGCGCTACATATGAAGAGAAGATTTGGGATCACGCAGCTGGCGATCTCATCGTTCGTGAGGCCGGCGGCCAAGTCACAGATACTTTGGGTAGACGGTTAGATTTTAGCAAGGGCCGGACATTGGCTGAAAACAAGGGTGTGGTCGCAGCTCCGTGGGCTGTTCACGGCCAGGTACTTGATGCCGTGATGGAAGCTTTGGCGAGGAAGTAAATGGCAGAGTCCTGATAATCAAACAAAAATAGTAAACCTTGCGATGAACGTTGGGTTCTCATACTTCCTTATATACGATACAGATACGTCCAGCACTACTTGATCTTCTTCGCCTTCAGTTTGATGCTCTCTCCATTCACGAAGATCCCCTTGCCCTTGTATGGTTCTGGTTTCCTCCACATTCTTATGTTGGCAGCAAACTGTAGCACTACTTCCTTCTCGCAACCCTCGAGCAAGATTCTGGTTGGCTGTGGTGTGCTAGCCTTCATACCTCTTGGTATTGGAAGCTCAATGGGATGCGAATATCCGACCTTTAACACCACGAACTGCTGGCCCTCGAATTCGGGTTCAACAGTTGTGGCTGTGTTCTCCACAGTAGCTCTGTATCCAACTCCAACTAATCTCAGGATAGCACTGTGTCCTTCTGACACTCCTAGAATGTGGTTTTGCAGGTATGCGCGGGTGGTTCCTAAGAATTGATCAATATACTTGTCAACCACTGGATCTCATCGCCTACCCCACATCTCGCGCTGCTTCTGAATTTCTCTATCCTGGACTGTGACAAATACCTTTCGAATCGCCGTGTCGTGTTGGAGGTCGACGAACGCAGGAATGGTCATAGACATCTTACCTGAGATTCTATTAGTAGTTGCTCTTTTTGGAGAAGTCCATAGTGCGTACCTAGTGGACCCTCAATGTGAACCGTGGGTCGGGCAGAAATCGGGGAGCCATGGTCATTCTTTTGTATGGGTGGAGGCAGAATAGTAAAGTTGACCTCAGGTGGTATTGATAGTGGTGCCCGTCCGATTTGTGATGGGCGATTCGGCGTCGAAGAGAACGATCGTGAAGAGACGGCTGGTAACGCGGGGAGAAGAAATGCCGGAATAGATACAGAGGTAGCGGAGAAGACTGCTCTCTCCAGTCCTTTTGAGCGTGCCGTGGAAAGCATTACAGCTCTGCTGACCTGAAATGATGCTTTTCTGTAAGACGTATGATTTTGGACCATCCGGATGGTACGTGCAGAGTGCTTCGCGCCAAGCTCTCGAGAATATACACAGTACATCTTCAAGCCTAGCTTCTTCCACCACAAACCAGCCACAGAGATTTACTACATTGGGTTTCTTACCAATACACTTATGCTCAACCATCATGTAATCAAGAATACAAAGCCGACTCGGCTGCTGAGAACCTACAATGAACCGGTTTTGGCTTAGAGGTAACTAGGATGCCGCTTTGGAATGACAGGAGAGCAACTGTAGGTATGTAGGTATTTCCGAACGCTTGCTGGAGTCTCCGTCCAACTAACATTTTAAAGTGAAGTAAGCACTGTTCTATCTTGCTTGCATGTAGGATCTGAAATCTTTCCCTATCTTGGCTTGGTAAATTTAGCTTGAAGTCGACTGTCAATTTTCAATCACACTGGCCTGAGTTATGAGTTTCTATAGTAAAGTCGACTTTGGCAGTCCTTCTTTTCAACAGAAAGATATGGGTATTGTAATTTGCCAAAGTAGCTTCTGGTCTATATTTACCATTTGGGTAGTTGAGTTGGAATGGTGCATAGCTTGTCAAGCGCGCTCTCTTCCCAACTCGTTTGTTTCCTCTTACACGCGTCTTTTCCTTGACAACGATTTCCAGACTGCATTGGGTCATATCAATTCTCTTTTCAGGCCTAAGCCCCTATATGGTATCACCTAATTACAAAGAGTTTCTCCCTGGGCTATTCGAGGTGAATTGAAGCTTATCTCGGGTCCGAAGAGTAAGTCTTCGCCTCAGTCACCAGCTCTCTTTCCTCTTTCAACAACGTACCAAGTACACTTTCCTCTACAGCATCATACTGGACGTAACGCAAACAACCTAACTAAGTCCTGCATTTCTATTTATCTGATTTACGTCTTCTCGAATCGAGTTCGAGATCAAACTAGGTATTAGTCTACGCGGTTCGAAGGAACTTCTCGAATCTAATAAGTCACCTTAAACTCACCTTGGACTTTTCTTGAGTCTCAAGAGCACAGTCACGCAAATTTGATAGAGTTCTGGCCTCACAATCCCACGTTCGCGCTCAAAATCGATCGGGTCTCATACGTCAATCATGAAGCTCTCCGCCACCTACTTGCTGGCAGTTCTACCAGCGATTGCTCTGGCGTGGAGCCCGTTCAGGCACACAGCTGAGGTCGATGTTGTAGCGACTGATAACTGTATGTCACTCCTACTCTTCAGAGCTTTTGCCAACAGATCTGTAGATCAGGATCGGACTGTTGGCATTGACGATGGCTCCAAATTCAACCCGCAGGAGCTTCTTGATGCCTACAAACCTGAAATATACACAGAAGCTCTAATACGACTGAAGCGTCTCGAAAGCAAACCAATATGCCACCGCGTTGCTGCTCAACTACTCGTGAACAACTGTCGAAGTCTTGACGGCATCAACGAGCAAGCCTATCAATTGGACAGCGATCACATTCAAACACATCAAATCGAGACCTTCACGGCAGGCCTCACTGTTTGTGAGATGGAGCATCTAGGACTCGAACTTGATATCCCGCAATCCTGCTCGGCCTTTTCTAGCGCGGCCCTATTTGAATACGCTCGGGATCACAAAAGAAAATTGGAGGTGTCACACCAACAGAAGGACGATTGTATAAAGGCTCTTTCTCACGGAAAGGGCCTCGGCATTTGGCTAAGCTACCGCGATACAGCGGTGATGTTCTGTCGAGCTGCGGGTCTGGGACTTGAAAAGGGCATGCTATATTCTCTGCTCCTAATTCCTTGGTGCTGACAACCTTTAGATCAACATATCCTTCTGCATAAGGTCCTAGCCCAGAATATGGCCGAGTTCTCTGAAGGCGTACACGCAGACCTGGAAATTATCCGCATGAAGATAAAGGATAACGCACGAGCATCTGATTCGTATCTGAAGACATTCTTCAGCACTGCCAATCAGTGGACAGTAAAGCTTCAGCAAGCATTTCAGTCAGCCTCTAAAAATGCCGAGGTAAGGTTGCATTTCGCTGCGACAAACCACTGCTTACTTGAGCAGAATATTGATTCTAGAATGGATTCAATCGCTCGAAACGCCCACACTGCAGATCACATGGTGAAGCAGTTCGTAAAGACGGTCATCGCAAGCACAGCCGAAGTCTCAGCCAACCAAGAGCATGCTTTGCAAGCCAGTACAACGAATATGCATAGTCAAATGGGTGAAATCAACAAGATAATGGGTATAACTGAGGAGAGCCTAGCTATTCTTAGCACAGTGATATCTGTTTGTTGCACCAGCACTGTGAGACCGAGCTTGACTGATGTTCTGGATAGGATAGGCTCAATCCTATGATTGTTTCGTTGAGCGAACGCCAAGACGCCTTAGAGGAGGTAGTTTGTGATCTTGTTCTCTATCAGAATTGCTTTACTAAAATTTCTAGCAATCTAAATCAGTATTGATGGCTGTCATGAACGCGACCGAAATCCTTCAAGGTCATGCCCACAAGCTCAACGAGGCAAGTCGAGCAGCATCGGATATCAACCACGAATTGAGACAGGCTGTGGAGCATGTGCATTTCTGGGGCGATGCTCTCATACTGAGTGGTTTCGACTGGCTGCTACGCAGTTCGATTCCAGCGAGCATGGTTTTAATTGGGAGATGTGCATTCAGCACATCTCTAAAATCCGATATGGCCCTGGGAGCTTCGGGTAAGCTATGTTCATCTACGATCAAGGATGCGTCAATTGACCTGTGACAGGTCTTGTGATTAGCGAGGTCATCATCTGGGCCCGACATTCGACTTTGTTAGCTACCTGTCGATGGGGTTGGAACTTCGTCAGCTCTTCTTCTCACATGCCATCCTCGGTCACACACAAGCCTAGAGAAGTAAGATTCGCGGTTACAACACCAGTCCAATCCAGTTCGCCAACGACGCCAAGAAACGAGGATCTTCGTCTCGAGATGATCTAGTCACAATCAGTACAGTCGATATAATATGCCTACATTGCCTGACCTGCGGGGAAATATTCCTGAATCCGCTCGTATCGGATTATACAAGCCCCAGCTACCAAATTTACAACATATTGCTATTTATTCACGTATAGAAACGGTCTTAGCACCTAGCATTTGCGAATTAGCCAGCAACATAGGAGGGAATCGAGAAGATGAGAACGAATGGCCCTAGGAAAATACATTTATTAGAATTGCATTTGCATTTCAGGTTCTTTGGTTCTGCGGTTGCAAATTTACGAGGATTGCTGCCTTGCACATTATTGTGGTAGTCTTACAGAATACAGCG